>SKCR01033335.1:0-133919 GCA_019454045.1 Zanthoxylum bungeanum | reverse complement strand
ACAAAGTATTTGTTGCTCTACATGCGGTTTTCCTTGAGAAGGAATTCCTACATGCAGTGGTAAGTGGAAGGAAAGTATAACTCGATGAAAATCGGAGTGATATACTGTTCCTGGTACAGAATCCTTAACGGAACATGAACAGCTCATCAAGGATGAGACTGTACTATAATCTTCGAATACACAAGAACTGCGTAGGTCGAAGAGAGTCAGAAAACAACCTGAGAAGTATGGGTTTCTGATCTCACCTCATGTGGATATTAATCTTATTGAGGATAACGAGCCGGCTACGTATGAGGAAGTGATACAAGGTATCGACTCCTTTTTTGGCAAAGTGCCATGAAGTCTGAAATGGATTCCATGTATACCAACTAAGTTTAGACACTGGTTGATGTACCAGAAGGCACTGTGCCTATTGGTACTAAATGAGTCTTCAAGGAAGACATACATGGATGGCAACATACAAACGTACAAGGCTAGGCTTGTAGCGAAAGGGTATCGTCATCAACATGGTGTTGATAAAGATGAAACTTTTTCACTTGTTGCCATGATAAAATCCATTTGGATAATGCTTGCTAATGCTACATATTTCGTTTATGAAATATGACATCTGGACGCCAAAACCACTTTCCTTAACGAAAACCTTTTGGAGGATGTTTACAACATCCTGACAGTTTTTTCGTGCCGAAATATGCAAACAAGGTTTGCAAGTTAAATCGATCCATTTATGGATTGAAGCAAGCATTGTGTTCTTGGAACCAACGTTTTGATGAGATCATAATGGTATATGATTTCATTCAAAATGAATATGATTCTTGTGTATATAAGAAGGTTAGTGGGAGCGCACTGACAGTGAATGTCCTATATGTTGATGATGTATTGCTTCTCAGCAATAACATTCCTTAAGATAATCGGTGAAAGCTTGGCTTTCATTAAAATTCTCCGTAGACTACTTGGGAGATGCAACATTTATTCTAGGAATAAGGATCTACTGGGTTAGATATAAAAGTTGTTGGCACTCTCCGAGAACTCGTACATTGAAAGACATGTACGTGACCTGGTGTCTCATATGCTTTGAGCATATGGAGTCACAATCAGGCCAATCCAGGTGATGGTCACTGGATTGATGTTAAGGACATCCCTGAGTATCTTGGACGAACTAAGGATGCTTTCTGATAATATGGGGAAATGAGAACTTGAGGTGACTAGGTTCACCGCTGCAAGTTTCCAAACCGACAAAGATGACTTTAAGTCGTAATAAGGGTCATATTTAGTTTGAATAACGGAACAGTGAGCTGGAAATCTTCCAAGCAAGATATTGTTGCCGTATAAATAACAAAAGTGGAATATTGCTGCAGCTGAGGCAGCAAAAGAAGCATTTAGGATCTATATAGTCCTAATTGGATTAGGTGTAGTTCTGTTAGCAGCTGAGCTAGGCTACAGCGCAAGCTAAGGAACCGCGGTCTCATCAATGATCCAAATATATACTTCGACTGTTTCATCTGAATTGTTAGATTATACATCGTGGTGATGTAATGATCGAATAAAACGCATCAGATGATAACATTGCAAATCCGCTGACGAAAGTTATTTCTCAGCATAAGTTTGAGCGACCCGTACATAGTTCAGGTGTATGACACTTGAGTGATTGGCTATATGCCAAGTGGGAGATTGTTGGACAATTATGACCCATAGATGCACTATTTGTATAGAACATGATGTTGTTGTACAAATAAACTATGTGACAAAGGAAATTGCTCTTTTATCTTTTGTAATTGGATTACCGGGATAAATAAATGATAAAATTCCATATGATTAGTACCGGATTAATAAGATATGAGACATTATTAATCCACGTAAGGTTTAATCATTAAATATCCCTAGTCGTAGTATTATCGAGACTGGACATCGATAATGCGGAATATACTAGTATTACATTTGTGCGTGTTATGGAAGCGTAATGACATAATTCTCATATATTTGGGTATTTGATACCCATGCAAGTGTAATAGGAGGTTCTATTTACCGATGGTACGAAAACAGCTTCGCTCGGGATATACCCCTCGAAATCCCATTGGTAGTATGACTATGTGTCTATGGGAATCTGAATCAGGGTAGGTGTATTTGGTCTTAACCTGAGACTTGCATCGTTAATACTTGGGACAATCAGTATACTTTGGTTTTGGTCGTCCGGGGCTTTAACAGGTTCAGTGTACGCCTCTTCTGGGTATACTGAGAATCGTAGTCTATTAGGTGTGATGTCAAGATGGAAGTATCATTTCAGTCATATGGAGATGATGATCGCATAGAATACGGAACTAGTACTCTTAAGTACTGCAGTCATCGGGATAATATGACTAGGTTATGATTATCCGATAATAGAGACTAGTTACCAGAGATCTGATATATGTTTCGTACGGGGTAGACACAATTCCAGCCCTAGGCCTAGCACGTGATATCCGATACTGGATCGTTATATGCAATACTATGTATACTACGCCTGACAAAGATTATATATTCCTTAAAAGAATAATTCTGTAGAATTGGGTAGGCACGGCGCTTTGCTAGAAGCCAACCATGTCTTGTAAATCGGTAAGAATGTGGAACGAGGTATGCACGTGTTCGGATAGTCCGACGATCGGATTTACTGACAATATATCCAGGGATCTCATGGGTCGCTTCCCGAAGATTCACCGATGACGTATGACTCGAATAAAATTAATCTGGGATTAATTATGAGAGAGAGAAAATTAATTTAGGATTAATTACGGTGAGAGTTTATCTGGGATAAAATTCGAATAGAAGAGAGAGAACGATTAATTTGGAATTAATCGATTAAAATAATATATTCGATATATTAAATGAAATTAGATTTCGAAGCGGAATTAAAATTGGATTTTAATTCGGGCGAACGAATTAATTTAGAATTAATTCACAAGCGACTTTCGTAATAATTTTGCGAGGCATTATTATTTAACTAAATTCGATTTAATTAAGTCGCAATGGAAAATTCGTTAATTCGAAATTAACAAACCCGAGCCCGAAATGTGTTTAGCGGGCCCACTCGGATTTTGAATTTAAAGTAGGGCCCACATCAAGTCACATCACTAGTCAATCTCATCACTTTTTTGTTGATGGAAGTTGTTAGAAGTTGTTTGCTTGTAAAACACACAGCTTATTTTATTGATGGGTGAAAGACCTTTTACTAACTTTTTGAAATTTGGAATTAGGTTACTTGATTTAAAAAAAAAACAAAAAACAAAAAACAAAAAAACAACATTCACTCTCTCAATTTTTGGCCAATGGCCAAACCACTTCCTCTCTTTCTCTCTAAAATGGCGTGAACCTAGGGTTCATGGTTGATGATTTTTTATTCAAAAATCATACATGCTAGCACATCAATGGAGTTAACAAAGGTGATAGGGAAACTATCTCCTTGAGTTTGGAATTCAAGATCAAACTTGGAGCTTAACATACAAACAAATGAGATCTTAGAGTACTTCTCAAAGGAACAAATTTTTTTGTTATCTACACATCCATATAGCCGATCAAAGTGAGTATCTTTTCCGCAATCTTACTTTGAGTATTCACACTTATTTATGCTTAATAGATCCTTGGCATGTTCTATGAGAACCCAACATACCTCTGACGCATCATTCAGTCATAATTTCTCTGGTGTCTTCTCAGTTGTGTCATTGTCATCTTATCAATGAGAATAGACCTCTCATTCTGTTGGTTATACGAATGCCAAACGTTGCCTTTTCCTTCTCTGTTGGAATCTAGTAGCCCAAAGATATTGCGACGTGGATCGTCCTGACCTTTGTCTAGCACTAATTTAAATTTTGGAGGCTCATTTTAGTTAAGTCTCGATTGATCATATTCATTTATACTTGCTTGGAGAAAGGATTCCTATCCACAACCATTTTGTCTTTACTTTCGAACGTAATCAGTCCTCACTCGATAGCATCTTGCAACACGTTTAGAAACACAAGACAATTATTAGTTAAGTGAGACCACGCATTATGCCATTTATAATTTTTTTTACCCTTCATTTGTTCAGGGTTTGGCAATCGACGCTAGTCGTTTAACCTAATTTGCTTGTCTTTATATAACTGGCAAATATTGCCTCTGTTTTGGTCACATCGAATGAGATTATTTTAGCATTCTTACTTTCTTGGGCGGAATTGTAATTTTCAACTCTCGTTCATGGTTCGGGCAAAGCCCTACATATATAAGACTTCCCTTCTATTAGTTCGGCCAAACGAAAATCGGTCTGATTCATTTTAGCCTCAACATCGCTCATTTCGTAATTGACATCCTTGTAGTAAGTGTCACTACTTGAATTTCTCATATGTTCCTCCTCTCAATAGTCGTTCATATCAAACTATGTTGGTGGTAAGCTAAAAGAGGTATGGGAACTCATTATCCTAAAACTTCTTTTTTAAATCAAAACTCATGTAGCTTTAGGCGATCTTTACAAATTTCTTTTCTGGAGAATGAGTAAAGCATTTGCTCCTGTCTATTTTGAAACTTTTAAGGAAAGTTTTAACCCACTCATTTGGTAACTGCATCAAGTTCGCTAAATCGACCAGGTTAACTTCTGACTCAGTATTGTAAAACTGAGCATGGAAAAGTTATTCCATTTGATACCAATTTTCTATTGAGTTCGATGGTAAGTTGATAAATCAAGATAAAGCCATTCATGATAATGAGCTATGTAATAAACTTAGTTTGTGAAAAATTATCTACCTCATCACACTGGAGAGTGAACCTCTCTTCATAGTGGAGATCTCTTATAATCTAGTGAATAATGAAAATTCAGGTATCTTATAATTCTTTGGCTAGGGGTAGGCCCCATCAATCCAATCAGGATATGGTATATCTAAGCCATATCAGTCTCACTTCGAAACCAAATTAGTTTTGGAGAATCTCGGCCATTTGTTCTCTTAACATGGTGCTGCCATCAAATGACAGTCTTGTTGGTGGTTGTGGCTCATAGATGGGCGAGCCATTATACTGGCCTTGCCCTTGTGGATTGCAGCAACACTCCTTCGTACTGGACCATGTTAACTGGTAGATTCCCACTACTTGGTCATAAAATTTGACTATTACCAGTAGAAGGAATTCATCCACGAGGGCTTAAGACAAGTGTCCCTCGTGACGACATGCTATTACTCGACCCAACCCTTAATCACTAATTGCACATTAAACTGATCGTGATTTTGGTCATTATTACCCCTCAAATTTAACATGCTATGAGGCATGAGATTTCCTTATGGGAAGGCTCCAATACCTATACATTTGGCCATCAGGTCATTTAACGCACTCATATGTTTGGTCATATTTTCTTAATACAAGTTATTGGTTGAAATATTATGCTTATTTTAAATTCTAACATGTTCAACCACATCTTGAGTGAAATCGCCAAGTAAAAATCGCATCACATTAGGGTTCAGCTCCCATAGCGACTTCCTTCCACCGAGCCTTCAAAGTGTTCCAGTATAGCAGGACGCAGTTTTGGTTGGTTTGCTCCAATCCCACTTCCTCGTACTTGATCTAGTTTGAGTTTTTTTTGGAGGCATCCCAATTCCCTTTCACTAATTCTCCCAATGTGGTCGTCAAAAATTATTCGCAAATAATTTTGGTTGCAGATAGAGATCATGTAAGGTTCAAATCTCTTGGAATAAAGTCCCAAAAATGGGTGTTTGATTTGATTGAGAAATATTTCCAATGGACGCAAACATATAATTTTAATTAGTTATATAAGAAAATAAAATTACAATTGCTCTTGTGAGTCTTTTGATTTTTTGTTGTCTCTTCAGCACTTGACTTTAAGCTTATAAAGTAGTGAGGATAATTATTTGACAACTGCCATGGTGGTTTATCTCACGTTCTGTAACTCATTATTTCTTCATCTGCCAATTGTGATAACTGCTACAATCATGCTTCACATTAGTTTACCACATGTGGTAACTCCTGGGTCGTACTCCTCGTTGGCCGGCCACTTGTAATACTACTGGGAACATGGGCAACTTCTCCATGTTTTACTTGCCCTCAACTGTTAGATTGTGACCACGTTTACGTAAGTACTCCTTGAGTTGATTATTACCTGGCTGATTAGGCGATTTGGTTGCCCAGCTGATTGAACGATTCGGTTGCCCGGCCGATTGGGCAATTCGATTGTATGCCCGGTTGAACAATTTAGTTCTTTATGTGTTTCTCATTACTTCTCTCATCTGGACGAGTTTCTCCTAGGCGTTATTTTACTGTATCACTTATTTTGATTGAACGATGCTACCATTGTGTGTTTCTTCTGATGTCATCTAACCTTTGCAATTTTTTACCATCGTTAAAATAGAAGTTTGGCTTGGAGTATGTTTCTTGGAGGGTAATTATAATTAGCATTATCGTTTAATAAAATATTGTTATTATCTTACATAGTCTTTAGACTACTAGACAATTAAGTTTCAACAAAGCAAATTGGATAGGTTTGTTATCCAAATTAAGTAGCTAGTTTAAGAGTTTATCATTAATTACGTAACTCCTATTTAAATCAGTTGTATGAATAGAAAAGTATTAAAGTGATCAATTATGAATAAAAAAAAAAGTATCAAAGTGATCAATTATTTTATTATTTTTTTTTTAGGAGGTACAAAATTTCTCGTATCACTTTAGAAAAAAAAATTAGGATCTCTCAAAATATCCTACACAAATCCATTACTCATCTCTTAAATTGGACATTAACAATAAGCCACTATAATCTTATCAAATTTGCTGGATGAAAAAATTATTATAATTATTTTCTTCCTCTAATTTACGAACTACTATGAAATTTGGGGAAAAAAGGCAAAAGTTTATATGATAAATATGATAAATTTTTAGAAGCAAATGGCGATGAAACAAAAATTCAAAATCCATGAAAGTGGAAGGTTTTGATTGTAGTGCCCATATTCCAAAATATAAAAAGATAAGAAACAAGAAAGATATTTGAGAGTTTCTATTTCAATTTAATAAGGGGGACCCCTAGTGTTTATATTAATAGCTACTTACCCTCTTTATTATTTTAATAATACCTCAAAATTCCCTAAGTCAAAAAATTAAAAGAATATTCTCATTTTATAAATTTTTTGACATATTTACTCTTACATAAATAACTAAAAATTTTACATCATTATTAACTCTTTAAATTAATTAAAAAATATATACAAATTATAATAAAATATAATATTTCAATATAGAATTATTATATAAAAGTAAATGAAAATTATTTTTTAAAAATAATAATAATAATATTTTTTTAATTATCTTAAAATATACAATTATAAATTAAACGAAATGTGTCAATTTAATTCTATTTATGCAATCAATTTTTAGTATCTCACACATAATATCTTAATCACTCTCTTTTTTAATTATTATTTTTAATGGTATTTTTAATTTTGTTAAATTATTCTTTGGAGTGTCAATTTATTAATCTATATTAATAACATACCTTCTTAGTTTTATATATTTTTATTTATTATACTGGAATATGAAACTAAATATGGAAGTAATTAAAATAGAACTACACTAAACTATATTTAGAATAAATTTATTTAAGATAATTAAATGAAATAAATTTTCTTATAAAAATATTAAATATTATAATAATTAAATATTAAATATTATATTTTATTATAATTTTTCATATATTTTTTTTATTAATTTAAAGAGTTAATAATGATGTAAAATTCTAAATTATTTAGGTAATGGTAAATGTGTCAAAAATTTATAAAATGAGAATATTTTTTTTGACTTTTTCACTTAGGGGGTCTTGGGTATTATTAAAACAATATAAGTAAGTAGCTATTAATATAAATATTAGATGGGAAATGGGCATTCTCCCATTGAATAATTGTGAGACAATTGAATTTATTATTATCAGACTCATTAAATTAAAAAAAAAATACTAAATGATCTTATAATAAAATTTTATATGACAACTTGTGAGATTGTATTCCATAAATGTCGAATTAAATCGGATCGTTACTTAGATCAGATTTCAAACTTAAAATACTTCAAATTAAAAGATTAGATCCAATTAAACATAATTTTTTTAACAAACTCAGGACTCAACTTGCACTTATCAATGAATTTGATATTTTTAACCTGAACATTCCAGAGTCTTGTTGGTTTAGCAGGTGGACCCGAATTTTGTCACTCCTAGTGACAATTCAATTAATTCTGATCACTTATGTAATCAAATATTTTTTAAAAAAAAAACATAAAAATTAATTTTGATAACATTTCAAAATTTCCCTCCAAGTCAATCACTTTCAAGTTTTAAATCAAATTAAGCTTTGTCTTATACACACAAAAAATTTCAACAATTCATTGTGATTGGACGCACAATTTCATGACATTAACAAGGAGTCAAGGACTCGCACACACCACATACCTCCCCCAACTCAATCACACAACTATAAAAAAACACCCCAACACCACCACATTAATTCAAGGCAACTGCTACAACAATTTACCAAAAAAAAAAACAAACAAACAAACAAACAATTCACAAATGGCGTGGGGAAGGTGGTGGGCCACGTCAGCATTGCGGTTGCCGCAGTACTATTTCACATTAATGTCTTCGTCGTCGTCGTGGTGGCCGGAGCTGAGCTTTGTGGACGACGTCGTATGGAGGGTAGTAACAGCCCAGTCAGTGGCTCTTGTCTCCATTTTCTGCTTCTTCTTTCTCTTCTATGGCTGTACTGTTTAAACTAGCTACGACTCTTTCGGACAAATGTGACTTCATCCGCATTTGTTTCCATCGGAATATGACGTCAGCGAAGTTTTCGATAAGTTCTCTCTGACGTGGCGGATATCTGTACGTTGTAATTGAAGGGCAACATCGGGCTTGTCGTTGCCGTTTTCGTTTTTGTTGTTCGTTTTATTTGCAATTCTTGTTTTAATAATTTTAATTTTGACCTTTTCAATTTTTATTTTTTAATCAGTAGACTTAAATTCAATTATTAGTTTGTTTATATATTTATTTGCACACTCAATAATTGGAGAAAATAGTTTAAATTTAAATTTAAATTAAATAATGTTGTTTGATTAAATTTGAATGGTGGTTTTTTTTTAAGATTTATTAACAAATCTTTACCACATTACACATATAATTGGTTGTATAAATTAAAAAATAATAATTATGTTATATAATTGAAAGTGCTTTACTATAATTAAAATTAAATCTTAATAATCCATCCATTCAACATTTATGTTTACATGCTTATTACATAACGGGGTTCCTTTTAGTAAAACAAACTGGTTCGGAGCGTCTTCATCGTCCTCCTCTTTATGCTACCAAAAATATTAGAATAATTTGCGCAAATAAGAAAGATATTATCGTTCACCATGAATATAAAATTGAAGTTGGCTTGAGTCGCAGACTAGGTCGCTCTTTTTAAGACGTTTCGCGGCTCTGTCTAAAATTTGTGCTTGCAGCATATGTCAGCCCCGCAGTCACCATGATAAAACAAGCCCAGAAAAACAATGTCTCAATCGATTTTGCACAAAACTGATTGGTATACTCACATCCAAAAATATTTGCTCGATATCTCAAGAAATCAAAAAAAAAAAAATTGTTTGATGAAGTAATGGCAAAATTAGTAAATTAGATTCCATTTATGTGTATCTCGATGATTAAGCCATTGGAAATGGAGCATCATCAACAAACGAGTATGTTCTGCCGCAGCAAACGACGTCATTGCATACGGTCGCTCAGGTTTTAATTCAGCTTCAGTATATCCGACACGATGAGATTAGTCACCTTTCATCGCTCTATCGTCCGATTGAATCTAAAGGGTCACCAAACAGCAGAAGATCTCCACATATGGAATCAGAACCATCTGATCTATGCATCATGACTGGACGAACTCGCATATCTAATCAAAGCACAAAGCTTGATAACGAAACCATTGGTTACCTGAGTCGGCGTCCTCTTCTTCACAAAGTTTCTAGAAATCCCTCTCCAATCTCATTTCCCCACTTTCTGCAATCCCAACAAAAACAACTTGTGCTCCTCATTCGTCCACGGCACCCCTCGCTTGCGCTCACGACTAGCTCTAGATGAGGAGAAGTTCACAATCTCCATTCTCCCATACTCATGCTTCTCCATAATCCTAACTTCACCCCCAAGCTTCTGAACTATCAACTGGAGCCCATAACAAATTCCCAAAACATAAAGGACGTTAGACAGTGCCCACTCAAGGAAGCCAGCGAGGAAGCTGGGGTACTACGTTTCCTCACGTCATGATTTACACATTCGGCAATCGTTGAGCTTCCCGACCATAAATATTTCTCTAGAATATCAAACAAATCTTTCTCATTCAAATAATTAACAAGTGAGTATGAATATAGTTCATATTATAAATAAAAAAAAAAGCTTTACTTGAATTTTAGGGAACTACCGCTCATCTTACAACTCTATGTGAGACTTCTTAGAGAGGCTATGTAGATAAGATCTCTTCAGCATTTCGAAATTCCATAGAGCCTGATGCCATCCAGTTGATCCAAATGATAGGCGCCTGGCCAGGTTGAAACCCGCACTGCCAAATTACTTCCCATTGTCTGTAATAGTGGTATGGGGAATCCCGAACCAACTGACAATACTTCTTCTCCAACCCTAATTTATATTCCCATCGCTCCCGCTACCAAGGATAATACCACCCCAAAGTTTTGTGAATTTTTTGACCCATCCACCTATAACTCCCATCTCCTCATCTCATTCCCTAACCACCAACACTCGCTGTTCTGTGGTTCTGCTACGAAATCGGCCAAAGCCTGCTCATCGATAGATACCCAATGAGCATTACAAATATCATATTTATTAGCTATGTCGACCACTTCACAAGTTGATCCGATGTTTCTCGACCTTATCTATTTTTGGTACTAAAACTGAACTAATCGCATGTGATGAAATAGTTAAGCACAAAAATTTCTTACCCGGACTTGGCTTAGCCAGAAGTGAAGATTAGTCATGTACTCCTCAAGTTGTTGAAAAGCATCATCACAATCATGTTCTAATCTCTAGCCTTCTCCCAACTTCCACATCCACTCTGCTACCGATGCCTCATCGCCTCTATGATTTCCGTCTCCTGCCATCGTCTTGGTGTGTCTGTTGCTTTTCGTATAAATTCCCCAAAGACGGCGCCAACTGTTGGCGATTGTTTTTTATTATAAAGGCAATATAGAGAATTTAACCCTCGAACAAACATCCATCAACTGTGAATTTATTTGGTTAATAGGAACCACATAAACTTGAGAAAAGAAAAACAATCGCAGAGACATGTGTTTATATGGTTCGACAAAGAGTGGCTTTAACCTACGTCTACGGGAGAAAAAAGGAATGATTTTATTAGCCTAGAGGAAAATACCAATAAAGAAATTACACTTGGTATGGAGCAAATAACCCCTCGAGGTACACAATGTGGTCGAGTACATGACTCACTTTTGTTGGAGTTGGCGCTTAGAGCGTCAATCCAAATAATATATTGTACATTATATTTTATTATTTATTAATAAAATAAATATATTTTCATTTCAAACTTGTGAATGGTAATTATTATGTCATAATGCATATAAGTTTGATATATATGCTGAGAATGACATCAGCCTTTGAATAGTCATGTAGTAATATTGGACACTGAGTGGTCCGACATCATGATAATATTACTATTATAAAATATTCTTAAAGTGGATATTCTTAGTCGTTGGTTTTGAAATACGGTCGATTCCTATGACCTAGAAGACTAGCACATGTCATGTAGTAATATTAAACACTGAGTAGTCCGACATTGAGATAATATTACTATTATAAACTATTCTTAAAGTGAATATTCATAGTCGTTGGTTTTGGAATATGGTCGATTCCTATAACCTATAAGACTAGCACATTTCGTATATTGGAATTGGAGTTTCAATGGTCTAACCCAATGTACCATAAGCAAAGGAAACTCGTATAGACATGTGGGTATTCGTTGGAGAGAATACTGGATTACTCACATGCGATTCCTAATAGTTGGAAGTATACACCACCGTCAATAGGAATCTCCTCGAATCGAGAAGCATGTGTGAACTTTTGACTATAGGATAATATTGATTTTATGTGTGATCCTCCACATTTTGTTGGAGAGAATATTGAATGACTCACATTTGATTGACTCACATGTGATTCCTAATATTTAGTGTATTACTTATGAATGAATTTTCATATTTTTAAAAAAAATAAAAATTGTTTACATGCTTATTAAAATTGAATGATATAATATGAGTTGTGGTATATTTACAAAGTTATGATACAAATTTCGTATTTCAATTTTATAAGTCTACTGTACTCTTGTAATATAATCTCAACTAAGAATTTGAATTTTAAGTAAAAAGTAATAAATTTGGTTCTTAGTTTTATAATTTATTAGGTAGCAATCTGGGTTAAAATTCATTTACTCGATTCGATTCAATTCACATTAAAGAGTATATGGATTTGAAAAAATTGATTCATTTCACAAATGAATCAATTTGATTTAATTCGTTTATTAAACAGATTGAATATGAGTTTGATCTCATTAATTTGTTTATTGCTTTTCTTTTACTTATTATTTTTCAATTAAGATTTGAAAAATTATTGCCAATTATGATATTTTGTTTTAGTAAATTTATTAATTTTGTGTTTTTATAATATGTTTATGAAGAATTAATTCAAGTAAATTACAATTTTGATTTATATCAGGAATAAACCGAAAATGAATATTCAATTAGTATTCATTTATTAAATAAATCAAATGTTTTGATTCAATTTGTTTTGGAATCGTTTTACCCAACTTAAAAAAAAAAACTACGTAATGAATAAATTTTGGAGTAAAATAAATTAGAAATAAAAGTTTTTTATAATTAATTATGTTGTTCTTAATGCGCATTTTTAGCTAATGTCCAGCCTCGAAATTCCAAACCCAAAAACCTAACATCAAACGGTGCGGAGAGCGAGTGATTACTGATCGAAGAATGGCTTGGAGGCAAATAACCAAAAACGCGAGGGCAAATTCATTCGTAGCCGCATCTGGGTTTTCCAGATTCTTCTCCTCTAAGGCATCAAATCCATACATTGGTAACCTCATTCAATATATTTTTTTTTTTAAATTTATTTTTGTTGCATTTTATTTTGGTTGAAGTCAAAATTTAGTGAAAAAAATTGGGTCTCGTGGGTTATGTGGTTTCTCCTTTTTGAATAATAAGAAACTTTAGGGTCTGTTTGGTTCAACGGAGGGGAGGGGAGGGATTTTTAAATGGAGGAGAGGGGAGGGGAGGGATTTTAATTAAATATATGTTTGGTTCAAAAGAGGGGAGGGGAGGGGGAGGGGGAGGGGAGGAGAGAATTTATATTAAATATATGTTTGGTTAAAGAAGAGAGGAGAAGATTTTAAAACTAATTTACTATTTTATCCTTATAGCATTTTATAAATAAAATTAAAAACATATAGGCTTATATTATCTTTGAATTAAACAAATAATAAAATTAAAATTAAAAGCTCTACATAATACGTGTTATTAAAAATAAAATTAAAACAAATATAAGATAAGAGAATAAAAAGAATTGAATGGTGAAGCAAATATAAGAGAGATTTGTAATTAAGATAATTTTGTATTTTAATGTATAAGTATGGATAATTTAGTCAATGCATTTAATATTTAATTGCTCACATTCTCTCTCCTCCAAAACCCCCCACTTTTGGAGGGGAGCAAAAATTGGCTTAGGAGGGATTTTGCTCCCCTCCCCTCTAAAAAATTAAACCAAACAACTATAATTTAAAATAATCCCTCCCCTCCCCTCCCCTCCAAAACCCCCCAACCAAACAGACCCTTAGAAGGAGTTGCTATTGTTTAGATATATGAGGCTAAGTTTTGTTACTGGGAAAATTTTGAAAGATGAGAAAAGCAAAATTGTGGGTTTTATAACTTGTGCTGTTTTATGTTCTAAAATGAGGTTGAATCTCATGTTTAATATTTGCTTGGTCTGAAAAATATTTAAAAATTTCTCTACATTAAGCAGTTGAAATTGAGTTTGACTTTTGAGAGAGTTATTTTTGCTTTTGCAGTCAAGGTTGGGATACCAGAGTTTTTGAATGGCATAGGTAAAGGGGTGGAAACCCATGTGGCAAAACTTGAATCTGAGATAAGTGACTTTAACAAGTTGCTTGTAACTCGAACTCTTAAGCTCAAGAAACTTGGCATTCCTTCCTTGCAAGCATGTAAGCATTTCATATTCTTTTCTTTACATATACAAGTCATGTTGTTTGTCTGAGGAAATGAAATACATGTATTATCGTTGATAAATGTCATTTTGTTATGAATATCATATATGCCTATTAAGTGATAGCGTTCCACATAATTATTACTAATACCTCATTTATGTTTGTGGTTTATCATTTATTAGATTTCCGCAGCTACTAGTTTGCTACATCTAGATTTTTTCAGAAGTATGCAATCTAAGTCGGGACTCGTTTATTCGTTCTATTCGATTCATATTAAAGAGATATGGATTTGGAAAAATTGATTCGTTTAGTAAATTTATCAATTCAATTTAATTCGTTTATTAAACGAATCGAATAGAAATTTCAGCTAACCACTTCGTTTATGATTCATTTATTGCTTTCCTTTCTTTAGTTTTTATTATTTTTTAATTAAGTTCGAAAAGTTATTGTCAATTATCACAAAAAAATAATGTTGCCTAGATTTAGTAGTTCTTTTTTAGTATATCCATTAATTGTATATTTCATGCAACCACGTTTATGAAGAATTAATGTAAATAAATTATGATAATATATGTCATTGAATTATGTCAGAACTAAACGAATCTTCATTTAGGATTAATTTATTAAACGAATTGAATACGAATCCTGATATTAGGATTCGTTTAGTAAGCGGATCAAATACGAATTAATCATATTTTGATTCGATTCGTTTAGGATTTGACATAAGTTCGATTCGTAAATTCGTTTTGCCACCCCTAAGTAAAATCCTGCCAAAAATTTATGCATAGATTTCAAATATAATGATGTCAGGTTTTTATAAAGGGGAGCTGGTTATATGGTGTATGCGTTCACATGGTTAGGAATTACCGAGGGTAGTTGAATTATGGACAAAATTGAAGAACTTGAATTATCAGCTTGAATTTCTGACACTTGTATGCATTTACCATGTAGTGTGAAATAAAAAAGGCATAATGTTTAGGTCAGGAAATTGAAAATATTATTCTGTTTTTGAAGTGAGGATGTCCTGTCATGCGCTTTACGTAGGATGGGATGAGATTTACTTGTGGTTAACATTCAACAGTTTTGGAGGCCAAGAATTGCACCTGTGAAAGCTTAATAATTTCGAAAGAAACAAGTCCTTTGAACACTCATCTGTAGATGTTCCCCTGCTGCAAAAATGTCACCACTGGAAAATTCAGATAAAACTGTGGAACTTTCAAGTTTTGGCCTTTGATATATACACATTAAAATTCAATGAACAAAGTTTGATATCAAACTATTTTTTTATGGAGCTTATTTCTGTTTTGGAGCTTGTAAAATATTTATGTTTAATGATACCATGAATATTGAGAAGGCTGGGTGGCGGAGTTCTAAAATCTGAACATAGTTTCTATAATTCAGTAGATGTAAAGACTTGTTGTCTACAGAAGTGCCCTTCAGTTGTTTGATGATAAAAATGTACTAAAAGTTTTGCATTGTTTACATATGACAAAAATGGCTAGTAGAAGCTCAAGATTCGAAGGATTTCAGGTATCTGTTTGATATTCTCATTTCAGATTTATTAGTTCATTCATCACTTCATTTCATCCTTGCTACTTGTAAGAATGGCATTAGGACATTATAGCAGCACCACCACTTCACAACTAAGGATAATAGAATTTCTTGAATTTCTATTAGAATTCAGGATTTTTTATCTCGAATATAAAATTAAGTTGGGATTCAAATCGATTTTTCATCGAAATCTCGACTTTTTGCCTAAAAAATCCAAATCTTAGAATTTAGTTTGAGATACATGGTGATTTTCCTTCGTGAATATATAATTGTAATGGGAGCGATATTGGCAAATCCTGTCTGTACTGATTGCCATCTCTATTCACAACCAATATTGCCAAGCAATGTGAATTGCAAGAGATGTCCAAGTGCCCGATAGTTGCATTGTGCAACTTGTACCATTTTATGCAATTTAGCTGTTTCAACAAAACCAAATGTGTACGACGCAATACATACAAGCCCCAAGGATTGATTCAATAATGGGATACAAAGTAAAGTAGGTTGATATTTAGCAGAATTTATGATCATCAAACTAGTGGTAACTTCCTCAAAGTGCAAAAAACTTCAAGAATCAATAAATGTCATGGAAGCCATTACATTCTCCCATTCAGGAAAAAAAAGTCAGAAAAGTTCACCTTTATTATCGTTTTTACTAAGGCTTAATAATGTCTTACAATCATATCTAAATGCATGCTACTGTGTAAAACATCAGCCAGTTCCACGCTAGAATTATCAAATTGGGACAGGAACTACAGTAGGTTGCGACTAGAGATTTAGCAGAATTTATAATCATCAAAACTGGGGGTGTACCTTCCTAAGTGTAAAAGTAGAAGGAATAAATATACTAGTTCGCATCTCATTCAACATCGTAACAAAAGTAACAAAACCTGATTTGCTTCAAGTATTTACAAAAGTTAACCAATGATAAGGCAAGAAAGCTTATTCAACAAAGCCAATCCAAAAAAATAAAATTTGTTGAAAACGAAGGTTAAGGGTCAGAAACGAGGAGTCAGAATATCCATGCAGTGAATTTGACAACGAATGCGTGTATTATCATCATATATGCGAACCCAAGGCACCTGTAAGTCAGAAATTACCAAAAATTTAACAATACACATGTAATGGAAAACCATAAGAAAATTGTAGTAAAGAACAGAGACTAGTAGAATACTGATTCAAAAGAATAAAAACAAACCATAATTTAGCACAAACATTTTGGACTGCATGTCATAGCTGTTCCATTGAACCCCCTATAATTTGGTTGCTTATTTCCTTATTTGTGCTCCGTTGAAATTAAACAGAAAAAATGCACTTTCTTTTAAAAGAAAATTCACATAAGCTTCAGATTTTGGTCTAAATATGTCTAACATTGTTTTTATAATTTATCCCAAAAGAATCTGATCTCATTGAGTGAGACACCGAATTAACCACATGGCAGCAAAATATTGTTTTTACAGTTTATCTCAAAAGAATGTGATTGCATTCGTTAAGATATGGAATTGAATGCAGAGCAGCAAAATATATGGAAATCTCTATTAACTTATTAAAAAGTACCAAAACCTTCTTGTAGGCAAGACTAAAACAACAAGCTAAAGCTACCATTGCTGGCTTAACAGAGAAACTAAGAGTCCAAGGCATAAGAAACACTAGAAAAAGTCTAATTACCTTGGAAGATTATCACACAGCAGAATAAAATGGTTATGACCATTGCGAAAAAGCTAGCCACTGGCGATGACGCCTTATCAGCCCTCTTTTTCTTCAGCGCTTTCATTTGTTGAACCCTCCCATACTTCAATCTTGCAAGCTCAGAAATTTCTCTGCACAGTTGTAGGTCAGCCTCAACAAATAATGGAGTTCCAGGAGGCCTAGGTGGTTTAGGAGGCTTCAAAGAGCTTGCTTTCTGTTTCTTTTCAACTGATTTCTTTTTCAAAAAATTTGCTGCCTCCTTTGCTACATCGTCCACATATATCTCCATATTCTCACCAGAATTTAAGATATTCTTGCTTGTAGTTAATTGATCATCACTTTTTACTGATCCACTTAAACCCGTCACCACACTCCACTCCTCATCCACCATTTTTTTTGAATGTCGACCATTACAACTCAGCTCATTATTTTGGCCATCTCCCCTTCTGATCTCACCATATTCCAAATCAGCACCTGAATCAATTTCCTTTGAATTCGTATGATCCATCACATGTCTAATCTTTACAATTTTCCCTTTCACCCTCCAAAATCATAGTGTAAACATAAAGCCACAAAACTTCACACTAACCCATCACAACCAATTGAAAGTCCCGTTTCGAGACAATTCTCATCTTGAAGCTATATGATACCATTGTATGCCTAACCGTTTAATATCAAACAAAATAAATTTAACATAGCACAAAGACAACCTGCGAAAGAATGTTCAATTAATCCATCTCATCATGAAACTAAAGATCAAATTCTTGCTCCTCTTTTCCATATAGTCAACAATCACAGGCATGAAAGAGCATCTCCCACTTTATAATTTTCATAAATATAGCTAAACACCACTTCCATATTTTATCCATTATTCAATTATATTACAATCATAAACGCTACTAACCTCATCAACTTAACTTAAAACATATATATATATATTCTTCATTTCTTCATATTTTTCCTCCTACATTGGATATAACCATAATTTCAAAAAAACTAAAAACAAAAATACATTGTTAACAATGTAATTGATCATGAAATCCTTTTTATGATTTTATTAGATCAATTAAAACTAGTGTTTGCAATTGCAAATAAAATATTATGCTTAAATATAACAGAAAATAAAGAATTTTCATCATAAAGTTTTCATTTTTCAAATAGCATGAAAAAAGGGACCTAACTCGCGCATAATTAAATCAAAATCTGTGTGTTGAGATCAATTTATCATTTTTCGACAAACCCAGAAAATAAAATGAAGATCTGAAGCTATATGTTAGATTAAAAGAAGAAAAATACTTTTTTTTTAAAGCTTCTTTCGTTTTCTATTTCATGGATTTTCTCGGGAAACGAACCGAAAAGTGTATAGCAGAATGAAATATTAACGCACGTACCGTTCATTGCAGAGAGAGAATCCCGAGAGAGAGAGAGAGAGAGAGCTGAACTCTGAAAACCGAAAGCCGAAACAAACGGCCCTATTTTTGTACTCCTCCAAAATGCACCGTTTTGAACCTCTTGCACAGGACCGCATTGTCGTTTGTATTTGACTTTCCAGGCCGCATTGTCGTTTGTTTAATTACCAGTCAAGGACATTTCGAAATCACCAGGCCGCATTTTCGTTTGTTTAATCACTTCTTTTTCTCTAGTCTATGGTAGGGGTATGCATTAATCGATTATAACCGATTAATCGAACCATTCCGACCCATTTTTTTAGTATGGTTCGGTTAATTCTGTTAAATCGGTTATTGCGGTTAAAAATTTTAACTTTTTCGATTATTCGGTTCGGTTACGGTTATGAGATTCGTATAACCGAACCGACCAATTAACCGAAATTAAACTATATATATATATTAGCGCGTGTGAATCCTTTAATTTTTTAGAGTTAAGATAGTTTGCATGTAAACTCTCAATTGGTTGTAGTTATATTGATTTGATAATACTACCCGAAAATTAAATTGATAAAATTCAAATGACAAGCTGCATTAACAGCTTGGTTTTGACTCTTTTTAATTTCTCTCAAGAATTTAAAGGTAAAAATACATAAAATTTCAAATTTGTAGATTTTACATCGTGGTGGATTCGTGACCCTTAAAATTTCTAACATGGCAGGTTTGGAAGGAAATCTGGGGCCGTGACAATCATCGAGGGTTTAAAAAATATTTCTCTCGCATGTAATTAAATATAGATATATTTAATCAAATGTTAGTTAGAATCGGTATTTTTAGAATCGGATATGTGATCGAATTAGTAATCCAAAAAATTTAATGCGTCAGTGGTTCGACCGGTTGAAACGTTCCGAAAAAATCTGTAGAACCGACCTACATCATATATAATTTTACTAATTAAAAATTATAAAAAATATTAAATTTTAATTTATTGGATTGGTTAATAACCGAATTAACCATAACCGACCGAAATATAATGGTTAATTGGTTAATGGTTATGTGTCATAAATTGGTTAAATCGGTCACACTTTTATTTAACCGAAAATTTCGGTTACGGTTAAAAAATCAAAGATTAACCGACCGATGCACGCCCCTAGTCTATGGGGACGAGGGCACTTCTAACCAACGTTTAGGGTAAATTTAACGTTAAGAAAAGAGGTATAAATCTCCATGTTTAGATGGAAAAATGGCAATTCATTACTCTAATTAGAACGAATTTACTTAATTGAAAGAATCAGAATCAAAATCAAATAATATTTTCATTTATATGTTTACTTTATTTAATAATCTAATGAATTAGTAATAAATTATGAAAATACCATTAGTTAAAATTACATATTAATTCATTATTAATTTATCATTGTCACATCCCAAAACCCGAGCCAGTGGAACTTCAGGAAATCCACACGGAGTGTAAATCATACTATCATACATAATAGTTGAATAATTTATTATATATCCTACAGTAGGGGTGGCCGCGGTTTTGGAACCGGAACCCGAACAGTAATTTTTTTTAATAAAATTAAATACAAATTAAATTTGATTTAAATTAGTTTTAATTTGAAAAAAAAAATTAAATTAAAAAGACTTGAACTTAATTTCTTAAAAACTGATTCATTAATATGCTATAAAATGAAGGATGATTCATTAATACAGTCTCATTTCCAATTCCTAAAATCATCTTTCAAGTTTTCCAAGTGCTTGATATGCTACATTTTAACTTTCTATTGGTTTTCGTGGCTCTGTAAATTTGGAAGACGATTTCAGAAAGTAGCCATAGTTTTTTTTTTTTTTTTTTTTTTTTTTTTTTTTTTGCAAAACTGATTCATTAATATGCTTTAAATATGAAGTAAGAATCACTCTTTTTTTTTTATTTCTTTTTGCGGTTCCGATTTCATTTTTTGAAACCGGAACATGTGGTTATGATTTCATTTTTAATGGAACCGGAACCGGTGGTTCTTGAAACCAAATGTTCCCGCCGGTCCCAATTCCGTTCGGAATCGAACCGTGGCCGGGCCTATCCTATAGTATTAGAGTCACCATTAAACATAATTGATGACATAGTAAATAAAATTCATAATTAAAGCATCAAATTCTTCATAATCATCATCATTAATAGTTATAAAATGTATTGTGGCATATTTATGACATACTTAAAAGTGAAAGTTTAACTATCATCTACTAACCAAAAGGATGAAATAACTTCAAATCCAAAGTCCTGGTACTAAACTTTACACAACTGTCCACGATGTACCCAACAAAGTCGCCTGACTGAAACTACATGTGGAGGAAGTAGTGTTGGATAATATGACCCATAGCGTCACTATTTGCACAGATCATTGTGTTGTTGTAGCAAATTAACTATGTAATAAGGAAATTGCACTCTCATCATTTGTGATTAGATCACCATAGATATATAAATGAAGAGAGGTCCCTATGATTAGTACCTGGACTGAGAATGATATGAGACAGTATCAGTCCCCGAAGGTTTAATCATTAAATATCCCTAGCCGTAGTATTATCGAGACTGGACATCGATAATGCGGAATAGGCTAGTATTGCACTTGTGCGCGTTTGTGAGGGCACAACGGCATAGTTCTCATATATATAAGTATTGGATACTTATGCAAGTGCGATAGGAGGTCGTGTTTCACCGATGGTACGGGAAACAGCTTCGCTCTGGATAGACCCCTCGGAATCCCATTGGTATTATGACTATGTGTCTATGGGAGGCCGAAATCGAGGTAGGTGTGTATAGTCTTAACCTGAGACTTGCATCGCTAATACTTACGATAATCGATAAACTTTGGTCTTGGTGGTAGGGGGCTTTAACCGGTTCTGTGTACACCACTTCTGGGTTTATCAGAGAGTCGTAGTGTATTGGGTGTGATGTCAAGATGGAAGTGTCACTTCAGTCATTTGGAGATGATGTCACGCAGGATACGGTACTAGTGCTCTTGAGTGTTGCGCAACCAATCGGGATATTGTGACCAGGTCATGTATATCCGATTATAGAGACTATGTTACCAGACATCCGACATGTGTTTCGGACGGGGCAGACACTTATCCAGCCCCAGCCCTAGCACGTGATTATCCGATACTGGGCCGATATACACAATACTACGGTATACTACGCTTGATACAGATCTATATATTCTTGTAAGAATATTTCTGGAGAATTGGGTAGGCATGTCGCTTTGCTAGAAGCCAACCTTGTCTTGTAAATCGATATAAACGTAGTACGAGGTACTTACGTGTTCGGACAGTCCGACGATCGTATTTACTGCCAACATATCCGGAGATCTCATGGGTCGCTTCCTG
Source organism: Zanthoxylum bungeanum (assembly GCA_019454045.1). NCBI lineage: Eukaryota > Viridiplantae > Streptophyta > Magnoliopsida > Sapindales > Rutaceae > Zanthoxylum > Zanthoxylum bungeanum. The sequence continues at coordinate 111,637 of SKCR01033335.1, read as the reverse complement.
AAGATTCACCGATGACGTATGACTCGCACTTTGATTAATCTGGGATTAATTAGAAGAGAGAGATAGAATTAATCTGGGATTAATTCGATGAGAGAGAAAATTAATCTGGGATTAATTGCGGAGATATTTTATCTGGGATAAAATATTAATTAAAGAGAGAGAACGATTAATTTGGAATTAATCGATAAAATTAATATATTCGATATATTAATCGAAATTGGATTTCGACGCGGAATTAAAATTAGATTTTAATTCGGGCGAACGAATTAATTTAGAATTAATTCGTTAGCGACGTGAATAGTGAATTCGCTAGGCGTAATCATTTAATTACGACGCGACGGAAAATTCGTTAATTTGGAATTAGCGAACCCGAGCCCGAGAGTGATTGCGAGCGCATTCGCATTTCGAATTCGAGTGCGGCACGCAAGTCACATCAAGCGTCAAATCACTAGTCGCGTCAATCGTCAAATCAATTGTCACTTTGAGTGATGTGACTTGACAACTTGTCACTTTAATAAAGTGAAGAGATGTGATGTGAATAGTGATGTGAAATGATTGAAAGCTTTTAAAAGGCTTGAGATGGAATATAACATTATTTTATTCCTTGCCTTTTTGGCTTTTGAATTAAAGTTGAGTATATATCTTATTTTATTTACTTGGTAAAATATTAATAAGAGATATATACAAAAGCTTTTTATTCTCTCTCAACCAAAGGAAACAGCACACGGTTTTGGTAACATTTTTGAGAGCCAAAAACGTTTTCTCTTCCCTCTCCTTTTCTTCTTCTATTCTTCACGGCATGGTGCCGATTTCTTCTCAATTTTTCTGGTTAGACCGATTTTGAGAAGCAAATGAAGAAGGATGGTGCTAGCACACACACATGGGTTATATATAGGTGATAGGGAAACGAAATTTGTGAGCTTGGAAGCTTGAAGCTTTGAGCTTCAATGGTGCTCAACAATGGCCGAACATGGTGGAGTCCAAACCAGTCCTCACTCGCGCAGCCCACTGCAAGAAAAGCTACTTGCCGTGACTTGGAGGGAGCAAAAAACGCATCTTGTTCTTCATCCATCAAGACCGAAATTCAATGTGAGTATATTCCGCACCTCCTTTGATGTGTTCATATGCGGTTTTTATGCATGTTTGTGATCCTTGGGACTTTGATTGAACACTTTCAATGGTATCAGAGCTTTTGATGCATGAAAACCGAATTAGGGTTCTTGAGCAAATTTGGGGCTTTTTGATTTTAGCTTGATTCTGACAAATTGATTGTGTAAGAATGTTTGTATATGATCTAATTTGAGATATATGTAATCAATTTGGCAAAAAATTGATTGGATTGATTTTCCCCAATTTGCTTAATGTTGGTCAAGACTTTAATTTGGGTAAACTCGATTTAGGCATGATTTGATTGAATTGTTTGATGAAGTATGCTTGATTGAGGTTGAATTGAAGTTGTGCATGATCAATTTCAAGAAAATTGGATTAGATCAATTTTCCCCAATTCTTTAGGTTGAACATGAAACTTGAAATTGGGTAAAATGTGTTTGAGTATGTTTTAATTGAATTGGATGTTTAAGTATGCTTAGAACATGTTTAATTGGGATTGTGTGTGATCAATTTCATGAAATTGGATTGGATTGGATTCAATTTTCCCCAAATTGAAGGCTTGGCCGAAAATTGAATAACCCTAATGTCTTAGTAATTTTGTTTTATTTGATCATTGGATGACTTAAAACAATTGGTTAATGTTGTTTTGAAGTTCAATTGGATTGAATTTTGATTTGGAACATTTTTCCCTTTTAAAGTGGCTTGGCCGAATCTTAAATGAACATGAAATTCATTGTGATTTTCTTTTTTTTAATTCATTGGATGAATTGAATTGATTTGGGAAATTAAGATTGTGGACTCAATTGGATTGAAACCGAATCGAATTGAAAAACCCCTAATTGCCGAGACTTGAAAGCATGTTAATTGGGTTTGATTTTAATTGAATTGTGTTGGACACTATTTGGTTGTTAAAGTGCATGATTAATTAGGCTAATTGATGTTTTAGAAATGTAATTGGATAATTGATTATGTAATACACTTAGGTTAATTAATTGTGAAATTTGGAATTTTATAAGTTAATTAATTTGGGCTTGATTTTGGAAATGGGCTTGTTAGGTTGTAATTGGGCTTTTGGGCTTTGTTGTAACAAAGTTGGGTTTAGGCAAAATTGGTTGGATCCAATTAGGCCCAAAACCGAATCCAAAAGGTCCAATTATGACTTAATGGACCTTAATTATTTAATTGGGCTAATGGGCCAAAATTAATTTAAAGGCTTATGGGGTAACTCCCGGATTGGATTTTGGTTGTTCGGTTTGATCCGAGTTGACCAAAAGTCCACGCCTATAGAAATTAATTAAAAGCCCATTGGACTTTAATTAAATAAAACATTAGATGTTAATCGGGCTTTGAGACCCGTTGCGATTAAATTTGGAATTTAAGTCGTAAAGGTTCGTTAATAAAGTGTAATATTTAATTTGGAATTAAATAATGAATTAGAATTAAATACGTATTAAATTGGATTTAATTATGTAATTTAATTTAATTCGTAGAAATTGTACTTTGAGTACGTGTTCGCAAAACGAGTTTGACTCGAACAAAAATCAAATCTTTGTTTGAACATTGGATGATCACTAATATTCAAGATTAATTAATTTGATTGATTGATTGATAACATGCTTGTATGAATACATGGTTGTGATGTTTGAATAATGTATATCGGATGGATATTAGTCGGGTTGGGCGATTTTGGAAATTGTAATAAATTTGATTTATTAAATTGGACCTGCGTGTCCAGCCTTATCTCCTATTTCTTTGTATTCTCTTCTCACCTATTCCCCTCTATGTAAAAGAGGTTTCTTTAGAAGTGTAGTGTAACGGGTAGAAGTAATACAAGTGCTAGCGGGAGAGAGAAAGTGAGAGATTTGATCTAGGATCAATGTAAAATATCCATCCGCATATCATTATTATTTTATTTCATACTCGCTCGCTTATGTGTTTAGAATGCATGCTTAAGGGTGTATGATGATGAGACCTTAACAAAGATAATTAAATTGGTAGCCAATTTGCACGCGAAAAACCCTCGTTAAATATCATGCGTTTTTCCTTCCATTGAGTGATTCTTACTCAAGATCCGAGATTGGCAGGGGTTGTTGGCCAAAGTCAAGCCCTTGTCCATCAAAGATGTGTTTTAATCACGAGGCTTTGTTCCATATCGGTGTCGTGTCCAAGTTGTGGTTTGTTGGCCAAAGTCAAGACCACTTCTTGTCCATTGACATTGATTACGAAGCTTCCATGTCAATGGGTCCGCGCTTGACTGGGATCACTAGGTTTGTTGTGCCAAAGCCAAGGCCTAGTTGATTCAGAGGAAAAAGGTTAGGCTATACATTCGATGTATAGGCATATATAAGATATATGTTTGGGACTTGGATGTCCACCTACTGGATCTAGGAGTTGGATGAGATCCAATTGATCTTCGAGATCTACCTAGTTAATTATCATACAATTTGTTGGCCAAAGTCAAGATTGTGTGATATTTAACGGGATCCTAGCCCACTAGGAAACACGGTTTCCCGAGTACTCGACAGAGGGTTAGAGGCTCGACGAAAATAGTGGGAGGCAAGAATTGAATTTGCAATATTCGTTCAATTACTCGCCATATGCGCTCATTTAAATTATTTCGTCATTAAATGTTAGTTAGACTTAGTTAATTAAGTTAGATTATATTTAAATTGTTGTTTTAATAAACAGTTGGACTGTATTATACTTGATTATATATAATTGGATTATATTATCAATATATTTGAATTAATTAATTTCAACTTACAGTTGATTTTATAATTGGATTATAGTAATCAATGTAATTGAGGTTAATTAATTTGGATTATATTTGATTATATAGTTGGACTATTATAATCATTATAATATATAAAGTACCACTAATCGTTGATTAAATAGTTGGACTATTGTAATCAAGATAAAATTGAAAAGTTGAATATTTAAAATATAATCTAGGATTAAAATATTTTAAATGATTTAATTTTCAAATTGGGAATAAATAATAGGTTACTTTATTTGATAAAATAACTTATTATACCTTAAGCCCAAAATTAAGCAAATAGTAGAGCATAAAATCTTTGGAAGATTTATGTGATGATGACTTTAATGCTTAATTAATATACTTATAATAAATCTATCTTTAGATTTAAAAGTATTAAAATTGCAATTAATAATTCTTGGAGAATTAATTGACTATTCTAGTGGAGAAAAGTCAAAGTTTGCAATTGGGCATGTTGCACGAGGTGCACATCGTTTCGATATTCCAAAACCCAAGGCTTGGCCTAAGGTTCCTAAAATATTGAAAATGATAATTGACATATCCCAAAGTGACTACCATTTGGATATGGAAGACACGAAGGAATTAAAGAAAGGGCGAGGCTCTAACTTTAAAAATATTTGTCTTAGTTATGTTCACAGCTAGTATTGAAATTAGATTTTAAATACTTAGTGTGGTACATAATATATATGTATTGATATTCAGAATCTGCTTTGAGCAGGATACTGACTTCAAGCTGAGATTCCTCTGCGAATCGGAAACGGGACGAAAGTCGCTGTTTCGACCGTAGATACCTAAGTTTAGGAACTAACCTGGGGTGTGTACTTAAATTAGGAACTGTTATAATGTAACTAGTTTGACTAGAGACATTATCTCTTTATCAGTGTTTAATCCGTTGCGGATAAAACCTTTATATTATAGAACACTGAGTGTTTTATTATATAAAGATGATACTGAGATAAATACATTAGATGTAAATAACATAATTTATATTTTGAATATAAATAAAAATCTCAAACATATAAATGACAAACAAATAGCTCAAATTGATTTGATCAATAGAGACTTATTTATGGTATTGTTGTCTAGGACACAATAAACGAGACATGTCAGTTAGACGGTGTGTCCGAACAAAAAACGAATTTTGTTGGACATGATAAGGTTTATCACGAGTCGCTCTGAGCTATCATTTCCTTCAAACAGGATATGTATTAACAGTGCAAAACTTATTTAGAATAAGGTTCCATATTAATCTGTTTGACAGATATCATATAGGATGTGAACAGGAAAGAAACGAGGTTTCTCATTCCTGATAATTTGGGTATGTCAGGCATAAAGTTTGGATGATACCAAACTAAGAACCCAAATTGGATTAGTGCCAATATAGGTTATCCTAAGGGAAACCATAAGTATAGTACTTATAAATCCCACATGAGAACAATGTGATTGTTGCTCACCATGCGGTTTTCCTGAGAGGAATACCGATATGCAGTGGTCAGTGGGAGGATAGTGATACTCGATGAAAATCGGAGTAATACTATTCAAGGCACGAAGTCCATAATGGAACACAAATAGTTCATCTATGATGAAACTATACCATTAATCTTCAAAAACACAAGAAACCGCGTAGATCAGAGAGAGTCAGAAAACAACCTGGGGTATGGGTTTCTGATCTCACCTCATAAAGATCTTAATCTTTTAAGGTACACCAACTGATTATGTATGAGGTAGTGATACAAGGTATCGACTCCCTATTATGGCAAAGTGCCATGAATCGAAAATGGATTCCATGTTTAACAACTATTTTGGATACTAGTTGTTGTACCACGAGGCATTGTGCCTATGGTACATTAAACGTCTTCAAGGAAGACATACATGGTAGGCAACATACCAACGTACAAAGCTGGGCTTTTGACGGAAAGGTATCGTTATCAACATTGTGTTAATAACGGTTCAACCTTTTACCTGTTGCCATGGTAAATCCATTTTGAAGATGCTTGTTGATAACTGTATATTTCATTTGTGAAATATGTCAGTTATAAATCAAAATCGCTTTCCTGAAAAGGAAACCTTTTGGAGAATGTTTACAACATTCTGACGATTTTGTATAACCGACAAACAAGGTTTGCGGATTATTCAATCCATGTTTGGATTGAAGCAAGCATATGGTTCTTGGAACTGACGTTTTGAAATAATCATAATAGTTTATGATTTGACTCAAAACGAAATAATTCTTGTGTATATAAGGAGGCTAGTGGGAGAGGCACTGACAATGAAATTCCTTAAAACAATCGGTGAAAGCTTGGCTTTCATAAGAAATTCTCCGTAGAATTCTGGGGAGTAACAACCTTTATTCAAGGAATAAAGATCTACTGGGCTAGATTTGGAGTTGGTAACACTCTCTGAGAAATTGTACATTTAAAATGTACTTGTATTGGTGTCTCATACGCTTTGAGCATATGGAGTCACAATCGGGTCAATCCAAGTGATAGTCACTGGATTGAAGATTAAGAACATCTGTTAGTATCTGAGAGAACTAAAGATGTTGTCTTAAACTATGGAGATGGAGAACTTGAAGTGACTGGGATCACTGCTGCAAGTTTCCAAACCGGTAAATACTGCGGTACTATAAAGATTGAACACTGGGACAGTAAGCTGGAAATCTTCCGAGCAAGATAACTGTTGCCGAATTAACAACAAATGCGGATTATTGCTGCAGCTGAGGCAGCAATAGAAGCCATTTGGATCAATAATAAATCTAATTAGATTAGATATAGTTCTGTTAGCAGCTGAGCTAGGCGTCAGCACAGGCTAAAGAATTAAAGGTCTCATCGACGATCCAGATATATACTTCTATATCATCTGATTCGTTCGGATCATACATCGTGGCGATGTGATGATCGTGTAAATCGCGTCAGACGATAATTAAGCAAATCCGCTGATGAAAACCTTTCCTCAGCAATTTGAGCGAATTGTACATAGTTCGGGTGTTAGACACTCGAGTGACTGGCTATGTGCCAAGTGGGAGATTGTTGGATAATATGACCCATAGCGTCACTATTTGCACAGATCATTGTGTTGTTGTAGCAAATTAACTATGTAATAAGGAAATTGCACTCTCATCATTTGTGATTAGATCACCATAGATATATAAATGAAGAGAGGTCCCTATGATTAGTACCTGGACTGAGAATGATATGAGACAGTATCAGTCCCCGAAGGTTTAATCATTAAATATCCCTAGCCATAGTATTATCGAGACTGGACATCGATAATGCGGAATAGGCTAGTATTGCACTTGTGCGCGTTTGTGAGGGCACAACGGCATAGTTCTCATATATATAAGTATTGGATACTTATGCAAGTGCGATAGGAGGTCGTGTTTCACCGATGGTACGGGAAACAGCTTCGCTCTGGATAGACCCCTCGGAATCCCATTGGTATTATGACTATGTGTCTATGGGAGGCCGAAATCGAGGTAGGTGTGTATAGTCTTAACCTGAGACTTGCATCGCTAATACTTACGATAATCGATAAACTTTGGTCTTGGTGGTAGGGGGCTTTAACCGGTTCTGTGTACACCACTTCTGGGTTTATCAGAGAGTCGTAGTGTATTGGGTGTGATGTCAAGATGGAAGTGTCACTTCAGTCATTTGGAGATGATGTCACGCATGATACGGTACTAGTGCTCTTGAGTGTTGCGCAACCAATCGGGATATTGTGACCAGGTCATGTATATCCGATTATAGAGACTATGTTACCAGACATCCGACATGTGTTTCGGACGGGGCAGACACTTATCCAGCCCCAGCCCTAGCACGTGATTATCCGATACTGGGCCGATATACACAATACTACGGTATACTACGCTTGATACAGATCTATATTCCTGTAAGAATATTTCTGGAGAATTGGGTAGGCATGGCGCTTTGCTAGAAGCCAACCTTGTCTTGTAAATCGATATAAACGTAGTACGAGGTACTTACGTGTTCGGACAGTCCGACGATCGTATTTACTGCCAACATATCCGGAGATCTCATGGGTCGCTTCCTGAAGATTCACCGATGACGTATGACTCGCACTTTGATTAATCTGGGATTAATTAGAAGAGAGATAGAATTAATCTGGGATTAATTCGATGAGAGAGAAAATTAATCTGGGATTAATTGCGGAGATATTTTATCTGGGATAAAATATTAATTAAAGAGAGAGAACGATTAATTTGGAATTAATCGATAAAATTAATATATTCGATATATTAATCGAAATTGGATTTCGACGCGGAATTAAAATTAGATTTTAATTCGGGCGACGAATTAAATTAGAATTAATTCGTTAGCGACGTGAATAGTGAATTCGCTAGGCGTAATCATTTAATTACGACGCGACGGAAAATTCGTTAATTTGGAATTAGCGAACCCGAGCCCGAGAGTGATTGCGAGCGCATTCGCATTTCGAATTCGAGTGTGGCACGCAAGTCACATCAAGCGTCAAATCATTAGTCGCGTCAATCGTCAAATCAATTGTCACTTTGAGTGATGTGACTTGACAACTTGTCACTTTAATAAAGTGAAGAGATGTGATGTGAATAGTGATGTGAAATGATTGAAAGCTTTTAAAAGGCTTGAGATGGAATATAACATTATTTTATTCCTTGCCTTTTTGGCTTTTGAATTAAAGTTGAGTATATATCTTATTTTATTTACTTGGTAAAATATTAATAAGAGATATATACAAAAGCTTTTATTCTCTCTCAACCAAAGGAAACAGCACACGGTTTTGGTAACATTTTTGAGAGCCAAAAACGTTTCTCTTCCCTCTCCTTTTCTTCTTCTATTCTTCACGGCATGGTGCCGATTTCTTCTCAATTTTTTTCTGGTTAGACCGATTTTGAGAAGCAAATGAAGAAGGATGGTGCTAGCACACACACATGGGTTATATATAGGTGATAGGGAAACGAAATTTGTGAGCTTGGAAAGCTTGAAGCTTTGAGCTTCAATGGTGCTCAACAATGGCCGAACATGGTGGAGTCCAAACCAGTCCTCACTCGCGCAGCCCACTGCAAGAAAAGCTACTGCCGTGACTTGGAGGGAGCCAAAAACGCATCTTGTTCTTCATCCATCAAGACCGAAATTTAATGTGAGTATATTCCGCACCTCCTTTGATGTGTTCATATGCGGTTTTTATGCATGTTTGTGATCCTTGGGACTTTGATTGAACACTTTCGGTCTTGATGGCAAATAAGGACACTTTATAGACTTTCATAATGATAGTTCTCCACACTTTCCACACAGGATTTATAGTCGCTACACCGAAGATGGTCTTACCCATCTATCAACCAGGATTTTTGTGGGTTTATCATCATATACCTTGTAAGCTCAAAGAACATCAATACACCTCCAGTTAGGATTTATGTATCTAAATCGTGGTGGTTCAATCCACTGATATCTAGGACTTCTATGTGGTTAACCAAGACACTTTATGGAATTTCACTAATGGTAGTCCCGATACACTTTCCACTTAAGGTTATGGACCCATGTGTGGTAAAAAAATAAGTAGACCTCATGTGTGTGTTGGAGTTAGTGCTTTGAGCGCTAATACAAATAATGTATTGTATGATATTTTATTATTAGATAATAATATAACTGTATTTTTATTTCAATACTTTATTAATGATAACTATTATTGTGTTATTTTCTCTCGAAACATGCTGGATGAAATATATATTATTAGAATATATATATATATTATGTTGATTATGACATTGACCTTAGAATAATCATGTAGTGATACTGGACACTGGGTGTAGTCCGTCGTTGGGATTGTATCGCTATTATAAACTATTCTTAAAAGATATATTCCTAGTCACTGGTTTGGGAACACGGTCGAATTCCTATAACCTATAAGACTAGCACTTTTCGTACATTGGAATTAGAGTTCCAATGATCAGACCCAATGGACTATAGCGGCGATAGCTCGTATATAGATATGGGTATTTGTTAAAGCGAATACTGAATGACTAACTGTACAATTCTTAATAGTTGGAAGTGCATACCACCATCAATAGGAATCTCCTCGAGTCGAGTATGATATCTAATCTTCTAATTATATAATAGTATTGATTTTTTGTGTGATCTCCACACTCGGATGCATGTCAAAGACCTTTTATGGTCTTACCGCTGGATGTTCGTTGGACGTGGATCGATGCATTCATTGATCAAGTGCGGATCAAGATAGGATTCATCCGTCTGAATATGTACCATTAAGAGGTTTAGGTATCCATCGTTTTAAGTCGTGATTTTGAAGACTTTAACCAAAGCCGATCACCTAGGGTTGATCATGTATACATCGAAAATGGTGTTCCGATTAGTTATAATGAATCATGGATTTGTCAACAATATGAGATATGCGCATTGGATACTTGGCGGGTAATCTATGTTTCATATGCCCGACTTGGATAGCCTTTGACGGATGGATTGTTTAAACATATGTGAGATCTTGGATTGTAAAGTTTGGAAAGGTCATTCGTGTTCTTCGTAATTCGGAGGTGGCCAATTTGCGTATATATATGTAGGGGTCATATAACGAACGTACCATAAATTAAAGAGTCACACATATGAAGTGTACTCGTTGAGCACATAGGTAACCAAATGTATTTGATAATAAATAATATTAGATATTATAATTATCAGTTAAATAATTAAATATTATTGGATAATATTAATATTTATTGGGACAATTGGGATTAATTGGATTAACCATATTTATTTAATGGTTAAATAAATAATTACATGATATTTATATTATTATTTAATTAATATCTTTTTGGTAGAGAAATATTATTAATTATAATATGTTATAATTAGGCGTGCTAGCAACTTGATATGATATATATTAATCAACTTGCAAGTTTTAACTAGATTAATACCTATTATGTAATTTGGACCAATGAGATTGTGCCAACACTAATGTTAATATCATGTGTGACATATATAACTAAAATTAAGGCAAAATCTAATAATCCTTCATAAGCTAACCTAAATATAAAATTTGGTGGAGAGCTAGACTATACAAAAACACTTAACAAATTTGGTTGAGAAACTTTGAGTTTTTCAACAACTCAATCAAAAGAGAAATTGAAGGTTTGATTCTTCAATCAAGCTTACAATGTAAGTTGTTGGACAATTGTGACCCATAACATCACTATTTGTAAAGGACATTGTGTTTTTTGTTCAAATTAACTATGTGACAAAGGAAATTGCTATTTTATCATTTTGTTATTAGATTACTTTGATATATATAAATGATAAAAGTCCTTATGATTAGTTCCGGATTAATAAGATATGAGACAATATCAATCCACGAACGGTTTAATCATTAAATATCCCTAGTCGTAGTATTATCGAGACTAGACATCGATAATGCGGAATAGACTAGTATTACACTTGTGCGCGTTATGGAAGCTTAACGACATAGTTCTTATATATTTAAGTATATGATTCTTATGCAAGTGTGATAGAAGGTTCTATTAGCCATTGGATCTGGAACAGCTTCGCTCTGGATAGACCCCTCAGAATCCCATTGGTAGTATGACTATGTGTTTATAGGAATCCGAATCAAGGTAGGTGTATTTGGTCTTAACTTGAGACTTGTATCGATAATACTTGCGACAATCAGTACGCTTTGGTTTTGGTCGTCCGGGGCTTTAACATGTTATGTGTACGCCTCTTCTGGGTTTATTGAGAATCGTAGTGTATTGGATGTGATGTCAAGATGGAAGTGTCACTTCAGTCATATGGAGATGATGATCACGCAGGATACAGAAGTGGTGCTCTTATATGCTGCAGCTATCGGGATAATATGACAAGGTCATGATTATCCGATTAAAGAGACTAGTTGCTAGTGATACGATATATGCTTCGTACTGGACAGACACAATTCCAGCCCCAGGCCTAGCATGTGACATCCGATACTGGATCGTAATACACAATACTTAGTATAGTACGCTTGATAAAGATTATGTATTCCTTAAAATAATATTTCTGGAGAATTGGGTAGGCATGGTGCTTTGCTAGAAGCCAACCATGTCTTGTAAATCGGTAAAAACATGGTACTAGGTACGCACGTGTTCAGATAGTCCGAAAACCAGATTTACTGCTAACATATCCAGGGATCTCATGGGTCACTTCCCAAAGATTCACCGATGACATTTGACTCGAACATAATTAATCTGGGATTAATTATGAGAGATAAAATTAATCTAGGATTAATTACGACAAGAATTTATCTGGGATAAAATTCGAATAGAAGAGAGAACGCGATTAATTGGAATTAATCGATTAAATAATATATTGGATATATTAATTGAAATTAGATTTCAAAGCAGAATTAAGATTAGATTTTAATTCGGGCAAACGAATTAATTTGGAATTAATTCATAAGCGACTTTCGTAATAATTTTGCGAGGCATTATTATTTAATTAAATTGGATTTAATTATTTCACAACGGTAAATTCGTTTAGTTCGGAATTAAATGAACTCGGGCCCGAGCGAAGTTGCGTGTTGAGTTAGCCGACTTAAATTTGGAATTTAAAAGTGGTGGGACCAACTTCACTTACATCAACATATTAGACATGTGATGGAAGTGGTTAGGCTTGAATCATGGGTTTGATTTGGTTGAGTAAAACTTGGCTTTACTTTTAACACACTCAAACTAAACCAACACTCAACCTTTGTACAAATTAATTAAGTCAACTTTGGAAGTGTGATAAGTTACTATTCACATCATTCTCTCTTCTTCTCCCCTTGTCTTTGTCGTGAACCTCTCCATCTCCCATGGAGTTTTTGTTGCAAAAATTCTAGTAAGCTAGCACTTCAAAGAGCAAACAATGTGATAGGGAAACCAATCCTTGAGTTTGGAACACAAAGAAAAGCTTGAAGCTCTTCACAAACATACAAAATTTTTGAAATACACATCCGATCAATGTAAGTTTTTCCACAACTTCTTTGAATATTCACACACCGAAATCATGTTGTAGAGATCTTGGGCATGTCTAGGACACTAACAATGATATCAGGAGCCTTTTCTAAGCATGATTTTATTATAGGGTTTATATACTTTAATTTGGGGATTTTATGTTTGGAGCATGATTTTTTTTCAAATTGGTTGCTTGGTTGAGTTTTGATGATGATGAATTAGATTTATGCATCATAGGATTTGAGAAAAATTAATTGGATATATTTTTCCCCAATTTCTTCAAGTGGCCGAATATGAACCCTAGCATGTATCATGGTAATTTTTTGATTTTAGACTATTGGATATGTTTAAAGCATGAAATAAATATTAAATGTTGATTTAATTAGATTGAAATCAAATTGATTGTTATTTTATGCCAAATTACCGTGAACATAAGAAGCATGGAATGAGTTGTTTTGCTTCAATTTGTGTTGGACATAAATTGGATGATAAAACATGATTAATTAGTTTAATTGATATTTGGAAATATTAGTTTAATTAATTAATTATGACAATTACACTTTAATTAAAATTAATGTGATATTTGGAATGTTATATTAATTAAAGTTAGTCTTTAAAATTGGATTGAGCTAATTTTGTTGTATTTGGGCTTAATGGGCTTGGTTGGGCCAAGCTTGGTTTAAGACAATTGGATTGGATCCATATTGGGCCTAAAACCATTCCATAAAGTCCAAATATAACTTTTGGGCTTTTTAATATTTAATTGGGCATAATGGACCAAAATTGATTTTATGGCAAATGGTGATTCCTAATTGGGCGTTGGCATCTTGGATTGGATCCATATTGACTAAAGCCCATGCCTTAAGAATTAATTAAAAGCCCATTGGACTTTAATTAAAAGGTATTGGATACTATTTGGGCATTTGAGACCCATTTAGATTAGATTTAGAATCTAAGTCTAAAAATGCACTAAAATAAGTGTAATTATTTAATTTGAATTAAATTCGAATTAGTATTGAATACAAATTAAATTGGATTTAAAATTGTAGTTCGATATAATTCAGAATACATGCTTTGAGTATTTATTCTTAAACGAGTTGGACTCGCATAAATCAAATCGTTGTTTGAACGTTGGATGGTCATTAATTCAAAGATTAATTAATTGGATTAGATTGATTGAATAACATGCTTTGTGTGAATACATGGATGTATTGTATGAACAATGTATATTAGATGGATATTAGTAGGGTGAGGGTAATTTTGGAAATTGTTGTAATAAATTTAGAATTTATTAAATTGGATCTGCGTGTCCAGCCCATTATCTCTTTACTCTTTGTATTTTACTTCTCACTAATTCCCCTCAATGTAAATGAGGTTTATTTATTGTATTATATAATTGGGTAGAAGTATGAATAGTGCTAGCGGGAGAGAGGAAATTGAGAGATTTGTTCTATGAACAATTTGTTATATATCCATCCACATATCGTTATTAATTTATTCGCGCCTTATCATGCTTTTACAATGCATGCTTAAGGGTGTATGATGAGACCTAATCAAAGATAATAAATTGGTTGCCAATTTACGCGAAAAACCCTCACTCAAATATTAAGCGTTTTCCTTCCATTGAGTGGTTCTTTCTCAAGATCCAAGATTGACATTGGTTTGTTGGCCAAAGTCAAGATCAATGTCCATCGCGGATGTGTCTGAACTACAAAGGCTTTTTTATATATCGCATTTCTTGGGCAGTTGCGATTTGTTGGCCAAAGTCAAGGTCACTTCTGTACATCGATGTGGATTACGAAGCTTTCCCACTGTCAATGGTTCGCGCTTAACTGGAATCATTAAGCTTGTTGAGCCAAAGCCAAGGCTTAGTTGATTAAGAGGAAAAAGTTTAGGAATGTATTGGATATATTTACATATATTGGATATATATTTCGGACTTGGAGGTCCACCTACCAGATCTAGGAATTGGATGAGATCCAATTGATCTTAGAGATCTACCTAGTTAAGTTTCATACAACTTGTTGGCCAAAGTCAAGGTTGTGTGTTATTTAACAGGATCCTAGCCCACTAGGAAACTGGGTTTCCCGAGTACTCAACAGATGGTTAGAGGCTCGCCGAAAAATAGTGGGAGGCCAGTATTAAATTTACAATTTCATTTAATACTTGCCAAATACGCGCTTTCAAATTATTTTCGTCATTATATATTTATATTAGTTGGACTAATATTTTATTATTTTCTTTTAACAGTTGGACTGTACCCGAAATCGTTAATTGAATAGTTAGACTATTGCAATTAAGATGGCTGGAAAGATCAACGTTAGAGACATTATCATGGATGAAAATGTCTTTAACGGTGCAAACTTTCCTGACTGGGATATGAACCTCATGATTGTCTTGGGGGCTGAGAAGATGCTCTATACGATAGAGAGACCTCTCGAGCCTAAGCCCGGAATTGAGCAGCCACTTGAGCTTGAGCTTTGGAAGACTCACAATAATGACAACTCAACTGCTCAATCCGTCATACTTACTGCAATGACCCTACAATTTCGTCGTCAAAACAAAGGATTGGATCCCTACGAAATGATGTTGAAATTGAGGGACCTTCACCGATCTAACCTTAGATCACAGAAGTATGAATTGCAGAAGAAACTCTTTCGCTCTCGAATGTCAGAGGGTATATCTGTCGAGCACCATGTGTCGCAGATGATTGCTGACATCGAATAGCTGGGTCAGTTGGGCATAACCTTTGAGGCTGAGGCTTTCATAGATTTGATCTTACAGTCTCTTCCTGACAGCTGGAGCGGGTTTATCATGAACTATAATATGATGAACCAAGAAAAGACTCTTAGAGAGTTGATGGCAATGCTGAAAGAGGCAGAAAAAGAGCTTTTAAAGGGCAAGAAGCGTGAGGCGCACTTCGCTTCGACATCTCAGAAAGCCAAGGCTTGGCCGAAGGCTTCTAGAGGTGTGAAGAAGAAGAAAAGAATGGGCAAGGCCAAATCATCAAAGTCTTCTGGGAAGGCAAACGACAAATCCCAAGATGTCTACCTACAGTGTGGAAAACAGGGTCACTAGAAGCATGACTGCCATGAGTTCAAGGCGCACATGAAGGAAGTGAAGGCGGGTAAGGCACCGGCTTCATGTATGTTTGTTATTGAAATAAACATGTCTACTTCTAGTTTTAAAAATTGGATTTTGATTCTGGATGTGGTACTCATATATGTACTGATGTACATGATCTGCAGATTAGCAGGAGACTAGCTTTAGGAGGGATTGACCTCAGAGTTGGAAATGAGACTAGAGTCACCGTTTTGGCTGTTGGGACCTATATTTTGAAACTGCTCTCGGGGCATGTACTTACTTTATCAGACTGTTATTCTGTACTTAGTTTGACTAGAAATATTATATCTGTATCATGTTTAACCCATTTTGGGTATACCTTTGTATCCAGAAACACATGGTGTTTTGTTTATAAAAATGATTTTGAGATATGTACTGCTGATGTAAATAATGGTCTTTATATTTTGAATATAAATGAATCTCAAACATATAACATGACAAACAAAAGGCTCAAAATGAGTAAAATAGATGAAACTTATATGTGGCATTGTCATCTGGGATACATAATAAGACTCGCATATCAACACTTTCAAAGAGTGGATACTTCGATGAATTTGATCCTAATTCATACGACGTCTGCAAATCTTGTTTATTAGGTAAAATGCCTAAAACGCCTTTTAGCGGTAAATGTGTACGTGCCAATGAACTGTTAGCCCTCGTTCATAGTGACATATGTGGGCCCATGTCTAGCCAGGCAAGAGGTGGATTTGAATACTTCGTAACCTTTACGGATGATGCATCGCATTACAGTTATGTGTATCTTATGAGACACAAGTCAGAAACTTTTGAGAAATTCAAAAAGTTTCGACACGAAGTAGAAAAACAAACCGGCAAAAGTATTAAAACATTACGGTCGGACCATGGTGGAGAATACTTGAGCAATGAGTTTCTCGATTACTTGAAAGAGTATGGTATTCTTTCACAGTGGACTCCTCCCGGAACACCTCAATTAAACGGTGTGTCCAAACGGAGAAACTGAACTTTGTTGGACATGGTAAGGTCTATAATGAGTCGCACTGAGCTACCAATTTCCTTCTGGGGATATGCATTAAACAGTGCAATACTTAATTTGAATAAGGTTCCGTAAAAGTCTGTTGAGCAGACTCTATATGAAATATGGACAGGAAAGAAACCGGGTTTCTTATTCCTGAAGATTTGGGGATGCTTGGCATATGTTAAACGTTTGGATGGTACCAAACTAGAACCCAAATCGGATAAGTGCCTATTTGTAGTTTATCCTAGGGAAACCAAAGGATATTACTTCTACAACCCACAAGAGTACAAGATATTTGTTGCTCTACATGCGGTTTTCCTAGAAAAGGAATTCCTAAATGCAGTGGTAAGTTGGAGGAATGTAGAACTCGATGAAAATCATAGTGATACTGTTTCTGGCACCGATTCCCAAACGGAACACGAACAGTTCATCACGGATGAGACTGTACCACATCTTCTAATACACAAGACCGCGTAGGTCAGAGAGTGTAAGAAAATAACCTGAGAGGTATGAGTTTCTGATCTCACCTCATGTGGATATTAATCTTATTGAGGAAGATGAACCGGCCACGTATGAGGAAGCGATACAAGGTATCAACTTTGTTTTATGGCAAGATGCCATGAAGTCCGAAATGGATTCCATGTATACCAACCAAGTCTGGACACTGGTTGATGTACCAAAAGGCATTAAGCCGATTGGTTGTAAATGGGTCTTCAAGAAGAAGACAGACATGAATGGCAACATACAAATGTATAAAGCTAGGCTTGTAGTGAAAGGGTATCGTCAACGACATGGTGTCGATTACGATGAAATTTTTTCACCTATTACCATGATTAAATCCATTCGGATAATGCTTGTTATTGCTGTATATTTCGATTATGAAATATGGCAGATAGATGTCAAAACCGCTTTCCTTAACGGAAACCTTATGGAGGATGTTTATATGTAACGGCCTGACAGTTTTGTCGTACCAAAACATGCAAACAAGGTTTGCAAGTTAAATTGATCCATTTATGGATTGAAGCAAGCATCGCGTTCTTGGAACCAACATTTTGATGAGATCATAAAAGAATATGATTTCATTCAAAGCGAAGATGATCATTGTGTATATAAGAAGGTTAGTGGGAGTGCACTGACATTCATTGTCCTTTATGTTGATGATGTATTGCTTATTTGCAATGACATTCCCATGCTACAATCGGTGAAAGCTTGGCTTTCATTAAAATTCTCCATGAAAGATCTGGGAGAAGCATCCTTTTATTCTGGGAATAAGGATCTACCGGGATAGATCTAGAAAGTTGATTGGACTCTCCCAGAGCTCGTATATTGACAAAGTGTTGAAGAGAATCAACATGGATCAGTCTAAGACGGGACTTATGCTAGTGTCATATGGCATCTCTCTATCTAAGGACATGTGTCCTAAAACTCAAGATGAAAGAGACAACATGAGTCGGATCCCGTTCGCTTTTGTAGTCGGATCGATCATGTATGCCATGATATGTATGCGACCTGATGTCTCATATGCTTTGAGCATGTGTAGTCGCTATCAGGCTGATCCAGGTGATGGTCACTGGATTGCGGTCAAGAACATCCTTAAGTATCTTAGACGAACTAAAGATGCTTTCTTAGTCTATGGAGATGGAGAACTTGAGGTGACTGGGTTCACCGACGCAAGTTTCCAAACCGATAAAGATGACTCTAAGTCGCAATCAGGGTACATATTTAGTTTGAACAACGGAGTAGTGAGCTGGAAATCCTCCAAACAATAGACTGTTGCCGATTCAACAACATAAGAGAAATATATCGCTGCAGCTGAAGCAGCAAAAGAGGCAGTTTGGATCCAAAAATTCCTAATTGGATTATGAGTCATTTCGTTAGCAGCTGAGCCCGTTCCTTTGTATTGTGACAATAACGGGGCTATAGCGCAGGCTAAGGAACTGCGGTCTCATCAACGATCCAAGCATGTACTTCGACGTTTCCATCTGATTCGTGAGATCATTCATCGTGGCGATGTGAAGATCGAAAAGATCACTTCAGATGACAACATTGAAGATCCGCTGACGAAAGCTATTCTCAGCAAAAGTTTGAGCGACACATACATAGTTTAGGTGTTAGATACTTGAGTGATTGGCTATGAGCCAAGTGGAAGATTGTTGGACAATTGTGACCCATATCATCACTATTTGTAAAAGACATTGTGTTTTTTGTACAAATTAACTATGAGACAAAGGAAATTACTATTTTATCATTTTGTAATTAGATTACTTTGATATATATAAATGATAAAAGTTCTTATGATTAATCTGGATTAATAAGATATGAGACAATATCAATCCATGAACGGTTTAATCATTAAATATCCCCAGTCGTAGTATTATCGAGACTGGACATCAATAATGCGAAATTGACTAGTATTACACTTGTGCGCATTATGGAAGCTTAACGACATAGTTCTCATATATTTAAGTATATGATACTTATACAAGTTTGATAGGAGGTTCTGTTAGCCGTTAGATCGGGAACAGCTTCGTTCTGGATAGACCCCTCGGAATCCCATTGGTAGTATGACTATGTGTCTATGGGAATCCGAATCAGGGTAGGTGTATTTGGTCTTAACTTGAGACTTGCATCACTAATACTTGCGACAATCAGTACGCTTTGGTGACTGCAAGCAGACATGAAAGAACTGAAGACGGGGCAAGGCTCTAACTTCAAATATGTTTGTCATCATTATGTTCACTACTAGTATTAAAATTGGATTTTAAATACTTAGTGTGGTAAATAAATACATACTGATGTTCAGAATTTGCTATGAGCAGGATACTGACTTCAGTTGAGATTAATCTGCGAATTGGAAACGGGATGAAGTCGCTGTTTCAACCGTAGATACCTATTTTAGGAACTACCCTCGGGTGTGTACCTAAATTTGGAAACTGTTATAATGTAACTAGTTTGACTAGATACATTATCTCTATATCAGTGTTTAATCCATTGCGGATTGACCCTTATATTCTAGAATACTAAAGTGTTTTATTATATAAAGATGATATTGAGATAAACACATTAGATGTGAACAACAACATTTATTTTGAATATAAATAAATCTCAAATAAATAACATGACAAACAAATAGCTCAAACTGATTTGATCAGAAGAAACTTAAATGTGGCATTGATGTCTGGGACACAATTAAACAAGAGTCGTATATCCGCACTTTTGAAGAGTGGATACTAGGACAAATTTGATTCTATTCAAATAAAGTCTACGAATCTAGTTTATTGGGCAAAGTGCCTAAAACACTTATTACTTGGTAAAAGTGCAAATGCCACCAATCTGTTAGCCCTAGTTCATAGTGAAGCAAATGGGCCCATGTCTAGCTAGGCTAGAGATGGATATGGATATTTCGTGACCTATACGGATGTGGCATCGCGTTATGGTTATGTGTCTCTTTTGAAACACAAATCAGAGACTTTTAAGTTTCGACACGAAAATAGATAAACTGATTGGCTGAAGTATTACACCGTCACAGTATGACCGTAATGGAAAATACTTAAGCAATAAGTTTCTAATATACTTGAAAGTGTATAGTATTCTTTCAATGAGGACTCCTCCCGGAACACGTCAAATTGACGGTGTGTCCGAACTGAGTAACCGAATTTTGTTGGACATGATAAGGTTAATCATGAGTCACTCTGAGCTACCATTTCCTTCAACGGATACGTATAACAGTGCATACTTATTTTGAATAAGGTTCCATAAAAATCTGATTGACAGACTTCATATTAGATATGAACAGGAAGAAACCGGGTTCTCATTCCTGAAAATTGGGAATGCTAGGCATTGTTTGGGTATACCAAACTAAAGCCCAAATCGGATAAGTGCCAATTGTAGGTTATCATAGGGATACCATAAGTATAGTACTTATAGAACTCACTAGAGAACAATTTAATTGCTGCTCGCCATGCGGTTTTCCTAAGAGGAATACCGATATGCAGTGGTAAGTGGGAGGATAGTAAAGCTCGATGAAAATCAGAGTAATACTGTTCCAGGCACCAATTCCTAATGGAACACAAATAGTTCATCAAGGATGAAACTATTACCAATAATCTTCGAATACACAAGAAACGCATAAGTCGAAGAGAGTCAGAAAACAACCTGGGGTATGGGTTTCTGATCTCACCTCATAAAGATGTCAATCTTTTGATGTATACCAACTGACTACGTATGAGGAATTGATACAAGGTATCAACTCCCTATTATGGCAAAGTGCCATGAGTCTGAAATGGATTCCATGTATACCAACTATGTTTAGATACTAGTTGATGTACCGCAAGACATTGTGCCTATTGGTACTATATAAGTCTTCAAGGAAGACATACATGGATGGCAACATACCAACGTATAAAGCTAGGCTTTTAGCGGAAAGGTATCGTTATCAACATTGTGTTGATTTCGATTCAACCTTTTACCTGTTGCCACGGTAAATCCATTTGGATAATGGTTGCTAACGCTACATGTTTCATTTATGAAATATGTCAGCTGAACGGAAAATCGCTTTCCTTAAATGGAAACCTTTCGGAGGATGTTTATAACATCCTGTCGGTTTTTCGTACCAAAAATAGCAAACAATGATTGCAGGTTATTCGATCCATGTTTGGATTGAAGCAAGCATTAGATTCTTAGAATTATCGTTTTGATGTAATCATAATAGTTTATGGTTTAATTCAAAAGAAATGATTTTTTTGTATATAAGGAGGTTAGTGGGAGCGCACTGACAATAAATGTCCTATAAATAATGATGACATGTCATTTCTTGGAAATGATATTCCCATAATATTTTCGGTGAAAGCTTGGCTTTCATGAAACTCTCCGAGAAATCGTACATTGAAAAATGTACGCGACCTGGTGTCTCATACGCTTTGAGCATATGGATTCACAAACAGTCCAATCCAAGTGATAGTCACTGGATTGATTTTAAGAACATCCTTTAGTATCTTAGAGAACTAAGGATGCTGTCTTATACTATGGAGAACGATAACTTGAAGTGACTGGGATCACTGCTGTAAGTTTCCTAAACCGATAAAATGACTATAAGTCGCAACGGTACTATACAGTTTGAATAACGGAACAGTGAGCTGGAAATCTTCCTACCAAGATACTGTTACCGAATAAACAATAAATGCGGGTTATTGCTGCTGCTGAGGCAGCAATAGAAGCCATTTGGGTCGATAATAAATCTAATTAGATTAGATATAGTTCTATTAGCAGCTGAGCTAGGCTTCAGCGCAAGCTAAAGAATTAATGGTCTCATCAACGATCCAGATAAATACTTAGATAATCATCTGATTCGTTCGGATCATACATCGTGGCAATGTAATGATCATATAAATCGCATCAGACTATAATCATGCAAATCCGCTGACGAAAGCTTTTTCTCAGCAGTTTGAGCGAACCGTACATAGTTCGGGTGTTAAACACTCGAGTGACTGGCTATAGGCCAGTGGGAGATTGTTGGACAATTATGACCCATAGCGTCACTATTTGTACAGATCATGGTGTTGTTGTACAAATTAACTATGTGACAAAGGAGATTGCTCTCTTATCATTTGTGATTAGATCACCAAGATATATAATGATAGGAGGTCCTTATGATTTGTTCCTCGATTGAGAATGATATGAGACAGTATCAGTTCACGAAGGATAATCATTAAATATCCCTAGTCAGAGTATTATCGAGATTGGACATCGATAATTCGTAAAAGACTAGTATTACACTTGTGCGCGTTTGTGAGGGCACAACGTCATAGTTCTCATATATTTGGGTATAGGATACTCATGCAAGTGTAAAAGGAGGCTGTGTTTTACCAATGGTACGGGAAACAGCTTCGCTCTGGATAAACCCCCTCGGAATTCCATTGGTAGTATGACTATGTGTCTATGGAAGTCCGAAATCAGGGGAGGTGTATTTTGTCTTAACCTGAGACTTGCACCGCTAATTCTTGCGACAATCAATATAGTTTGGTTTTGGTCGTTCAGGGCTTTAACCGGTTTCTGTGTACGCCTCTTCTGGGTATATCGAGAATCGTAGTGTGTTAGGTGTGATGTCAAGATGGAAGTGTCACTCCAGTCATATGGAGATGATGGTCACGTAGGATACGGTACTGGTTCTCTTATGTACTGCAGTCATCGGGATAAAATGACAAGGTCAGGTTTATCCGATTATAGAGACTAGTTACCAGACATCTGACATGTGCTTCGTACGGGGTAGACACAATTCCAGCCCCAGGCCTAGCACATGATCATCCGATACTGGATCGACATACACAATACTACGTATACTACGCCTGATATAGATCCTTATATTCCTGTAAGGATATTTCTGGAGAATTGGGTAGGCATGGCGCTTTGATAGAAGCCAACCTTGTCTTGTAAATCGGTATAAACATAGTATTAGGTACTTAGGTGTTCGGATAGTCTGACGACCGAATTTACTGCCAACATATTCGGGGATCTCATGGGTCGCTTCCCGAAGATTCACCTATGACATATGACTCGCACTTTAATTAATCTGGGATTAATTAGATGAGAGAGAAAATTAATCTGGGATTAATTGCGGAGATATTTTAGCTGGGATACAATATCATTTAAAGAGAGATAACGATTAATTTGGAATTAATCGATTAAATAATATATTCGATATATTATACGAAATTGGATTTCGACGCGGAATTAAAATTAGATTTTAATTCGGGCGAACGAGTTAATTTAGAATTAACTCGTTAGCGACTTGAATAGTGATTTCGCTAGGCATAATCATTTAATTGCGTCGCAACAGAAAATTCGTTAATTTGGAATTAACGAACCCGAGCCCGAGATTGTTTGCGAGCGCATTCACATTTCGAATTCGAGTGCGGCACGCAAGTCAAATCAAGCATCAAATCATTAGTCACATCAATCGTCAAATCACATGTCACTTTGAGTGATATGACAATTGATTGATTGATTGATGGAAGTTGATGGCAAGCATTTAATGCTATTTTGGAGTCAAAATTTGTGTGTTGACTTTTGGAAAGCTTTTACACAATTTTTTGGTATATGTTTATTTTGGATTTTGGAAATCAAATAAGCTAATACACAACTTCTTTCTCTCTTTTTTGGCTCACGAATTTGGAGCCAATTTTTCTCTCTTCATCTCACGCCCAACAAGGGCATTTCTTCATTGGTTTGGCAGTCCACTGCCGAGAGCCAAAAAGGAAATGGGAAGCAAAGTGCTTGATTTTTGTGGCAAAAATCATGAGAGCTAGCACTCCGAGAGACATGCGAAGGTGATAGGGAAGTCCACCCATGAGCTTGGAATTGTTTGACGAAGCTTGGAGCTTGACGAAGATGATCCAAAGCCGAATCCTTGGAGGACTGTCACTGCCACTGCCGTGACATAGAGTAAGCAGAAATTGAAGTTTTGTTCGTTGCCGCGTCGCTCAACCGATCAATGTGAGTATTCCGCAACTCCATCGTTGTATTCGCGCTTGTTTCATGCTTGTTTAATGATCTTGGGAAGCTTAGAAAACTCCAACATTGTTGGCCAAAGTCAAGGTTGTGTGTTATTTAACGAGATCCTAGCCCACTAGGAAACTAGGTTTCTCGAGTACTCCACAAAAGGTTAGAGGCTCGCCGAAAAATAGTGGGAGGCAAGTATTAAATTTACAATTTCGTTTAGATACTTGCCAATACGCGCTCATTTCATTTTTCATCATTAATTATTTTTGAATATATTAGTTGGACTAATATTCAATTGTTATTTTAATTAATCAGTTGGACTGTATTCAAACTACTTCATTTATAGTTGATTATATAATTGGATTATAGTAATCAATATATTTGAATTTAACCAATCAAATTATAGTTAATTATATAGTTAGACTATAGTAATCATTACATTAGATTGTACCCGAAATCGTTGATTGGATAGTTGGACTATATCAATCAAGATGAATTGAAAGATTAGCCTATAAAACCTTACAAAATGCAGACTGTAGTGCACACTAAAGCGCGAACAATACATGCGCGCACTGTAGTGCGCACTGTATGCGCTTCACGCTTTGATTTTATTTTTCTCCGTTTTTGAGTTTCCGGACTCTGATTCAGCACCAGTTTTTCCCTATACACTCGTAATGGAATATAGTATTTTATTAAAAATATAAAATTACACCCATGTTTGATATCCATGGGTTAGACCCATTTCTGCTGTGCGGGACACTAATCCGACCTAGGGGTTCCACAACTGCCCCAACAGAATGGTATTAGAGCAAAGATTAACCACACAACACATGTTTTTGAATCTATGCCATATTAATTTTAATTTAATTATGCATAAAACATATTGGATATGTAAAGCATGATTTAAATTAAAACTTGGACTTAATTAAGTTATTGACTTGATTGTCATAAATCTCCCATGATTATGTGATTACTTTATTTAAGTAATAGTATTAATAATGTTGGAGCATTATTGGATGGTCTGTCTTGTCAATACGAAGATGAATGAGTTCTTACTACTTATATCCAATATCGTCATTAGTGTGAGGATATAAGTGCTCGGAACTTAGGTTTCTCTGGTAAAACATTAGATGTAGCTTGATCAGTTAACGTAGTCACCCAATATCGTCATTAGTGTGAGGGTGTACATACGAAGCTCATTAGTGCACATTGACAAGTATACACCTAGAACACGTCTTAATCCAATATCGTCATTAGTCTGAGAATAAGAAATGGTTCAGGACCAAATTAGGAGTCACATGAAGTGATTGACCTTGGAGGTCTACCTAATTAGTTTATAAAGGCCAATATCTATATTAGTGTGAGGTGTCATGGGATCCACTTCCTGCTATGAAATTTTGATAGTCAAATTTCTATTTTTCCGTTAAGGGAGATTACAAAATTACGTAAAGTATTGGGATGGCACTGATAGATTTAAAATTTCATAATCAATTAGTTTTATTATTTTGAAATGAAAACTGTTCTACTACTACTCAAAAATGTTGTCTTGTAGATGGCTGCTGCTAATTCATTGATGAAACTTTTGGATTCCAATAAGATAAAAGGAGCCGAGAACTATTTCGAATAGGAAATGAACATGCGCCTTGTCTTGGAGCTTGAAAAATTGACTTATGTCACTATCAATCCACTGCCTGTTGAAATCGATCCTGACTCAACTCCAGAAGAGCGAGAAACTTTTAATAGATGAAAGGATGATAACATGAAGGTGAAATCTTACATCTTAGGATCAATGGTTCCAGATTTGCTGAGACAGTACATTGAAGTACCAGATGTTTGGAGCATCATGCGAACACTCAATGAGTTGTTCGAGGCAATATAAGAGATGGAACTTTATCGAATGTCTAAGGAATTGTTCTGTGCTGAACTCAAGAATGGAGGAGTTGTCGGCACTCACGATAGGGCATTGTATTTGAAGAACGACTGGGCCGTAATTTGATTATGTATTCTTTGTCTGGTTATTATGCTAGCTTTGTGTTAAATTTCCATATGCATTCGATGCAAGACACATACGAAGAGCTTTATAACATGCTACGCACAGCGGAACAAGATTTGAGGAAAGGCAACCCCACACAGTATCTCCATGGTGGAGCTGGCTATTTAAAGACTTCTGGGAAGTCAAAGAAAATAAAGATGAGAAAGAAGAAGATTTCAAAGAAGTACTCCAAGAACCGCAAATGAGCAAAACGAAAGTAGCTCATGATCAATGTCTACAATGCAACAAGTCTGGACACTGGAAGAAAGACTGTCCAAAGCTAAAAGGAAAAGTAGGACCCTCAGGTACACTTTGTATGTTTCCAATTATTGATATCTCATTAGCCTTAGATGCAAATAGTGGATGAATGTTAGGAACTGACAATCCTACTTATATTTTCAATTCTCTACAGGAAATTAGGGTTAAAAGAAGGATGAATAAATGGGAGATCCAGCTTAGAGTTGGCAATGGCGAGACATTGTATGTCAAGGCCATAGGAACAATTGTTTCCAAATCTCCCAAATATATGTAAATTAGATTTTCATGACTATTATTTTTTTCTCTGATTTATTAGACAAATAATATCACTGCCAATATTAGATAAAGATGGATATAAAATAAACATTAAGGATGAAGCTTTATGTTTGTATGATACATAAAATTTATTGAAATGTGAATGTTCTTTATCAAATGGTCACTATGTTTTGGAAACATGTAGATATGTCTTTAATATAGAGAGAAATACAAATAGGAAATCTAAACTAAATAATACTGAATTATGGCATATGGGATTGGCCCATATATGTGTTAGACGTCTATCCAAATTGGTAAAGGATGATTTGATTGAAAATCTTACCTTAGATCCTTATCTGATTTGTGAGTCATGTATCCAATGAAAAATGACAAAGGCCCAATTTCTAGGAGTTGGACACCGTGCTGGAGATTTATTAGTGCTAATATACATCGATGTGTGGGGTCCATTAAATCATGTCGCTCATGATGGTTCAACATACTTTGTGACTTCCATAGATGACAAGTCTAGATATGGATACGTCTATCTGATGAAATATAAGTCGGAAACATTTGACAAGTTCAAAATATTCCAAAACGAAGTAGAAAAACAAACCAATAAATTCATCAAATGCCTTAGATCAGATCGAGGCAGAGAATACATGAGTTAAGAATTTAGAAATTATTTAAGGGAGAATTGAATTCTTGCCCAATATAGCCTACCAGGAACACCTCAACACAATGGTGTGTCTGAACGAAGAAATCGTACTTTATTGGATATGGTGCGAACAGCGATGAGATATACAAATCTTCCTTATTACCTTTGGGGTTACACTTTGCTTACTGCTGCCTACATACTTAATAGGGTTCCATCGAAAGCTGTTTCTACGACCCCCTATCAGATATGGATCGATAGAAATCCAAGTCTTAGGCATTTAAAGATTTGAGGTTACTAACAACCAGAGGGTATAAATATAGGTTCATTGGATTTCCTGATAATTCAATGGGATATCAATTCTACGATTCTGAGCAATGAAATGTATTTTTTATTCGCTTTGTAACTTTTCTTGAAAAGTAATTTTTGAGAGAAAGTGGGAATTGTAGAAAGATTGAACATGATGAGTTTGATCCCAACAGTAAGGAACCTGAGATGGAACTAGAGATCCAATTAGGTGAAGGATCTACAACACAAGTTCTACGTAAGTCGAATAGAATATTAAGGCCTCCTGAAAGACTATTTTTAACATATGATGTGAGCCTTTATGTTCTTCTCTTGGAGGAAAAAGATCCGACTACATATAAAGAAGCGATATTGGATATCGATTCGGGAAAATGGCAGGAAGCCATGAAGTACGAGATGGATTCCTTGCATGCTAATCAAGTTTGGGACTTAGTTGAACTTCTTGAAGGAGTTAAACCTATTGATTGTAAATGGGTTTACAAAAGGAAGCGAGAGCCTGATGGAAATATGGAAACCTTTAAGGCCCGACTAGTAGCTAAAGGTTTCACTCAACGTCCTAGAATTGACTATGAGGAAACCTTTTCACCAGTAGCCATGTTAAAATCCATTAGGATTCTTTTAGCCATTACTGCATATCACGACTATGAGATATGTCAGATGGATGTGAAAACCGCTTTCCTAAATGGATTCCTTGAGGATATCTATATGGAACAACCAGAGGGTTTCATATCTAGTGAGACTTCAAAATTGGTTTGTAAGCTCCAAAATTTTATTTATGGACTTAAACTGGCATCCCAAAGCTGGAATCGTCGTTTTGATGAGATAATTAGATTATCTGGATTCATAAAAAATGAGGAAGAATCATGTGTTTATAAGAAAGTTAGTGGGAGCATGATAGTTTTCCTAGTCTTGTATGTCGATGACATCCTTATTATAGGAAATGATATATGGATGATGCAAAGTGTGAAGCCTACCTTGGAAAGAACTTCTCCATGAAAGATATGGGTGAAGCTTCTTATATACTAAGTATAAGGCTCTATCGAGATAGAATTAGGAAGCTTATAGAGTTTTCACAATTGATGTACATAGATAAAATATTAGAACGATATGGTTTTACAACCTGCAAGGCAGAAAACGTACCTTTCCGATACGGCATACATCTTTCGAAGAAAATGGCACCTCAGACTGAGGAAGAGAGAGTTAGAATGTCTAACTTGCCATATGCTTCTTGTATTGGAAGCATAATGTATGTTATGTTATTTACTAGACTTGATATCAGTTTCGAGGTCAGTGTGACCAGCCGATATCAATCTGATCCAGGTAATGATCATTGGACAACTGCAAAAGATATCCTGAAATATCTTAAAGGTACAAGGGATAAATTTCTAATATTTGGAGAAAATGAGCTACAAGTTAAGGGTTATACATACTCTAACTTCCAGGGTGATCTAGATGATAGAAAATCTCCATCAGGATACATATTTACCCTTAACTGTGGTGCAGTTAGTTGGCGATGTTCAATACAAGGCTCAACAGCTGATTCCACCACTGAGGTGGAATTTATAGCGGCTTTAGAAGATGCTAAATAAGTTGTTTGGATTAGAAATTTTATCACAGAACTTGACATTTTGCCTAGTATTACGTATTCGATCCCATTATACTGTGATAATATTGGAGCCATCGTGTAAGCTAATGAGCCGAGAGCGCATTCCAAGTCTAAACATGTGGAAATGAAATACCTCATAATTAGAGAGATTATTGAACGAAAAGACATAGTGGTCTTGAAGGTTCAATGACAAGACAATATAACAGACCCGGTTACAAAGGCCTTACCTTCTAATATATTCGATAAACATTTGGAGGAGATGAGACTGCGGCACCATCCAAATTGGCACTAAGCAAGTGGGAGTTTGATGAAGTTGGTGCTCGGAGTGCTAATCCGAATTGTACATTTTTTTCATTTCATACCTTATTAATGGTATTGTCATTATGCATATTATATTGATGTATAGATATGCTAAGAATGACATCGACCTTAGAATAGTCTTGACACTAGGTGTAAACTATTCTTAAAATAAATATTCTTAGTCGTTGTTTTTTGGAATACGATCGAATTCATATAACCTAGAAGACTAGCACATGTCCTATATTGGAATTGGAGTTCCAATGGTTTAACCCTATGTACCATGAGTTTTGGAAACTCATATAGACATGTAGGTATTCATTGAAGCGAATACTGAATGACTCATAGGTGATTCCTAATAGTTGGAAGTACACACCACTTCAATAGGAATCTCCTCGCTTCGAGTAGCATATGCAATCCCTTGACTATAGGATATCATTGATTTTGTGTGAGATCCTCCACACTTTGATGCCATTTATGTCAGAAACTTTTAATGGTCTGAACTCTAGGTGTTCCTTGGGTGTGGATCGATGCACTCAGTAATCAAGTATGAAGCAAGATAGGATCCATCGGCCCGTATGTGTACCATAAAGGGTTTAGGTATCCATGTTAGTAAAGTGACGATTCTTAAATCTTTGGCCAAATTCGAACACCTAGGGTGGATCGCATCAGTTATTAAGAATCGTGGACATGTTGACATGAGATGTGCGCCTCGAAAACTTGACAGTGTATTATATCTTTCCTAAGCATAACTCGGATAGCCTACGATGGAGGGATTGTTAAACATATGTGATGACCTCAACTTGTATAGTTCAAAAAGGTCGTCTGTGTTCTTCGCGAATTATGAGGTGGCCAAATTGCGTACATATTAGCTAGGCTTATATGATGAACTTGTCTGAACTTAGAGAGTCCCAATATGAAGTGTACTTGTTGAGCACTTAGGTAGCCGATTATTTTTGATAAAATATAATATTCGATATTATAATTATCA
Source organism: Zanthoxylum bungeanum (assembly GCA_019454045.1). Lineage (NCBI taxonomy): Eukaryota > Viridiplantae > Streptophyta > Magnoliopsida > Sapindales > Rutaceae > Zanthoxylum > Zanthoxylum bungeanum. The sequence goes on along the minus strand of SKCR01033335.1, from coordinate 80,766 downwards.
ACTAGGATAATCAAGTGTTATTGGATAACATTGATTATTAACTTTGACCTAATTAGATTAATTGGATCAATTTAATAATTACACAAGGGCTTAATTGTAAAATCATAATCATCTATACCATTTGAGGATATTATGGTAATTGTAAGTATGTAATAATAGGTGGTTGTGGCTTGATTTAATTGGACTAAATCAAAGTGGCAAACATTGAACTACTTCATTTCCTAATCCTTGGCTTGATTTAATTAGATTAAATTAAAGTGGGAGACAATAAAGATTAGTTACACCTAATTATACATATTTGGACAAATTGGATTAAGCCCACTTAAAAATTGATTACAACTTTTATTAATTAAGCCCCAGGGTGTAGATCCATATGAGAGATCAGTGGCACCTTCCCCTAAACCAGATAGGGGATAGAGAGTATAATCTGTACACTAGGGTGGTATATGAGATGATAGAGGAATACCAGTGGGTCAGGCTGATGATGCAGTAACTGCGGGTTTGTAACAGATTCAACGATCAGTAGAAGCTTTGGTTCAGTTGATTGCCCGACAACAACAGCCTCCAAGCCCAGAGCCGAAAGCTATAGATCCCATAGCTCCAGTTTCACCCCCACCCAAAGGACCTTCAGTGGCTCACCAGACCACATTTTCATCAAATAGGACGAATCCTACGATTTTCAAGAAAAGACCTTCTGTTGTGCCTCATGAAATACCTTCAGTGACAGTTCAAGTACAGCAGCGACATGAGATGCCAATCTCTTTACATGACTTTCGGAAGCTACATCCACCTACATTCTCAAGAGTAGAGTCTTCCCCCAACTGATGCAAATTTATTGAGGAGTATGATTGCATATGTACTGCTTTGGGATGTTTGTCGAAGAGGGTAGTGAAGTTAGTCAGTTTTCAGTTGAGATATGTATCCAACACTTGTTTAAGCATTTTGGTTGGCTTCTAGCAAAACACCGTGCCTACCCAATTCTCCAGAAATATTCTTAAAGGAATATATAATCTGTATCAGGTGTAGTATACGTACTATTGCGTATTGCGATCCAGTATCGGATGTCACGTGCTAGGCCTGGGGGTGGAATTGTGTCTGCCCCGTAGAAAGCACATATCAGATCTCTGGTAACTAGTCTCTATAATCGGATAAACATGATCTAGTCATATTATCCCGATAGTTGCAGCATACAAGAGTACCAGTTCCTTATCATACTTGAGCATCATCTCCATATGACTGAAGTGATACTTCCATCTTGACATCACACCCAATATACTACGATTCTCAATATACCCAGAAGAGGCGTACACAGAACCTGTTAAAGCCCTGGATGACCAAAACCAAAGTATATTGATTGTCGCAAGTATTAGCAGTGCAAGTCTCAGGTTAAGACCAAATACACCTACCCTAATTCGGACTTCCATAGACACATAGTCATACTACCAATGGAATTCCGAGGGGTCTATCCAGAGCGAAGCTGTTTCCGTACCATCGGTAAACACAACCTCCTATCACACTTGCATAAGTATCCAATACTTAAATATATGAGAACTATGTCGTTAAGCTTCCATAACGCGCACAAGTGAAATACTAGTCTATTCCGCATTATCGATGTCCAGTCTCGATAATACTACGACTATGGATGTTTAATGATTAAACCTTAGTGGATTAATATTGTCTCATGTCTTATTAATCCAGAACTAATCTTATGGACTTTTATCATTTATATATCCCGGTAATCCAATTACAAATGATAAAAAAGCAATTTCCTTTGTCACATAGTTAATTTGTACAACAACACAATATTCTGTACAAATAGTGATGCTATGGGTCATAATTGTCCAACAATCTTCCACTTGGCCTATAGCTAATCACTCAAGTGTCATACACCTGAACTATATACGGTTCGCTCAAACTTCTGCTGAGAAACAACTTTCGTCAGCGGATTTTGAAAGGTTATCATCTGATGCGATTTATTCGATCATCACATCCCCACGATGTATGATTCGAACAATTCAGATGAATAGTTGAAGTATATACTTGGATCGTTGATGAGACCATTAATTCTTTAGCCTGTGATGTAGCCTAGCTCAGCTGCTAACAGAACTACTCCTAATTCAATTAGGATTATATAGATCCAAAGTGCTTCTATTGCTGCCTCAGCTGCAACAATATTCCACTTTTGTTGTTTATTCGGCAACAATATCTTGCTTGGAAGATTTCCAGCTCACTGTTCCGTTATTCAAACTATATAGTACCCTTATTATGACTTATAGTCGTTATTGTCGGTTTGGAAACTTGCAACAATGAACCTAGTCACTTCAAGTTATCATTCTCCATAGTTTAAGAAAGCATCCTTAGTTCATCTAAGATACTTAAGGATGTTCTTAACATCAATCCAGTGACTATCACTCGGATTGGCCTGATTGTGACTCCATATGCTCAAAGCATATGAGACACCAAGTTGCATACATATCTTTCAATGTACGAGTTCTCGGAGAGTGCCAACAACTTAAGATCTATCCCAATAGATCCTTATTCCTAGAATAAAAGTTGTCTCTCCCAAGTATTCTATGGAGAATTTTATGAAAGCCAAGCTTTCACTAATTGTATTATGGGAATGTCATTTCCAAGAAATGATATGTCATCATTATTTAGGAAAATCACTTTTAGTGCGCTCCCACTAACCTCTTTATATATACAAGAATCATTTTTCGTTTTGAATTAAATCATATTCCATTATGATTACATCAAAACTATAGTTCCAAGAACGCAATGCCTGCTTCAATGCATAAATGGATTGAATTAACTTGCAAACCTTGTTTTTTTGTTTTGGTACGACAAAACTGTCAGGATGTTGTAAACATCCTCCAAAAGGTTTCCATTTTAGGAAAACGATTTTGACGTTCAGCTGCCACATTTCATAAATGAAACATGCAGCATTAGAAAGCATTATCCAAATGGATTTAACCATGGCAACGATTAAAAGGTTTCGTCGTAATCGACACAATGTTGATAACGATACATTTTCACTACAAGCCTAGCTTTGTACGTTTGTATGTTGACATCCATGTATGTCTTCTTTGAAAACTCATATAGTACCAATAGGCACAATGCCTTCCGGTACATCAACCAGTGTCTAAAATTGGTTGGTATACATGGAATCCATTTTGGACTATATGGCATTTTGCCATAATAGGGAGTCGATACCTTGTATCACTTCCTCATACGAAGCCAGTTCGTATTCCTCAATAAGATTGACATCTTCATGAGGTGAGATCAGAAACCCATACCTCCCAGGTTGTTTTCTGACTCTCTCCGACTTGCGCGGTTCTTGTGTATTCGAAGATTATTGGTATAGTTTCATCCCTGATGAACCATTTTTGTTCCATTTAAGGAATCAGTGCCTTGAACAGTATTACTCCGATTTTCATCGAGTTTTACTTTCTTCCCACTTACCACTGCATATAGGTATTCCTTTTAGGAAAACCGCATGGAGAGCAACAATTACATTGTTCTCTTGTGAGTTGTATAAGTACTATACTTTGGTTTCCCTAGGATAACCCACAAAATAGGCACTTATCCGATTTGGGTTTTAGTTTGGTATCATCCAAACATATGCCTAGCATTCCCAAATCTCCAGGAATGAGAAAACCTGGTTTCTTTCCTGTTAATATCTAATATAAAATCTTTCTAACAGATTTTCATGGAACCTTATTCAAAATAAGTATTGCACTGTTAATGCGTATCCTTAGAAGGAAAATGGTAGCTCAGAGCGACTCATAATTAACCTTACTATGTCCAACAAGGTTCAGTTTCTCTATTCGGACACACCGTCAAATTGAGGTGTTCTGTGAAGAGTCCACTTTGAAAGAATAATATACTCTTTCAAGTAATTGAGAAACTTATTGCTTAAGTATTTTCATCACGGTCCAATCGTGATGTTTTAATACTTTAGCCGATCTGTCTGTCTACTTCGTGTCGAAACTCTTTGAATTTATCAAAAATTTCCGATTCGTGTTTCAAAAGAAACACATAACCATAACGCGATGCCACATCCGTAAAGTTTACGAAGTATTCATATGCACTTCTAGCCAAGCTAGACATGGGCTCACTTACGTCACTATGAACGAGGGCTAACATATCGATGTCACTTGTACTTTTACCAAGTAAAAGGTGTTTTAGGCATTTTGCCTAATAAACTAGATTCGTAGACATTATTTGATTAGAATCAAATCCATCATAGTACCCACTCTTCGAAAGTGTGGATATACGAGTCTTGTTAATGTGTCACAGACAACAATGCCACTTTTAAGTCTCATCTGATTAATTCAGTTTGAGCTATTTGTCTGTCATGTTATACGTTTGAGATTCATTTATATTCAAAATATAAATACTGTTATTCACATCTAATGTGTTTATCTCAATATCATCTTTATAAAATAAAACACTTTAGTGTTCTAGAATATAAAGGTATACCCTTAACGAGTTATACTCTGATATAGAGATAATGTTTCTAGTCAAACTAGGTACATTATAACAGTTTCCTAATTTAGGTACATATCCGAAGGGCAGTTCCTAAACTTAGGTCTCTACGACTAAAACAGCGACTCTCGTCTCATTTTTGATTCGCAGATCAATCTCAACTGAAGTCAGTATCCTACTAATCAGCAGATTCCGCACATCAGTACATATCTTATGTACCATATCTAATATCAAAATCCAATTTTGAAACTAATAGTGAACATGTTTATAACAAACATACTTGAAGTTGGAGCCTTGCCCGTCTTCATTTCCTTCATTTCTGCCTTATCCATACGGCAGTCAGACTTCAGTGACCCAGTTTGCTACAGTTTAGGCAGACATCTTGGGATATGTCCTTTGTCTTCCCAGAAGACTGTGATGATTTTGCCTTTGCCCCATTTTAGAAGCTCTGGCTCTACCTCATTGAGCATAGCCATCAACCCTCTAAGAGTTTACTCTTGATTCATAATGAACCTGCCCCAGCTTTCGGGTAGAGACTTTAAGATCAAATCTTTGGTAGTCTCGGCCACGTAGGTAATCGATGTCAGCAATCATCTGCGACACCTAGTGCTCGACAGATGTACCCTCTGACATACGTGAGCAAAAGAGCTTCTTTTGCAATTTGTACTTCTAAGATCTAAGAATAGATTTATGAAGATCTTTAATTTCATCATCATGGTACAATGATCTAATCTTTAATTCTGATGACGGAATGAAAGTGTCATTGTATCAAGCATAATAGATTGAGCACTAAAGTTATCATTACATGAATCTTCCAAAGATCATGTTCTACTATTTTCTCAACTCCGGGCTTAGGCCCGAGATGTAATTCTATCAAATAGAATAACTTCTCAATTCCCAGGACTATCCTGAGGTTCTATTCCCAATGTGAAAATTAAAGCCGTTTAAAGACATTTTTACCCAGGTTAATGTTTTAAACGCTAATATTTCAGTTATATTGATTTCAATAGTCAAACTATCTAATCAATGATTTCGGGTACAATTAAATATAATGATTACTATAGTCTAACTATATAATCAACTATAATTTGATTGGTTAAATTCAAATATATTGATTACTATAATCCAATTATATAATCAACTATAAATTGAAGTAGTTTGAATACAGTCCAACTGTTTAATTTAAAAAACAAATTAAATATTAGTTCAACTAATATGTATTTAAATTAATGACGAAAAATTGAAATGAGCGCGTATTGGCAAGTATCTAAACAAAATTGCAAATTTAATACTTGCTTCCCACTATTTTTCGGCGAGCCTCTAACCCTCTGTTGAGTACTCGAGAACCTTGTTTCCTAGTGGGCTAGGATCCCGTTAATAACACACAATCTTGACTTTGGCCAACAAATTGTATGAAACTTAACTAGGTAGATCTCTAAGATCAATTGGATCTCATCCAATTCCTAGATACAGTAGGTGGACATCCAAGTCCGAAACATATATCTAATATATCCAATATATTCCATAAAATTTTTCCTCTGAATCAATTAAGCCTTGGCTTTGGCACAACAAACTTAATGATTCCAGTTAAACGGGACCCATTGACCTTGGAAAGCTTCGTAATCGATGTCGATGGACAAGAAGTGAACTTGACTTTGGACAACAAATCACAACTTGGACAAGACATGCTATATGGAACAAAGCCTTCATGATTCAAACACATCCGCGATGGAAAAATGTCTTGACTTTGGCCAACAAACCAGTGCCAATCTTGGATCTTGAGAATGAATCATTCAATGGAAGGAAAAACGTTTAATATTTGTTGAGGGTTTTTTTTACGTAACTGGCAACCAATTAATTATCTTTGATTAGGTCTCATCATACACCCTTAAGCATGCATTTTAAAAGCATAATAAGGCGCGATAAATAAATTAATAATGATATGCAGATGGATATATAATACAACTTGTTCCTAGAACAAATCTCTCTATTTCCTCTCTCCCGCTAGCACAAATCTTACTTCTACCCAATTACATAACACTTCTAAAGAAACCTCATTTACATTGAGGGGAATAGGTGAGAAGAGAAATACAAAGAATCAAGAGGTAATAGGTTGAACACGCAGGTCCAATTTAATAAATTCTAAATTTATTACAACAATTTCCAAAATTGCCCTCACCCATCTAATATCCATCCGATATACATTATTCATACATCACATCCATGTATTCACACAAAGCATGTTATCAATCAATCTAATCCAATTAATTAATCTTTGATTGGTGAGCATCCAATGTTCAAACAACGATTTGATTTACGCGAGTCCAACTCGTTTTAAGAATAAGTACTCAAAGTACGAATTCTTGAATTATATCAAACTACAATATTAAATCCAATTTAATTTGTATTCAATACTAATTCCTTATTTAATTCCAAATTAAATAATTACACTTTATTAATGAGCCTTTGCGACTTAGATTCTAAATCTAATCTTAATGGGTCTCAAAGCCCAATTAACATCCAATGTCAATTTAATTAAAGTCCAATGGGCTTTCAATTAATTTATAAGGCATGGACTTTGGCAACCAAAGCCCAATAAGGAATCACCATTTGCCAAAAACCAATTTAGGCCCATTAGGCCCAATTAAAATATTAAAGGCCCATTTAATCATATTTGGACTTTATGGAAATGGTTTTAGGCCCAATTGGATCCAACCAATTATCCTAAACCAAACTTGGCCCAACCAAGCCCAATAAGCCCAAATACAACTTTATTAGCCCAATTCCAAATTAACCCCAATTAATTAAATTCAAAAATTCCAAATTTCAAAATTTAATTAATTAAAGTGTATAGCCATAATTGATTATTCAAATTAACATTTCCAAAATACCAATTTATTTAATTAATCATGCTAATCATCATCAACACATATCCAACATTATTGAATCAAAAATCATCTCATTTCCATGCTTTTGATGTCACGGCAATTGTAGGGATTTTTAAATCCGATTTCGATTTTAATCCAATTAAATCATAAATCAATTTATCCCATGTCTTTCAACTCATCCAATGATCAAAAAACAAAATTACCATGACTTTAGGGCATATCATCAATTCTGCCAAGCCAAATTTTTGGGGAAAAAATAATCCAATTCAATTTTCATCAAATTGATCATGCATAACTCTAAGTTATTATCATTCAAGCATACTCAATCAATCAATTTTATCAAATCATGCTCAATTCAATTTTACCCTAAATTCAATTTCATGCTTAATAATCGCTCTGATACATTGTTGGGTTTTCTAGGTCAAACCAAGATCAAATTAAACAAATGAAATGTGCGAATACAACAAAGTAAAGTAGCGGAAATACTCACTTTGATCGGCTTTTGGATGCGATGAACACAAAAAAATTTATGCTTCTTGAGACTCTCGGCCAAGCCCTTTGTTTCGCTCCTTGTGTTGATCTTCAAGCTCCAAGCTTTGAGTTTTGATTCCAAGCTCATGAATGGGTTTCCCTATCACATTTGAAAGACTTCTTGATGTGTGCTAGCACCTTAGAAAATTGCCACAATTTTCTTCTTTGTTCCTTGCTAGTTTCGGCCAAGCCAAAAACTAAGAGAGGGAGAGAGTGTTTCACGTGAAATGGGAGAGAGGAAGATGAAAGAATGACTTGTAATTTTGATTTCCAAAATCTAAATTAATGATATACCAAAACCAAGTTTAGGTAATGGTCATTCCTTCCATCAATATTTCAACTTGTGTATAGAACAAGTTAACTAAAATCCCACCAACTTCTATCAACCAAAAGTTGATAAAGTTGACTAGGTGATGTGACAATTTGTGGGCCCCACTTGATTCAAAATCCAAGTGGGCCCGCAAACACATTCCGGGGTCGGGTTCGCTAATTCCAAATTAACGAATTTTCCGTTGCGACGTAATTAAATAATTATGCTTAGCAAAATTACTATTCACGTCGTTAGCGAATTAATTCTAAATTAACTCGTTCGCCCGAATTAAAATCTAATTTTAATTCCACGTCGAAATCTAATTTCGTATAATATATCAAATATATTATTTTATCGATTAATTCCAAATTAATCGGTTTCTCTATTTAAATAGTATTTTATCCCAGATAAAATATCTCCGCAATTAATCCTAGATTAATTTTCTCTCTCTTATAATTAATCACAAATTAATTATGTGCGAGTCATACGTCATCGGTGAATCTTCGGGAAGCGACCCATGAGATCCCTGGATATGTTGGCAGTAAATCCGGTCGTCGGACTATCCGAAAACGTACGTACCTAGTACTACGTTTTTACCGATTTACAGGACATGGTTGGCTTCTAGCAAAGCACCGTGCCTACCCAATTCTCCAGAAATATTCTTAAAGGAATATATAATCTGTATCAGGCATAGTATACGTACTATTGCGTATTGCGATCCAGTATCGGATGTCACGTGCTAGGCCTGGGGCTGGAATTGTGTCTTCCCCGTACGAAACACATATCGGATCTCTGGTAACTAGTCTCTATAATCGGATAAACATGACCTAATCATATTATCCCGATAGCTGCAGCATACAAGAGTACCGGTTCCTTATCCTACGTGACCATCATCTCCATATGACTGAAATGATACTTCCATCTTGACATCACACCCAATATACTACGATTCTCAATATACCCAGAAGAGGCGTACACAAAATCTATTAAAGCCCTGGACGACCAAAACCAAAGTATATTGATTGTCGCAAGTATTAGTGATGCAAGTCTCAGGTTAAGACCAAATACACCTACCTTGATTCGGACTTCCATAGACACATAGTCATACTACCAATGGAATTCCGAGGGGTCTATCCAGAGCGAAGCTGTTTTCATACCATCGGTAAACACAACCTCCTATCACACTTGCATAAGTATCCAATACTTAAATATATGAGAACTATGCCGTTATGCTCCCACAACGCGCACAAGTGCAATACTAGTCTATTCCGCATTATCGATGTCCAGTCTCGATAATACTAGGACCATGGATGTTTAATGATTAAACCTTAGTGGATTAATATTGTCTCATGTCTTATTAATCCGAAACTAATCATATGGACTTTTATCATTTATATATCACGGTAATCCAATTAAAAATGATAAAAGAGCAATTTCCTTTGTCACATAGTTAATTTGTACAACAACACCATGTTCTGTACAAATAGTGATGCTATGGGTCATAATTGTCTAACAATCTCCAAGACTCATGGTTCACTGAAAAACCATCGGAATTGAAGATTCCAATATACGACATGTACCGGTCTCAATGGGTTTACTTTACTGACCAAATAGTGTAAACCTTGACCGGAAACCCTCTAAGAATGACAACGTCATGATACAACTCAATGTCAGTTGCGACGCTTTTGCAATAGTATCATAACTAATCATTCTAAGGTCGGTTACGTCTTTACCATATTAAAGAAGAAGTTATATAAAAGAAACTGTTCATTTTATTCATAATAAAATGTTACATTAGTATTTACAAGGAAATGCATAATAAAATTGGCGCTCAGAGCACCAACTCTAACAAGGAAATGTATCTAATACCTATCGAATCCACATGTTTATTAAATAACTTCGAAGGTATGGCCTTCGTAAGTGGGTCTATTATATTATCTTCACTCGATACCTTGCACACGACAATGTCCCCTCGCGACACAATCTCTCGAATGATATGGTACTTTTGTTCCACATGCTTCGACTTCTGATCCTTGGTTCTTTTGCTTGTGTAATGGATCCAGTATTATCAAAATATAACAGAATCAGATTCTCGATACTTGGGACCACTACCAATTTCGTGATAAAGTTCCTAACCAATACAACTTCCTTTGCAGCTTCAGAAGCTGTAATATATTCATCCTCTATGGTGGAATCAGTTGTCGACCCCTGTTTGGAACTTTTCTAACAAACTGCACCGCCGTTAAAGGTAAACACGAATCCTGATGTAGACTTTCTATCATCAGGATTCAATTGGAAATCGGAATCCGTATACCCATTAACTTGCAATTCGTTTCCTCCATAGATAATAAACTTATCCTTAGTACCTTTAAGATACTTGAGGATATGTTTAATGGCCATCCAATGGTCATTTCCTGGATTGGACTGATATCTGGTCGTCACACTAACTGTGAAGCTGATATCAGGTCTAGTACATAACATGGCATACATGATGCTGCCCAAACACGAAGCATAAGACTGATTAGATATTCTAATCTTCTCATCTTCTGTTTGTGGACACATCTTCTTCGAAAGATGTAAGCCATGTCTAAACAGTATGTTTGCTGTCTTACAGTTACCAAAATTATACTGTTCTAAGATCTTATCTATGTACATTGATTAAGATAACCGAATAAACTTCATTTCTCTATCTCTATAGAGTTTTATGCCTAAGACATAAGAAGCTTCACCCAGGTCATTCATGGAGAAATTCTTACAGAGGTAAGCTTTGACGCCTTCCATCATCCCAATATCATTCCCAATGATAAGGACGTCGTCAACATAGAGAATTAAAAATACCACCATACTCCTACTAGCCTTCTGATGCACACAGGATTCTTCCGAATTCTTGAGAAAACCAGACAATTTGATTATCTCGTCGAATCGAAGATTCCAACTTCGTGAAGCCTGTTTAAGTCCATAAATGGACTTCTTCAGCTTGTATACCATGCCCGAGTTTTTGCTGGATGCAAAACCCTCCGGCTGTTCCATATAGATTTCTTCATCAAAAAATCCATTTATAAAAGCCGTTTTGACATCCATTTGCCAAATCTCGTAATCATGATAAGCGACAATTGACAACAAAATCTTGATGGACTTTAACATTGCAACTGGCTAAAAAGTTTCATCGTAGTTGACACCAGGTCGCTGCGAGTAACCTTTAGCTATCGGTCGGGCCTTAAAGGTTTCAACCTTTCCATCGGGCCCGCTCTTCCTCTTGTAAATCCATTTACAACTGATATGAACAATTTCTTCGGGAAGCGGAAACAAGTTCCAAACTTGATTCTCATGCATTGAGTCCATCTCGAATTTCATGGCGTCTTGCCACTTCACGGAGTCGATGTCCAACATCGATTCTCTATAGGTAAAATGGCCAGTCTCTTCAACTAAGAGAACATCGAGACTCTTTTCTTGTATCAAATACAAGAGTTTAGGAGGTCTAGATACCCTTTGTGACTTACAGAGTGTGTGTGTTGAAGGTTCTTCATCTTCTTGAACTACAGGTTCCTCCATTATTTTGTTGGTTCCATGTTTTACTTAATCAAGTTCAACCTGTCTATGATCACCACCTTCAGCCAAAAATTCTATTTCTAGAAATTTTGCGAAGTGAGCTACAAACACATTTCGATGCTCAGTATCATAGAACAAATATCCTTTCGTATTTGAAGGATATCCAACAAACCTAAACTTCTACCCTCGAGGCAAAAGCTTATTTTGCTGAGCCATCCTGACGTATGCAGGACACCCCCAATCTTAATATAACTAAGATTTAGTTTCCTACCGGTCCATATCTCATACGGAGTCGTAAGAACAGCTTTAGAAGGAATCTTGTTCAAAAGATCTGCGGCAGTTAAAATAGCATAACTCCATAAGTAATAGGGTAAATCTGTATAACTCAACATCGATCGGACCATATCCAATAAAGTAAAATTTCTCCTCTTTGACACTCAATTGTGTTACGGAGTGCCTTGAGGAGTATATTGAGCGAGAATCCCATTCTTCTTTAAATAATCAGTGAACTCTGCACTCATATATTCACCGCCTCGATCAGATCGAAAGCATTTAATATATTGACCAGTCTTTTTTTCAACTTCATTTCGGAATTCTTTGAACTTTTCAAAGGTTTTCGATTTATGTTCATCAGATAAACATAACCGTACCGTGACAGATCATCGGTAAAGGTAACGAAGTAAAAAAAACCACTGTGAGCAGTTTGACTCATTGGACCATATAAATCAGAATGTATGAGTTCCAATAGGTTAGTGGCTTGGTGTCCAACACCCGAAAATGAGGCTTTGGTCATTTTACCCCGAGATTCACAAGTTGGATAAGGTTAATTGGTGAGATCATGTATCAAACCATTCTTAACCACTAGGTTAGGAATTTCACGCCTAATAGACCCAACCTCATGTGCCACAGTTCAATATTATTTATATCAGATTGTTTACATTTATTATTCCAATATTAAAGATATCTTGTGAGGTATGCAATATGTAAAGACCATGATCGTTTGGACAACAAATGATCTGAATATTATAACTATCATTTAAATACAAAGAATGATTCTTAATATTCACATTATATCCTTCAGTATCTAATACAAAGAGGGACATAATATTCGTCACACATCTTGGCACAAAATAACAGTCATTTAACAAAAGTCTCCCACTGGGTAAGAGAATCTCGCATACGCCCACTACAACTGCATCCAGAGAGTCGACACTCCCGAATCGCAACTTCATCTACCCAGATTTCAGCCGTCTACTTCCCGTCAGCACCTACAACGTATTGCAAATGTGAATAGGACAAGCAGAATCCAAAATCCAATTAGATGTCATACCTTCACAAGCCAATGAGATATCAATAATAGGAAAAATAAAAGTACCTGATGTTGATGTTCTTTCCTTCCTTATTTGTGTGAGCTAGTCCAGGCAGTTTCTCTTCCAGTGCCCGACTTTCTGGCAGTGGTGGCACTTGTCTTCAGAAGCTCTCTTGGGCTTCACCGTCTTACCCTGCGGAGAATATTGAAACCCTTCTTTATATTTCCTTTTGTCTTCTCCCCCTTCGACTTGGATTGGGAAGAAGCGGAAAGTAAAGTGGGTTTCAGAAGGCGATTCAGAACTCCATTCCTTAAATCTTCCTCTACTGTGAGAAGCATCCTGTGCAAATCACGGTAAGAGCAGTGAATCCCATTCATGTTGAAGTACACAACGAACTGGCGATATGTCACCGGGAGCAAACCGAGAATGACACTACGTCTCAGAGTTTCATTCAGAGAGAAATACTAATGCCTCAATTGCTCGATCAAATCGATCAAATGAAGTATATGCGAGCTCACAGCCTGCCCCTCATCTAGTTTAGAATGAAACAGTTCCATTAAAACTCTATGAACCACGACCTGTTCCTGGTTCATTAATGATTCACGAAGTTGTGTCATTATGCTATATGCATCATGCATATCAAAATAAGTCTTCTTAAGCTTAGAAGAAAGAGAACTCAGAATGAATGATTTAACCCTTAAATCATCATCCTTCCATCTCTGGAAAGTCTCATGTTCTTCAGGAGATGCATCTGGAGATATAGCAAGCGGTAATGGACCTTTCAAAATATATCCCAACTTTTCGGAGTTGAGGACAATCCTCAAATCTATATCCCAATTCGCAAAATTCTCTACACCTTTTAGCTTATTCATATCAAGCATACGAGCAAAAGGATTGGTTGGAGGTGCCGCAATCATAAATCTATCAAATAGTCAGCGAATCAACGGTAAGTAAATAAGCAGATAAAAGATAATAAATTTTCATATTATATCATAAAGCATTAACTAGATCATGGATTTTTAATCTAAAAATGCCCCTCCCACTATTTCATGCAAAATTGTAACCCGCAAACAGAATATAAAACATGCGATACTCAAATCATAACATAATAGTGAAATGTGGACCCCATGAATATATTTCAGCTCATAGCTTTGGCACATTCTCGCCTACGTATATTCAGTAGATAGACAATTATTGTCAATCACTCAATAGTGACTCTTGAGTTTTTGGTCCTGATTGTTTCTCGTTGTGACAGCTTTGGCACGTTCACAATGAGGCGTACCAAGGTCAAACTTGTCAATGATGAATTCAAGATACTTGCGAAACCCTGACAGCTTTGGCATGTTCAGGATTCCGCTTTCGTTTGAATTCACCTAATATCAAATATATCCGGTACAGATAAATTTCTACTGGCCATATCCTCACAACTTTGGCACGTTCTCGAATATAGTCGCAGAAATTTATCGATTAGCGGTATTGACAAGACGGACCAATTAATATGCATCAAATACATATTAAATTAACAACCTTATTTTTCAAATTGGGATTTTTCCGCAAAAGATGCTTTTACTTTATTTAATCAAATTAAATAAACACATCCATGCATAAAGTCAAGATTAAAGTCAACATTGAATTTTAAAGGCATAATCATATATCGGGTGTGCAGAATCAGACTCGCTCTGATACTATTTTTGTTGGGGTTTTATACGTAATTACAGGGTTGGCGTATCGGAACGCGGAAAACAGATTTTTTCCGATTTCAAAAATTTTTCTTGGAACAATTAAATAAACTTATTTATTTTATTAACCAATACTTAAAACCTTAAATTTTAATCCAAGAAATCAAATTTCAATTAATTACCGAATTGCCCCAAAGTTTTACAATTTAATCATTTTGGTCTTTAAATAGTCAAATACTTATTTAATTGATTCTAAATCAATCCCAAAATGATTTATACATGACTAATACATGAAATTATAATTTGCAACACAAACCCCTAATTTTTCAACAAAAGCCGAGAGCACCCCATATTTTTTTCTTAATTGCAATTTGGCCCCAAATGTTCAAAACATGTCAAGATCAAATCCAATCAATCCCAAATTTAATATACATTAAATATACATCAAATTACATTACATATATAAAAAGCCCTAAAATCGGATTAGGTTAAGAACCCTAATTTCACAAATTACTCCAATTGGACAATTTATATTAAATTGAATTAATTCAATTCTTTAATCAATTCAATAAGTCACCAAACAAGTTCACCACTTGAAATAACTTAAGAAAAATTCTAGGTTATAATTGAGTGGAATTAAAACTCTAGAATTGCAACTTTAATCTTTAATTAATCAATTAAGCATAATTACTCCTAATTAGCTCATAATTAATCACACATGCTAATCACATCCAACAAGTTTTAAACATATATAATTACAAACCCAAAGAGTAGAGACATCAACTTAGCAACACAAATTGAAGCTCAGATAAATGAAACAATTTTCATATATAAAAAAATGTGAAATTACTTTCAAAAATCAAGTTTTTCCTTTGTATTTCTTTCTTTCTTCCACAAATGCTCTAAACTCACTCGTAAATATTTTTGTGAAACTTGTCTAAGTGTTGTAAATGAAAAACAAAACCATTTGTGTAATTCATTCACTATGGCCGAATTTTAGATAACAAAAATAAATAACAATTATTTCATTTTTGTTCAAATTCCATTAGTCAACAATTCACTTTAATAAAGTAACACTTTATCTTTAATAAAGCAAATCAAAAAGTGTTCCAATGATAATAAGCCATTTCCTAATGAAATCATTACTAAAGTATTTACTTTATTAATTAAATTAATTATTTAATTATTAAATAATAAATATAAATATATTAAATATATGTATTATATTTACATTAAATATCTCAAATAGATATATTAATTATATATATCAAATATCACAAATTGGTATTTTATTAATGTGTATTTAATAAAATCAAGAATTAAATAAAAATACACATTAATTCGGAAATGACCGTTAGGTCCCAATTGCATGTATTTTCCGTTTAACCATTAAACGAGTTATAAATAATCAGTATTATTCATAACAGTTTCCCTAGTGCTCTACGAGTATATTTCATTAGTGAGACTCTCTAGATTCAGGCATATCCGTCACGAAATCAAATTTTGTGTCCATAATTTACCCACTCGTAAAGGTCGAGGTCACTGCATACTGATAATCCCTCCGTCACAGGTATCCGGATTATTCCAGAGATATAGATACAAACGTCAAATCTCCATAGATATAATCACGTCGACGTTTCTATTAGTAATCCTTTAATAACACTTAAAATTAATTTCTACAGTGTACCACGGGCCCATGGATTTAATAGATTGCTAATTCCACATTGAATACCTATGCTCTGTACACAGAGCTGACAGATCATATTTTGATACACACATGATATCCTGAACATCAGTCCACACCCAACGAACATGTGAAGGTATGATCTAAATAGATCGGTGACGTGACTACAATCTAAGTGTGTAGGATAACTCATATATCCACAGTGGTATCTCAAGTCAAAGAATCAATATGCTCACTCAATCCGTGAAGATTCTTATTGACGTTGGTGTACCATCAATTAAGAATCTTCGGTGAGTCGTTCAGTGTCTATCCGTTATAAACACCTACACGTCTATACGAGTTTCTAAGACTCATGGTTCACTGAAAAACCATCGGAATCCAAGATTCCAATATATGACATGTACCAGTCTCAATGGGTTTACTTTACTGACCAAGTAGTGTAAACCTTGACCGGGAACTGTCTAAGAATGACAACGACATGATACAACTAAATGTCAGTTGCGACACTTTTACAACAGTATCATAACTAATTATTCTAAGGTCGGTTACGTCTTTACCATTTAAAGAAGAAGTTATATAAAATAAACTGTTCATTTTATTCATAATAAAATGACATTAGTATTTACAAGGAAATATATAATAAAATTGACGCTCAGAGCACCAACCCTAACAGCTGTAAGCCCTCATGAGACTATAACTCGTCCACTAGGGCCACTTAGGGGTTTAAAGGCTGTTGCATGCGCTAAATGCAATCACAATCCCTACGAAAGTGGCTTAGATAGTTTTTATTTATTTATTTAGTTCTTATTTTCTATTTGCGCTTGAATTGCTAAGGACTAACAGTAAGCTGGTTGGGGGCTGTGATAAGTGCATGAAAATGTACTTTGAACATCACTAATTCGGTTTGATTATCATGTGTTTAATCTTAATTATAGTTTATTTTGTGCTTTGTTATTAGGAAGCAATGGAATATGGATATTGGATTACGCATGTTTCGGGACCTCGTGGATGCATCGGAAGCGCGCAGGATGAGTATGAATCATTATCCTGCAAGTCTGGCCACGCGTTGCGACGCACAAACGCCACGGGTCGCGACACAGAAATATTTTCCAGGGTTTTGCTTATTTCGTTTTTTACGTAAATAAGGTCTCCGGGACTTCTCTATATAAACCAAAGTGTAGGCATTGCATTTTTGCATGTGAAACCCGATGATGAGTCTCAGTTGGAGGCACTACCTTTTAAGTCGCGGAAATCGCGTGAAATGGACGTCGGAGGGAGGGAGGAGTCAAGAATGACTCATATTCGAATTAAGTTCGCTGGTTTAGCTTCGGGTTACTTGTTGGTTTTCCGTTTTAAAAATTATTCCCGGCCCAAAAACACTCACAAATCACCTTAACCTTGGCCCAAAATCCCCGCAAGTCCCTTGGCCTTGACCTAAAACCCCCGCCAAGCCCACACACCTAGCCCACACAAGCTAACCACCCAACCAAAGGCCCCACACCCCCACAACAAGGCCCCCACGCCCAATCACCCTAATTACACCCAAATTTAAATTAAATATTAATTAGATAATGTATTTGAATTAAATAAAATATTTAAACCATTTACCAATTAAATAAAACATAATATAAATCATACCTAATTTAGACAAATCAAATATATTAACTTCCGAACTAAACAAAATCATATACCTAATTAAAAAGATGATATACCTAATTAAAATCAATCATAACAAATAAGAAATATTGACTTCATAATCTAACAAATTAAATGCCTAATCCTAACCAATCAAAGATATTGTATTCCTAATCTAAACCAAATTTATCCCCCTCAATCTTTGACTTTCTTTGCTCAACACAAAATCAAATCCCTTCCTTGTGAGACAAGGTGAAGCCCTAGTCCTTCTCTATATAAACCACACTTTTCCAAGGCATTCCCCCTCCCAGTTTACGCCCATCACAAGAAATAAAGAAGCAAAGAATTTCCAACCCCCTCTCCAAGCTCTACATTCACGCATATTACACAAAAAATATATAACAAATTTCTCTTCATCTCCTTCCCCTACTTGACCGAAAAACACAGCCCCATAAGCCTCCTCACATCACCGAAAAACACACCATACAGCATCCCCTTGCACGCCAAAACAGCAGCCCATAAGCCTCCCTATATCACCAAAACAACAGCCCCGTAAACCTTCCTGCATTACCGAAAATTGCACTTCTTTTAACCCTAATATTACCCAAAACTGCCCTAAAAAAATTTCATAGCCGATCCGAATGGACGGTAGTATGATCTGTACTCAGGATACAACTCTACGTACCGCTTGAGTAAACGACACTTTCTTTTATATTGCTTTGATTTATTTATTTTTCGTCATTTGAATTCCGCATTTTATTTGTATGCATGATGCAATCGAGCGCATGGGCTTAGTAAGTCGGATTAAAGGTCCCCTATTTGGAGGGGTTAAAATCCTTTGCCACGATGCTTTGCCGCGCTGGTTGATGTGTGTCCGGTTGAATGTGAGATATGTTCAATCGGGCATACTAAGTTTGATGTGATTGTCTTTATTTTGTATATATGATGCGATCGAGCGCATGGGCTTAGTAAGTCGGATTAAAGGTCCCATATTTGGAGGGGTTAAAATCCTTTACCACGATATTTTGCCGCGCCAGTTGATGTGTGTTCGGTTGGATGTAAGATATGTTCAATCGGACATACTAAGTTTGATATGATTGTCTTTATTTTTGTATGCATGATACGATCGAGCGCATGGGCTTAGTAAGTCGGATTAAAGGTCCCCTATTTGGAGGGGTTAAAATCCTTTACCATGATACTTTGCCGCGTCGGTTGATATATGCTCGGTTGAATGTAAGATGTGTTCAATTGGGTATACGAAATTTCATATAGTTATCTTTATCTTTGTATGCATTGTAACGAACGGCGCATGGGCTTATTGTGTTGGATTAAAAGGTTCTCCATTTGGGAAGAAAAGCCTAAAAGGCTACTTTTACCATGATATTTGCCGTGTCTTTCATCTATTGATTGCATTGTTTGTCCCTGTCTTGGCTCAACCTATTGTCATTGGTGTAACCATATTCCCAGCCCATCACACCTTGAAGCCCCCTTAACGCACACGCACAAAGTCCCCTGCCTTCACGCTAACCACTCCTTCAGCCACGCACCACAAAACAAAACCATAAGCAGCTCTTTTGCATCAACACGTAACCCTCACCCTGCACGTTCACAATCACAGCCTTACATACTACCTCAACGTAGCGCATTAACAGCCCCCTTAGCCACTCAGCCCTTACGCTAACGCCACAACCCCCCATAAACACGTTCACAGCCCTACCTCAACTCAAGCCTAACGCACAATTACCCCCTAAAAACTGCCACAATCCAACACTCCTCACTGCCCAGTTCTACGCCTCCCACTGCCCAGTTTAGTCATCTTTTCACTGCCTCATAAAACCCTAAACTGAACCCTTCATGCGATAGCCCCTTGCACTCACGCACACACTCACAACTCTCACATAAAGTCAACTATACCATTCATGCATGTATTATGAAATCCCAAATAGTCATTCTTATCTTTGTACGCATCATAGAGAAAAGCATGTTTATCCCATTGGTTACATCATTTACCTTCGTCTTCGCTCAACGTATCGTATTACAATTCATATATCTATGTCATGATAGCATTTGAGTATTATTTCTTGTGGTATATCGGATGGAAACCCAGAAATAAATTCCGTAGCCGATTCCGAATGGACGGTAGTGCGGTCTGTACTTGGGATACAATTCCACGTATCACTTGGAAAAGTGCTCACATGTGTGCTTGTGTGGTTAGTGTGTGTGCCTGTGTCTTTCGTGAATATAATATGCCAATGAAGTTGTATGTTCGTTGCTACTTTGATGTACTTTCAAGCATGCAATCTTAGATGTGAAATATATGTAAATTTAGGTGTAAGTTTTATCTTGTACATGTGAATTTAGAAGCATGATACTCTTGGAAATAAGTGTTACTTAAACTTGATTAAATTATTACATAAATCCTTTCATTACAAGTGACATAAGTAAGGGACCATTCCGACCCAACGGTTTGAGGTCTTCCCTTGCGAGGGGTGAGTGCGGCCTTAAATCTCATTTTCCCGGTTCACACCGGGTGGCGACTCCATTATTCTCCGGTTTAGTCCCCCGTGGCTACTCCGTACTCCCAACTAGGCCGCGAGCCTAGGACAACATGCGTCGTCCAGTTTCTGTGTCCCATATTCTGGCGACTCCACTGGGGATAGAGAATCGGCCCCTGAAATATTGTCTTGTAATGTTTGGATTTATGTTCTAATTGACCGTGTCTATAGTGGATAAAATGGGGGTTTAATCAAAGGCATTTTGAGGCTAGGTAATGGTTTGGTGTCTTCCTTCATTCACTACCTTTCTAGAAGGAAAAGCTGTGAAGGCACCTATATAGCCATCTACCCGTAGCCTATTGTGATGGACTAATTTGGAGGACTCGTTGTTTATTCCTGTCACCAAGCGATAAGAGCCTAATAGGCTAGGGTTATTAAGAGAGCCTCGCTCCACCCCCCTCTGGGGAATCTACAACGGAAATCCATTTGACAGTCAGTCACACACAATAGCTCATTGGTACGTACCTTAGTGTATAAAAAAGGGTGCGCTCACTTGGTCGTTCGAACCATTGATTGGGGAGACCTAGTTGTGGGCCACCCTTCGTCGGTGATAGCCTTTGTCTAAACTCTTGCGAAACCACCCACAGACCGGGTTTGTATGGTTAAAGTAACAATTTTTTCCTTGAATATGTGCTTGTGGATCATCCTCATTTGGATACAGTTGGACTATTGTCAGTGTTGAGTTTCAATCAAGTCCCAAGATCATAAATCATGCATAAAAACGAGTAGAATACAACCAAATGAGGTGCAAAAACTCACATGGATCGGTAGAGATGCAACAAAGATGGACCAAATTCGCACTTCATGTTTCTGCCTCCATCAAGCTCGGTTTTGGGCCTTCTTGAACTGCAGTGGACTGCACGGTGGGGGCTGTTTTGATGCTCCAAAAATCGGCCATGAAAGACTCCATTGAAGCTCCAAGCTTCAAGCTTTCCAAGCTCACAAATTCGTTTCCCTATCACCATAATATAACCCATGTGTGTGCTAGCACTACTCTTCTTCATTTGCTTCTCAAAATTTCGGTCAAACCAAAAATTTTGGAGAAGAAATCGGCTCCAAGCCGAAAGTGGAAGAAGGAGAGAAAAGAGAGGGAGAGGAAGAGATGCGTAAAAAAAGAGAGAAAAGTAAAAGGAAAATAAAATGTAATAGGTTTTTATATTTGTCCAAAATTAAAACCATTTACCATATATTTTACTTTTCCTTAAATGCTAAAGTCAAAAAGCAAAAAGCAAAAGTTGCTTTTTCAACTTCTACATCAATCACTCAAATCAAGTGACAACATGTCACATCACTCAAAGTGACATTTGATTTGACGCTTGATGTGACTAGCGATTTGACACTCGATTTGATTTGCGTGCCGCACTCGAATTCGAAATGCGAATGCCCTCGCAAATAATCCCGGGCTCGGGTTCGCTAATTCCAAATTAACGAATTTTCCGTTGCGTCGTAATTAAATGATTACGCCTAGCGAAATCACTATTCACGTCGCTAACGAATTAATTCTAAATTAATTCGTTCGCCCGAATTAAAATCTAATTTTAATTCCGCGTCGAAATCCAATTTCGTTTAATATATCAAATATATTAATTTATCGATTAATTCCAAATTAATCGTTCTCTCTCTTTAACGATATTTTATCCGAGATAAAATATCTCCATAATTAATCCCAGATTAATTAAAGTGCGAGTCATACGTCATCGGTGAATCTTCAGGAAGCGACCAATGAGATCTCCGGATATGTTGGCAGTAAATACGGTCGTCGGACTATCCGAACACGTAAGTACCTCGTACTACGTTTATACCGATTTACAAGACAAGGTTGGCTTCTAGCAAAGCGCCATGCCTACCCAATTCTCCAGAAATATTCTTACAGGAATATATAGATCTGTATCAAGCGTAGTATACCGTAGTATTGTGTATATCGGCCCAGTATCGGATAGTCACGTGCTAGGGCTGGGGCTGGATAAGTGTCTGCCCCGTCCGAAGCACATGTCGGAAGTCTGGTAACTAGTCTCTATAATCAGATATTCATGACATGGTCATAATATCATGATTGGATGCGCATCACTCAAGAGCACTAGTACCGTATCCTGCGTGACATCATCTCCACTATGACTGAAGTGATACTTCCGTCTTGACATCACACCGAATACACTACGACTCTCTGATAAACCCAGAAGTGGTGTACGCAGAACCGGTTAAAGCCCTGTACCACCAAGACCAAAGTCTACCGATTATCGTATGTATTAGCGGTGCAAGTCTCAGGTTAAGACCAAATACACCTACCCTGATGTCGGACTCCCATAGACACATAGTCATAATACCAATGGGATTCCGAGGGGTCTATCCAGAGCGAAGCTGTTTCCCGTACCATCGGTGAAACACAACCTCCTATCGCACTTGCATAAGTATCCAATACTTAAATATATGAGAACTATGCCGTCGTGCCCTCACAACGCGCACAAGTGCAATACTAGCCTATTCCGCATTATCGATGTCCTGTCTCGATAATACTCCGGCTAGGGATATTTAATGATTAATCCTTCGTGGACTGATACTGTCTCATATCATCTCAATCCAGGAACTAATCATATGGACCTCTCTTCATTTATACATCTATGGTGATCTAATCACAAATGATGAGAGTGCAATTTCCTTGTCACATAGTTAATTTGTACAACAACACCGTGATCTGTACAAATAGTGATGCTATGGGTCATATTATCCAACAATCTCCCACTTGGCACATAGCCAGTCACTCGAGTGTCTAACACCCGAACTATGTACGGTTCGCTCAAATTGCTGAGAAAAGATTTTCGTCAGCGGATTTGCTTAATTATCGTCTGACGCGATTTACACGATCATCACATCGCCACGATGTATGATCTGAACGAATCAGATGAATATAGAAGTATATATCTGGATCGTCGATGAGACCATTAATTCTTTAGCCTGTGCTGACGCCTAGCTCAGCTGCTAAAAGAACTATATCTAATCTAATTAGATTTATTTTCGATCCAAATGGCTTCTATTGCTGCCTCAGCTGCAGCAATAATCCGCATTTGTTGTTTATTCGGCAACAGTTATCTTACTCGGAAGATTTCCAGCTCACTGTCCCAGTGTTCAAACTTTATAGTACCACAATATTTAATTGTTTGGAAACTTGCAGCAGTGATCCCAGTCACTTCAAGTTCTCCATCTCCATAGTTTAAGACAACATCTTTAGTTCTCTCAGATACTAACAGATGTTCTTAATCTTCAATCCAGTGACTATCACTTGGATTGACCCGATTGTGACTCCATATGCTCGAAGCGTATGAGACACCAATACAAGTACATTTTAAATGTACAATTTCCAGAGAGTGTTAACAACTCCAAATATATCCCTGTAGATCTTTATTCCTTGAATAAAGGTTGTTACTCCCCAGAATTCTACGGAGAATTTCTATGAAAGAATATCTATGAAAGCCAAGCTTTCACCAATTGCTTTATGGGAATTTCATTGTCAGTGCCCTCTCCCACTAACCTCCTTATATACACAAGAATTATTTCGTTTTGAGTCAAATCATAAACTATTATGATTATTTCAAAACGTCAGTTCCAAGAACCTTATGCTTGCTTCAATCCAAACATGGATCGAATAACCCGCAAACCTTATTTGTCGGTTATACAAAATCGTCAGGATGTTGTAAGCATCCTCCAAAAGGTTTCCTTTTCAGGAAAGCGATTTTGATCTGTAACTGACACATTTCACAAATGAAATATGCAGTTATCAACAAGCATCTTCAAAATGGATTTACCATGGCAACAGGTAAAAGGTTGAACCGTTATTAACACAATGTTGATAACGATACCTTTCCGTCAAAAGCCCAGCTTTGTACGTTGGTATGTTGCCTTCCATGTATGTCTTCCTTGAAGACGTTTAATGTACCAATAGGCACAATGCCTTGTGGTACAACAACTAGTATCCAAAATAGTTGTTATACATGGAATCCATTTCGGATTCATGACACTTTGTCATAATAGGGAGTCGATACCTTGTATCACTACCTCATACGTAATCAGTTGGTGTACCTTAAAGATTAACATCTTTATGAGGTGAGATCAGAAACCCATACCCCAGGTTGGTTTCTGACTCTCTCTGATCTACGCGGTTTCTTGTGTATTTGAAGATTAATGGTATAGATTCATCATAGATGAACTATTTGTGTTCCATTAAGGACTTCATGCCTTGAACAGTATTACTCCGATTTTTCATCGAGTATCACTATCCTCCCACCCACTGACCACTGCATATCGGTATTCCTCTCAGGAAAAACCCGCATGGTGAGCAACAATCACATTGTTCTCATGTGAGATTTACAAGTACTATACTTAAGGTTTCCCTTAGGATAACCTATATAGGCACTGTTCCAATTTGGGTCTTTCAGTTTGGTATCATCCAAACGTTATGCCTGGCATACCCAAATTACTAGAAATGAGAAACCCTGTTTCTTTCCTGTTCATTTCCAAATATGTAATCTGTCAAACAGATTATTATGGAACCTTATTCTAAATAAGTTCTTGCACTGTTAAAACTTATCTGTTGAAGGAAATGGTAGCTCAAAGCGACTCATGATTAGCCTTATCATGTCTAACATGATTCGGTTAATCCGTTCGGACACACCGTCACTTTGATGTGTTCCGGGAGGAGTCCTCATTTGAAAGAATACTATACTCTTTCAAGTATATAAGAAACTTATTGCTTAAGTATTTTCCATTACGGTCTTACCGTGATGGTATAATACTATAGCCGATCTGTTTGTCTATTTCGTGTCGAAACTCTCAAAGTTTCTAATTTGTGTTCTTCAAAAGAAACACATAACCATAACGTGATGCCACATCCTTAAGGTCACAAAATATTCATGTTCACATCTAGCCTAGCTAGATATGGGCCCACTAACTTCACCATGAATAGGGCTAACAGATCGGTGGCCCTTTTACTATTACCAAGCAAATAGTATTTTAGGTACTTTACCTAATAAACTAGATTTGCAGACCTTATTTGAATAGTCAAATCAGTCTAGTATCCACTCTTCAAAAGTTGGATATACGAGTCTTGTAGAATTGTGTCCCAACACATGCCCACAAATAGTCTCTATTGATCAAATCAAGTTGAGCTATTAATTTGTCATTTTATATGTTTGAGATTTTAATTATATTCAAAATATAAATTCTTTTATTCACATCTAAATTGTAGACATTGCATTTTTGCATAACACACCGATGAGGAGTCTTATATGGAGACAACTCCCTCTTAGTCATGAAAGTCGCGGGAAAAGAACGTTGGAAGGGTAAAGTTGGAAAATATAATTTTTGATGAATTTCTCCGAGTTGTTTCGCTTCGGTTGCTTGTTATACCTCCGTTTCTAAGCTTATCTTAGGCCCAACACTCCCATAGATCACCTACCTAACCCAAACCAAGCCCAAATACCCAAGTCAACCCAAGTCAAACCAAGCCTATGCCGATTGGTCATGATTCACCACGCCCATTAGTGCCTTATTTAGGTAAATTGCACATTAATCACATGTTTAAATATTGATTAATCCTTGCCTAAATAAATAAAATCATTACCAAATCAAATCCAATCCCAAATCCTAATTAGGAGATGCATTCCTTATTAGAAATCAATTAGGAGATTCCTTCCTAATCTAAAAAGGAAAGCTCTCTCCCTTTGCCTATAAAAAGAGACCTTTGCCCACAAACAAAGGAGGCACACATATTTCATTCAAGCATCTTAGAAGCCCCCCTAGCACGCCCTAGCATTCCCCAAGAACTTGATATTGCCGCATCCCTGAAGCCAAGAAACCACCAAGGCCGCATCCACCTTCATCCACCACACCATTCACGCCCAACAACTCAATTACCCCCATCCTTTGCCAACTTCCAACCACCATTCACAGCCCTAAATTACCCCCATATCAACCTTATTTCCAGTCCCTGAAGTGCCGCAAAAATCAGCCCCAAAGCAGCCCAAAGTAGCGCCCAAAACAGTCCCTGAAACGGCTTCACTGCTCGAGTGAACTGCTGTAGTTTAGCCGCTGTTCTGGTCAGTTTCCTTGCGTCCTTAGCCCATCAAAACAGTCCTAAAATCATCTTAAAACCATCCCAAAAATACCCAAAAAGTTTCACCGAAAAATCTTTACAAACGCCCCTCCCGAGACCACCAAAATCACTAAAACAGTCCACTAAAACGCCCGAACCAGTGACCTGAAACGCAGCGATCAACGGCGGTGAAACGGAGATAAAACAGCAGCCAAGCATCAAAACAACAAGGGAAAACAGTGAGCAAACAATTTGGAAAGGTTTCGGATCATTCGCCCTTCCAACGGACTTGGAACGCGCTTCCAAAGATCGACAAAAGAGGTTAGACCTGAGGGTACCTTTTACCTATCTTCTTTATTCTTTATTTTATTTTACTTTGATATATAATTGCATGAGAGTCGTTTGAGGCATGATTTGATTGTTGGATGGGCGGGACATGTGTTCCCTTTTGTGGTATATAGGATGGAAACCCGGACGTAAATTCCGTAGCCGAATCCGAATGGACGGTAGTGCGGTTTGTACTCGGGATACAACGCCACGTACCACTTAAGAGACATATGTTTTGTCCCATCCAAACTTGTATTTGAGCATGTTATAGTCTTTAGGTTATTTGTTTATTATTTGAAGCATGGTTTAATTTAGTTTGTTATTTGTTTGTTAAAGCATGTTTAGGTTGTTCACTATGCATCCTTAGTTTATGATGCGTTTGGGTAATGATTCATACATGTTGATTTAATGGTTTAATATGCTTGTTGTGTTACATTGCGTGGAATTATTTGGATGAAAGCATGTTAGATCTAAGTACCCGTGAGCATGATTATTGGATAGATGCGGTTGATTTAGTGCACAAATTATATCATCACAATGACATAAGTAAGGGACCATTCCGAACCCAACGGTTTGAGGTCTTCCCTTGCGAGGGGTGAGTGCGGCCTTAAATCTTTGTCCCGGTTCACACCGGGTGGCGACTCCATGTTTTTTGTACTTCCCAAATAGGCCGCGAGCCTAGAAAAGCGTCGCCCAGGTTCTGTTGTCTACAGTCTGGCGACTCCACTGGTATTAGAGAATTGGCCTCGAAATCATGTCTTGTGATGTGTATAATTTGTGCATTAGTTGACCATTTCTATAGTGGGTTGAGGGGGTTAATCAAAGGCTTTGTTGAAGCTAGGTGATGGTTGGGTGTCTTCCTTCACTCACTACCCTTCGGGGAAAAGCTGTGAAGGCACCTAGATAAATCATTACTTGTAGCTCGTTGTGACATACTAGTTTGGAGGACTCGTTGTTTATTCCTGACACCAAGCGATAAGAGCCTAAGGGGCTTGGGTACTTAAGAGAGCCTCGCTCCACCTTCCCTCTGGGGAATCTACAACGGGAAATCCATTCGACAGTTAGTCACACACCGTAACTCGTTGGCACGTACCGTAAGGTATAAAAAAGGGTGCACTCACTTGGTCGCTTGAACCCTTGAGTGGGGAGTCCTAGTTGTGGGTAATCCTTCGTCAAACGAGAGCCTTTGTCCGCGCCCCGTGAACCCACTTGTGAAACTTAGCCTCGAAAGAACCGGTAGTTATGTATTTTATGTTTGTGTGTTGGACCGCCGTCATTTGGATCCAGTTGGACCTTTTGTCAAAAGATGTGAACTTGTTGGGCCATTTAAACTGGGGCAAGTTTGTGTCCTTTGACAGTTGGGCCAAAAGCTTCTAAAATACCGGTGGGCCACTTTGTGAATGGGCCTTTTATCATTTGAAGTCATTTAGCCATATCATTGTAAAGTGTAAACCTGTTGGGCCTTTTCAACTGGGACAAGTTTGCACCGCGCGATGGTTGATTAAATACTTTAAAATGATAATGGGCCAAGTAGTTTAAAGTTTCTTTTTTTATCTATTACATGCATCGCATACATCTCATGCATCTCATGCATACATGCATCATGTTAACCCTTGTGTCTTAAAAGCCATCATGGATACCCGTTGGGTTAGAAAAAAAGAAGTCAGAGCATTCCTTGGGAAAATCCAGTATATCAGTCGGTTCATTGCAAAGTTGACGTCAGTGTGTGAACCTATCTTCAAGCTGTTGAGGAAAGATCAGCCGGTAAAGTGGAATGAACAGTGTCAGGAAGCATTTGACAGAATAAGGGAATATTTGGTAAACCGCCTGTGTTGAAACCTCCGAGACCGGGAAAGCCTTTGGTACTGTATTTGGCTATAGAGTCAGAAGCGTTGGGAGCTATGATGGTACAAGCCGATGAGTTGGGAGTGGAACATGCTGTCTACTATCTTAGCAAGAAGCTGCTTCCGTACGAAGTCCGATATCAAGAGGTGGAGAAGATTTGTTTAGCAGTCGTGTGGGCATCCAGAAAGTTGCGCCATTACTTCCAATCTTACAAAATCCAGGTGGTAGCAAAAGAGAATCCTTTGAAGTACTTGCATTCAGTACCCTCGCTGGTTGGGAAGTTGGGCAGATGGTTAGTGCTGCTAACTGAATTTGACATCGAGTACCTCACCTCCAAGGTAATCAAAGGGCGGGCCGTGGCCGAATTCCTAGCGTTGCAACCTGTTGAAGGGGATCAATATAAGTTTGAGTTTCCCGACGAGGAAATCCAAGCTATAGCGGTCCAAGGATGGAAGATGTATTTTGATGGAGCAGTGAATTGCAAAGGAGCAGGAATCGGGATAGTAATAGTAACCCCTGAAGGAGAGACCCTGCCTATGGCCAAGAGGCTGACTTTCGGAGTGACGAATAACATGGCTGAGTATGAAGCATGTGCTTTCGGATTGACAGCATTGATAGCCTTGAGTGCTAGGAATGTGGAAGTCTACGGAGACTCAATGTTGGTAATCCGACAGATGCAAGGAGAATGGGAATTAAAAGAAGAACGGCTGAAGCCTTATTTGTTCTACCTCAGGAATCTGACGCATGCTATTCCTGATTGTAAGTTTCAACATTTGCCAAGAGAGGAGAATCAGATGGCAGATGCATTGGCAACACTGGCTGCGACTTGGGAAAATCCAGAGAAGTTGGTGATGAGACCGCTTGTGTTGACAACCGCAAGTAGGCCAGCCTATGAGATTGAAAGAATACTGGAAGTAGAGGTCAACGATGGAAAGCCTTGGTATTATGACATACAGAGGTACTTGGAGCACGGAGAATTCCCAGAGGAAGCAAGCAGAAAGGACCGAGTGGCTATTCAGAAGTTAGCTTCTCAGTATGTGAGTTTGAAGGGAGAACTCTACAAAGGCAGGCAAATGGAATTCAGCTGAAATGCTTGAACAGAGAAGAAGCTCAGAAGGTAATGGACGAGGTACATGCCGGAGTATGTGGGCCACACATGAATGGACTGAACTTGTCTCGTAAGATTGTGAGGCAAGGTTTCTATTGGTCGACCATGGAAGCTGATTGCGCAAGACTGGTAAAGCACTGTCATGACTGCCAAGCACATGGCAACTTGAATCATCTGCCGCACACAGAATTGCATGGGCTGTCAGAGCCATGGCCCTTCTCGGCATGGGGGATTGACATGATCGGGGAAATCCGACCGAATGCCTCGAATGGGCACCGCTTCATAGTGGTGGCAGTTGACTATTTCTCGAAGTGGGTAGAAGCTGAGTCTTTCCGCAATGTGACAGCAAAGCAGATGGCAAAGTTCATTGCACGGAATCTCATTTGCCGGTATGGTATGCCGCACCATGTGGTCACGGATAATGGAGTCCAGTTTCAGGGAGAGACCAAGGCGATGTTACAGAGGTCTGGGATAGGTCATCACAAGTCCTCACCATACAGGCCACAGGCAATGGGGCAGTCGAGGCGGCCAACAAGACAATAAAGACGATCTTAGCAAAGATGACTGAGAACTACAAAGACTGGGCTGATAAGCTGCCATTTGCTCTGTGGGGATACAGAACATCTGTGAGAACGGCAACAGGAGCTACGCCGTATTCCTTGGTCTACGGAATGGAAGCGGTACTGCCGATAGAAATGGAGATACAGTCCATGCGGGTACTCGCAGAAGCAGAACTGCCAGAACAGGAATGGACCTCGCAAAGGTTTGAACAGTTGACATTGATGGATGAGAAGAGGATGAAGTCCTTGCATCACATGCAGATATATCAGAAGAGGTTGGCCCGAGCATTTATAAGAAGGTGCGTCCTACCAAGATCAAGAAAGGTGATCTGGTACTTAAGCAGTCGAAGCCATCGACGACAGACCCAAGAGGGAAGTTCAGACCAAATTGGGAAGGACCATACATTGTTCAGAAGGTAATGGGAAATGGAGCAGTGAGACTGTCAGACTTGGAAGGAAATGAGTTCACCGAGCCCATCAATGTTGATAGATTGAAGCTGTACTTTGCCTGAGGGGGCAGAAGACTGGATGGTCACCTGCAGAAGACCTAACCCAACAGGATAAAGAAAAATCATGCATCCACGCATACATATAACCCATTACTGCATTCTTTTTGTTTTCGTGTTTTGTGTTTTGTGTTTGGTATTCACAGGTTTCGAAGACAGAAAAGTGAAAGCGGCGGAGATGATTCAACCAGAAGCAGCGAAAGCACTGTATTGAGTTTGGGTAGAAATCCCAGGGCTGAGGTCCACATTAGTGTTAAGGTTCAGATGGTGAATTGAGGGTTGAGGCCCGCTTTCAGTTTGAGTTTTGGGGAATGGATCCCAGGGGCAAAGCCCACAGTGTCGGTAGCAAAAGGAAGAATTCCTTTGAGTGAGTGAGTGAGTTGCAAAAAAAAAAAAAAAAAAAAAAAAAAAAAAGAAGAAGAGAAAGAAGTCTTTGGTAATTTGATATATGTCCGGTGATGACATTGTGTGCTATAGGTAGAAGCCTTAGAAACAACGAGTGCTGGAAGTGTTCGTCGCCGGTATGCTGAATAGATTGATCTTGACTAGACTCATAAAGCACCTAAATACGGGATCTCAACAATGGAAGCCTGAGTGGTTGATGAGATGACTAGCTGAAGAGACAGAGGGTCGGTGAATGACCGTTTGCCTGGAGGTCCACCCTGGATTACAGACGCTATGATACATGATAT
Organism: Zanthoxylum bungeanum; assembly: GCA_019454045.1. Taxonomy (NCBI): domain Eukaryota; kingdom Viridiplantae; phylum Streptophyta; class Magnoliopsida; order Sapindales; family Rutaceae; genus Zanthoxylum; species Zanthoxylum bungeanum. The sequence goes on along the minus strand of SKCR01033335.1, from coordinate 49,017 downwards.
GGTCAGAAATAACAGAAATGTCTCTGCAAGAAAAGAAAAGAAAAAGACCGCCTATAACCGATAAGCGTGAAGCTACCCATGGGCGAGTATTAGGACCACCATGAGGAGAAATGCTACCTTAAAGGGTAGGTGTGTCAGAAAAAAAAAAAAAAAAAAAAAGAAAGAAAAGCAAAGAAAAAAAAGAGAGAGTTCCGAATGAAAAGAAAGAGACAAGAGTGCAATACAGAAGACCATATCATGTCAAGTATGCTGAAGTAATCACAGAATGTGATTAAGACATTCAGGTTGGTTAGACCCACTGGTCCGATTCTCCGAAGCGAAATTATCGAGTTGGCTTGCTTAAGGAATAAGCTGTGAAAGATCCTTGGCACACACACACTAGGAGTCTAGTTTGGATCACCTATTCAGACGATCGGAGTTGAGCATATCGAGTACTTTGAAGATTCTCTGGCTTCGACATCAAGCATTCGTTGAGGACGAAAATATATCCAATTATCAGAGATGATCTCGTGAGAGGAATTGCAATACGCTGAGTGGAATCATTGACATCAGTTTCAGTTTCTGCCGAGAATGGCATTCTGGGGGCGAGGCCCACATTAACATCAGTTTCAGTTTCTGCCGAGAATGGCATTCTGGGGGGCGAGGCCCACATTGACATCAGTTTCAGCTTCTGCCGAGAATGGCATTCTGGGGGCGAGGCCCACATCACGTCAGTTTCAGTTTCTGCCGAGAATGGCATTCTGAGGGCGAAGCCCATATTACATCAGATCATTATGGTCCGGGAATGGACAGTCCGGGAATGGACAGCTCAGGAATGAGCACGCCGGGAATGGCACTCCGTGAATGGAGATTTAGTCCAGGAATGGACAGCTCGGGAATGAGCACGCTCGGGAATGAGCACGCCGGGAATGGCACTCCGGGAATGGAGATTTAGTCCGGGAATGGACAGTCCGGGAATGGACAGCTCGGGAATGAGCACGCCGGGAATGGCACTCCGGGAATGGAGATCGGTTCGGGAATGGACCACAACACGGTGACAGTTCGGGAATGGACTTCATCACATCATATCACAACAACACTCCGGGAATGGAGATTGGTTCGGGAATGGACCACAACACGGTGACAGTTCGGGAATGGACTTCATCACATCATATCACAACAACACTCCGGGAATGGAGATCGGTTCGGGAATGGACCACAACACGGTGACAGTTCGGGAATGGACTTCATCACATCACATCACAACAACACTCCGGGAATGGAGATCGGTTCGGGAATGGACCACAACGGTGACGGTTCGGGAATGGACCTCATCACATCACAGCAACACTCCGGGAATGGAGATCGGTTCGGGAATGGACCACAACACGGTGACGGTTCGGGAATGGACCTCATCACATCACAGCAACACTCCGGGAATGGAGATCGGTTCGGGAATGGACCACAACGGTGACAGTTCGGGAATGGACTCCACCACACCACAGCACATCATCGGTTCGGGAATGGACCAGGGGTCGAAGCACCTCAACTTCAACTCGAATCAACACGGCAAGTCAAGTGGCAACTGGCGAGCCAGGTAAGTAAAAATGCATTGCACGTACTTTGATAAAATTGTCATTGTCACACACTGCACAAGTCCCATCAAAGTGGGGGCGACTGTAGACATTGCATTTTTGCATAACACCCGATGAGGAGTCTTATATGGAGACAACTCCCTCTTAGTCATGAAAGTCGCGGGAAAAGAACGTTGGAAGGGTAAAGTTGGAAAATATAATTTTTGATGAATTTCTCCGAGTTGTTTCGCTTCGGTTGCTTGTTATACCTCCGTTTCTAAGCTTATCTTAGGCCCAACACTCCCATAGATCACCTACCTAACCCAAACCAAGCCCAAATACCCAAGTCAACCCAAGTCAAACCAAGCCTATGCCCATTGGTCATGATTCACGCCCATTAGTGCCTTATTTAGGTAAATTGCACATTAATCACATGTTTAAATATTGATTAATCCTTGCCTAAATAAATAAAATCATTACCAAATCAAATCCAATCCCAAATCCTAATTAGGAGATGCATTCCTTATTAGAAATCAATTAGGAGATTCCTTCCTAATCTAAAAAGGAAAGCTCTCTCCCTTTGCCTATAAAAAGAGACCTTTGCCCACAAACACAAGGAGGCACATATTTCATTCAAGCATCTTAGAAGCCCCCCTAGCACGCCCTAGCATTCCCCAAGAACTTGATATTGCCGCATCCCTGAAGCCAAGAAACCACCAAGGCCGCGCATCCACCTTCATCCACCACACCATTCACGCCCAACCCTCAATTACCCCCATCCTTTGCCAACTTCCAACCACCATTCACAGCCCTAAATTACCCCCATATCAACCTTATTTCCAGTCCCTGAAGTGCCGCAAAAATCAGCCCCAAAGCAGCCCAAAGTAGCGCCAAAACAGTCCCTTGAAACGGCTTCACTGCTCGAGTGAACTGCTGTAGTTTAGCCGCTGTTCTGGTCAGTTTCCTTGCGTCCTTAGCCCATCAAAACAGTCCTAAAATCATCTTAAAACCATCCCAAAAAACCAAAAAGTTTCACCGAAAAATCTTTACAAACGCCCCTCCCGAGACCACCAAAATCACTAAAACAGTCCACTAAAACGCCCGAACCAGTGACCTGAAACGCAGCGATCAAACGGCGGTGAAACGGAGATAAAACAGCAGCCCAAGCATCAAAACAACAAGGGAAAACAGTGAGCAAACAATTTGGAAAGGTTTCGGATCATTCGCCCTTCCAACGGACTTGGAACGCGCTTCCAAAGATCGACAAAAGAGGTTAGACCTGAGGGTACCTTTTACCTATCTTCTTTATTCTTTATTTTATTTTACTTTGATATATAATTGCATGAGAGTCGTTTGAGGCATGATTTGATTGTTGGATGGGCGGGACATGTGTTCCCTTTTGTGGTATATAGGATGGAAACCCGGACGTAAATTCCGTAGCCGAATCCGAATGGACGGTAGTGCGGTTTGTACTCGGGATACAACGCCACGTACCACTTAAGAGACATATGTTTTGTCCCATCCAAACTTGTATTTGAGCATGTTATAGTCTTTAGGTTATTTGTTTATTATTTGAAGCATGGTTTAATTTAGTTTGTTATTGTTTGTTAAAGCATGTTTAGGTTGTTCACTATGCATTCCTTAGTTTATGATGCGTTTGGGTAATGATTCATACATGTTGATTTAATGGTTTAATATGCTTGTTGTGTTACATTGCGTGGAATTATTTGGATGAAAGCATGTTAGATCTAAGTACCCGTGAGCATGATTATTGGATAGATGCGGTTGATTTAGTGCACAAATTATATCATCACAATGACATAAGTAAGGGACCATTCCGAACCCAACGGTTTGAGGTCTTCCCTTGCGAGGGGTGAGTGCGGCCTTAAATCTTTGTCCCGGTTCACACCGGGTGGCGACTCTATGTTATTTTGTACTTCCCAAATAGGCCGCGAGCCTAGAAAAGCGTCGCCCAGGTTCTGTTGTCTACACTAATGTGTTTATCTCAGTTCATCTTTATATAATGAAACCTGAGTGTTCTAGAATATAAAGGTTTATCCACAATGGATTAAACACTGATATAGAGATAATGTCTCTAGTCAAACTAGTTACATAATAACAGTTCCTAATTCAAGTACATACCGGAAGGGTAGTTCCTAACTTAGGTATCTACTACGGTCGAAACAGCGACTTTCTCCCGTTTCCCTTTCCGATTCGCAGAGAAATCTCGGCTTGAAGTCAGTATCCAGCTCATAGCGGATTCTGAACATCAATACATATATTTTATGTACCACACTAAGTATTTAAAATCCAATTTCAATACTAGTAGTGAACATAACTTTGACAAATATTTTTAAAGTTAGAGCCTCGCCCTTTCTTTAATTAATTCCTTCGTGTCTTCATATCCAAATGGTAGTCACTTTGGGATATGCCAATTTTCCTTTCAATATTTCACAAACCTTTGGCCAAGCCTTGGGTTTCGAATATCGAAACGATGTGCACCTCGCTACATGCCCAATTGTAAACTTTGACTTTATCTCCTTTAGAATAGTCAATTAATTCTCCAAGAATTATAAATTGCAATTTAATACTTCTTAAATCTAAAATTAGATTTATGACAAGTATATTAAATTAAGCATTAAAGTCATCATCACATAAATCTTCCAAAGATTTTATGCTCTACTTATTTTGCTTAATTTTGGGCTTGAGGTATAATAAGTTATTTTATCAAATAAAGTAACCTATTATTTATTCCCAATTTGAAAATTAAATCATTTAAAATATTTTAATCCCAGATTATATTTTAAATATCCAACTTTTCAATTTTATCTTGATTACAATAGTCCAACTATTTAATCAACGATTAGTGGTACTATATATATATAATGATTATAATAGTCCAACTATATAATCAAATATAATCCAAATTAATTAACCTCAATTACATTGATTACTATAATCCAATTATAAAATCAACTATAAACTGAAATTAATTAATTCAAATATATTGATTAATATAATCCAATTATATATAATCATGTATAATACAGTCCAACTGTTTATTAAAACAACAATTTAAATATTAGTCCAACTAACATTTAATATAACGACGAAATATTTTAAATGAGCGCGTATGGCGAGTAATTGAACGAATATTGCAAATTCAATTCTCGCCTCCCACTATTTTTCATCGAGCCTCTAACCCTCTGTCGAGTACTCGGGAAACCGTGTTCCTAGTGGACTAGGATCCCGTTAAATATCACACAATCTTGACTTTGGCCAACAAATTGTATGATAATTAACTAGGTAGATCTCTAAGATCAATTGGATCTCATCCAACTCCTAGATCCAGTAGGTGGACATCCAAGTCCTAAACATATATCATATATATGCCTATATATCGAATATATATACCCTAACCTTTCCCTCTGAATCAACTAGGCCTTGGCTTTGGCACAACAAACCTAGTGATCCCAGTCAAGCGCGGACCCATTGACATGGAAGCTTCGTAATCAATGTCAATGGACAAGAAGTGGTCTTGACTTTGGCCAACAAACCACAACTTGGACACGACACCGATATGGAACAAGCCTCGTGATTAAAACACATCTTCGACGGACAAGGGCTTGACTTTGGCCAACAACCCCTGCCAATCTCGGATCTTGAGTAAGAATCACTCAATGGAAGGAAAATAAACGCTTGATATTTAACGAGGGTTTTTCGCGTGCAAATTGGCTACCAATTTTAATTATCTTTGTTAAGGTCTCATCATCATACACCCTTAAACATGCATTCTAAACACATAATAAAGCGCATATGATAAAATAATAATGATATGCGGATGGATATTTTACACATTGATCCTAGATCAAATCTCTCACTTTCTCTCTCCAAGCTAGCACTGCATTACTTCTACCCGTTACACTACACTTCTAAAGAAACCTCATTTACATTGAGGGGAATAGGTGAGAAGAGAATACAAAGAAATAGGAGATAAGGCTGGACACGCAGGTCCAATTAATAAATCAAATTTATTACAATTTCCAAAATCGCCCCACCCGGCTAATATCCATCCGATATACATTATTCAAACATCACAACCATGTATTCATACAAGCATGTTATCAATCAATCAAATCCAATTAAATAATCTTGATAATTAGTGATCATCCAATGTTCAACAAAGATTTGATTTTGTTCGAGTCAAACTCGTATTGCGAACACGTACTCAAAGTACGATTTCTCAAATAAAATTAAATTACATGATTAAATCCAATTTTAATACGTATTAATTCTAATTCATTATTTAATTCCAAATTAAATATTACACTTTATAAAATAAACTTTACGACTTAAATTCCAAATTTAATCGTTACGGGTCTCAAAGCCCGATTAATATCCAATATTAATTTAATTAAAGTCCAATGGGCTTTTAATTAATTTCTTGAGGCGTGGACTTTTGGTCAAATCGGGTCAAACCGCAACCAAAGTCCAATCAGGGAGTTACCCCATAGGCCCATAAATTAATTTAGGCCCATTAGGCCCAATTAAATGTTAAAGGTTCATTAGTCGCATTTGGGCCTTTTGGAAGCGGTTTTGGGCCTAATTGGATCCAACCAATTTTGGCCTAAACCAACTTTGTACAACAAAGTCCAATAAACCCAATAACAACTTAAAAAGCCCAAATCCAATTTTAAGCCCAATAATTTAATTTCAAAAATTCCAAATTTTCCAATTAAATTACCTAAAGTGTATAGCATTATTAATTACCCAAATCAAAGTTTCCAAAACATCAAATTTGTCCAATTAATCATGCTTAACATCAATAAATCATGTCCAACATTATTAAATCAAAATCAAACCCAATTTCATGCTTCAAGTGTCTCGGCCAAAGAGGGAAATTATGCCCAAATCAAATTCAATCCAATTGAACCCAATCAAACATAAATTCAACATCCCTAAATGATTTCCAAGTCATCCAATGAACAAAAAATCAAAATCCAAGACAATATTAGGGTTCATGCCAAATTCGGCCATCACAAGCAAATTGGGGAAAATTGTTCCAAACACTTTTTCATCAAATTGATCTAATCAATCATCAATTAAACAACATTTAAGCATTCTAAATCATCCAATTTCATTAAAAATGCTCAAAATCAAGTTTACCCAAATTAAAGTTTTGGCCAACAATAAGCAAATTGGGGAAAATCAATCCAATTAATTTTTCTTCAAATTGATTACATATAACTCTAAGTTATTCATATACAAGCATTCTTAAACAAACAATTTGTCAAAATCAAGCTAAATCAAAAAGCCCCAAATTTTGCTCAAGAACCCTAAAAATGTTTTATGCACAAATGGCTCAAGATACCATTGTTGAGTTTCAATCAAGTCCCAAGATCATAAATCATGCATAAAAACGAGTAGAATACAACCAAATGAGGTGCGGAAGAACTCACATGGATCGGTAGAGATGCAACAAAGATGGACCAAATTCGCACTTCATGTTTCTGCCTCCATCAAGCTCGGTTTTGGGCCTTCTTGAACTGCAGTGGACTGCACGGTGGGGGCTATTTTGATGCTCCAAAAATCGGCCATGAAAGACTCCATTGAAGCTCCAAGCTTCAAGCTTTCCAAGCTCACAAATTCGTTTCCCTATCACCATAATATAACCCATGTGTGTGCTAGCACTACTCTTCTTCATTTGCTTCTCAAAATTTCGGTCAAACCAGAAATTTTGGAGAAGAAATCGGCTCCAAGCCGAAAGTGGAAGAAGGAGAGAAAAGAGAGGGAGAGGAAGAGATGCGTAAAAAAGAGAGAAAAGTAAAAGGAAAATAAAATGTAATAGGTTTTTATATTTGTCCCAAATTAAAACCATTTACCATATATTTTACTTTTCCTTAAATGCTAAAGTCAAAAAGCAAAAAGCAAAAGTTGCTTTTTCAACTTCTACATCAATCACTCAAATCAAGTGACAACATGTCACATCACTCAAAGTGACATTTGATTTGACGCTTGATGTGACTAGCGATTTGACGCTCGATTTGATTTGCGTGCCGCACTCGAATTCGAAATGCGAATGCCCTCGCAAATAATCCCGGGCTCGGGTTCGCTAATTCCAAATTAACGAATTTTCCGTTGCGTCGTAATTAAATGATTACGCCTAGCGAAATCACTATTCACGTCGCTAACGAATTAATTCTAAATTAATTCGTTCGCCCGAATTAAAATCTAATTTTAATTCCGCGTCGAAATCCAATTTCGTTTAATATATCAAATATATTAATTTATCGATTAATTCCAAATTAATCGTTCTCTCTCTTTAACGATATTTTATCCGAGATAAAATATCTCCATAATTAATCCCAGATTAATTTTCTCTCTCATCGAATTAATCCCAGATTAATTAAAGTGCGAGTCATACGTCATCGGTGAATCTTCAGGAAGCGACCAATGAGATCTCCGGATATGTTGGCAGTAAATACGGTCGTCGGACTATCCGAACACGTAAGTACCTCGTACTACGTTTATACCGATTTACAAGACAAGGTTGGCTTCTAGCAAAGCGCCATGCCTACCCAATTCTCCAGAAATATTCTTACAGGAATATATAGATCTGTATCAAGCGTAGTATACCGTAATATTGTGTATATCGGCCCAGTATTGGATAGTCACGTGCTAGGGCTGGGGCTGGATAAATGTCTGCCCCGTCCGAAGCACATGTCGGATGTCTGGTAACTAGTCTCTATAATCAGATATTCATGACCTAGTCATAATATCATGATTGGATGCGCATCACTCAAGAGCACTAGTACCGTATCCTGCGTGACATCATCTCCACTATGACTGAAGTGATACTTCCGTCTTGACATCACACCCAATACACTATGACTCTCTGATAAACCCAGAAGTGGTGTACGCAGAACCGGTTAAAGCCCTGTACCACCAAGACCAAAGTCTACCGATTATCGTATGTATTAGCGGTGCAAGTCTCAGGTTAAGACCAAATACACCTACCCTGATGTCGGACTCCCATAGACACATAGTCATAATACCAATGGGATTCCGAGGGGTCTATCCAGAGCGAAGCTGTTTCCCGTACCATCGGTGAAACACAACCTCCTATCGCACTTGCATAAGTATCCAATACTTAATATATGAGAACTATGCCGTCGTGCCCTCACAACGCGCACAAGTGCAATACTAGCCTATTCCGCATTATCGATGTCCTGTCTCGATAATACTCCGGCTAGGGATATTTATGATTAATCCTTCGTGGACTGATACTGTCTCATATCATCTCAATCCAGGAACTAATCATATGGACCTCTCTTCATTTATACATCTATGGTGATCTAATCACAAATGATGAGAGTGCAATTTCCTTGTCACATAGTTAATTTGTACAAACACCGTGATCTGTACAAATAGTGACGCTATGGGTCATATTATCCAACAGTCAGATATGCGAACTTGCTTGGCCATTTAAACTGGGGCGAGTTCGTACCTTATGACCATTAGGCCCAAAGCTTCTAAAATGTTGATGGGCCATTCTGTAGAAATCATTGTTTTATGTTTGCATTATCTTTCTTTTATGCTTGTATTTGGGAACATCGTCGTTTGGATCCATTTGTCATGGGAAATGGGCTTGTTGAGCCATTTAAACTGGGACAAAAACGTATTTTATGACGATTGGGACAAAGGCTTCTAAGTGATTGATGGGCCACTTTGTGCTTGTGTTCGAAACATTACCATTTGGATTCAGTTGGGCTCATTGCCATGAGATGTGAACTTGTTGGGCCATTTAAACTGGGATGAGTTCACTCCTATGACAGTTAGCCCAAAAGCTTCTAAAATGATAATGGGCCGATTTGTTTGAAAATTTTAGTTGATTTAGTATGTTATATGTTACATGCATCTCATGCACCTCATACATACATATGTCATGTTAACACCTTCTATGTCTCAAAAAGACATCATAGATACCGTTTGGGTTAGAAAATGGACAAGGCTCATTAAAAGAACAGTAACAATCATGAGTGAATCCGGTAATGAGGTATCCCATATAGATCAGTTAGAGAACGGTCTCGCCAAGATTACTGAACAGTTGCAAGCCTTGACTACTATTGTGGCTGGTATGGATGTGCCCCATGCTGGGGGAAATTCTGTGGATGTGAGGCAAGAGGAACCTCCGAACAGATTGGGGGATGATATCCCCACTTTTGATGATGATATGGCAGAGTATGCAGCAGGCAGAGTATCTGGGTCTCAGGCAGAGTTACAGAAGCTCCGGGATCAGGTTGAGTCAGTTACCCGCAAGATGAGGGGTAAGAATGAGGATTTGCTGGATTATGACACACTGACTTTCGAGGAACAGTTGCCGGCACAGTTCAAGATGCCTGATATGGCTAAGTTTAACGGGAATGGGGATCCCAGGGTGCATCTCCGACAGTTTGTATCAGTCATGAGTTCAGTTGACTTATCTCAGCGGCAAGTGCAGAAAATGTTTGGAATGTCGCTCGAGGGAGCTCCCGTGGTGTGGTACCACAGTTTGGAGAAGAAAGTGAAGGAAGATTGGAGGCAGTTGGCTGATGCTTTCCTGAAGTAGTATGTCACTGACCTAGAGATCGATCTGTCACTCCGTGATCTGGAGAATATTAAGCAGAAATCGGAGGAGAGTTTTAAGGAGTATGTGGACCGGTGGAGGGGTCAGTTATTGAAAATGCAAACTAGGCCCTCGGAGAAGGACCAGATTAAAATGATCATCAAGGGCATCAAGCCCTCCATCTATGGGAAGCTAAGGAGGATGACCTCCATGATTACTGATTTTCGGCAGTTAGGGAAACTGTCATGGATATTGAGGAAGAAGAGGCCGAAAACAGAAAATTATATGGTCTGAACAGGAGGCTCATTGGGGGGACATCAGGAACAAAGCCCGTTTCTGCTGAGATTACCGCTATCCGGAACCGGAGATTCTCCAACTTGGGTAGGCCCTTGTCCAAAGTATTGGAGAAGTTGAAAAGACAAGGACTTCTGTCACCCCTAGAAGCCAAACCATTACCGAATCCCCCACCATCACATTATAACTTAAGCCTTTACTGTACTTTCACCAACAAAAGGGCCATGACACCGACAACTGCGCCCGACTCCGCCATGAAATCCAAGACCTGATAGACTCCAAGAAAATACCTGACTCAGAAACAGAACAGCCTGACACACACAAAAACCCCTTACCCAACTACCGTTTCATACCACCACCAGCCTATATGATCAATTCTGGCCTCCCAGAAGACCTTGTCCTAAAATCCTTTCACCCTCAAGCCTTTTGCCTGGTAATCTAGGATAGTACTAGTGAAGATGAGACTGAGCAGGGGAAAAACTTTTGGCTTGATTTCTCTAGCAGTGATGAGGAAGAAGTAAGGGGAATGATGCGCAGCGGTCGTTTTTACAATGATATGGCAGGAAAGGGTAAGAAAGTTTTGACAGATGGTAGAGAAGTGGTTGAGACTGCAGAAAATACTGAGGGGGATATAGTGCTGAGGCAATTGAGGAAGACTAGAGCACAAGTGAGTATCTGGGAACTGTTATGTGCATCTCAGGAGCATAGGCAGGCCATGGTCGAGGCCTTGAGCAAGATTGTGGTACCGGAAGATGCCAACCCTGCAATGTTTGTTGGGTCGGTTCAGAAAGAAGCTTTGCATATATCTTTTTCTGAGGATGAACTCCGGCGGAGGGGAGAAATCATAATAGGCCTCTATTTATCAGGGCCGAAGTGAGGGGTAATAGAACTTCATGTGTGATGGTGGATGACGGTTCGTCCATCAATGTGTGCCCGCTGAAAATTCTGGCGAGATTGGGTATGAAAGCAACAGACTTGGACCCCTCCAGCATGACTATTAAGGCTTATGATGACAGTAAAAGGAGAGTCGATGGTACTTTTGTGGCTATGGTCAAGGTAGGCCCTATTGAAGATGAAGTTGAGTTTACACTGCTGGCATCCCAGCCACTTTTGCCTTGTTGTTGGGAAGGCCTTGGTTTCACAAACTTGGGGGCATGCCTTCCACTTTACATCAGATGATCAAGTTCCTGTATGAGGGAGAAGTTGTTACTATCCGGGCTGAGGTAGATAATGTCGTAGCTGCCTTGGAGATACAACCTTTCACGAGGTTTCAGGTGTCAGCTACTTTTGAGGAGTGGGTGGATCCTAGGGTGGCTAGGATCATGAAAAAAATGAAGTTTGAGCCGGGAGAAGGTTCAAAATTGCCAGATTTCAGAGGAAAGACTACTCGGAAAGGTTTGGGGTAAAAATCTGATGAAGAAAAGCCGAAGGTCAATAAAAAGGGCCTGAAACTGATGGAGTGTTTTTTGAAAGCTTCAGGATATCAAGGGGAGCATGAACCTGTGGAAGTTAATGGAATTGTGGTACCTGGGTTTGAGATCTTCCAGGATATGTTGGGTAAGAAGCTGATAGTTGAAGAAATTGTGAAGAAAGAAGAAGAGAATTGGGAGGAAGAACTAATGAAGTTGGAGAGCCTGACTCTGGGAGAGGACGAAAAGTCTGAGGAAGACCTGATTGCAGAGGAAGAAGTGTCTATAGATGATGAAGACATTTACCTTCCTGATTTGTTTGAATGTACTTCCGCATTATCCAATAATAAAGACATTTCTTTTGCTTACTTGCCTGAGTCATTTCCATTTACTCTACACGAATCAAGCATATTTGACATCAGTTCAGCCAGAACTACTGCATTTAACTTGGGTACACTTGAGAACCCCAAGGAAATTCTGATTGCAAGTGAAGTAACCTCCGAAGAGAGGGATAACTAGAAGAAGTGTTGGTCAGATATGCCAAAGTGTTTGCTTGGTCCTATGAGGACATGCCTGGGGTAGACAGAAACATTGCCCAGCACACAATACCAACTTATCCAAATATGAGGCCAGTAAAACAGAAACTCCGACGGATGAGACCAGAATGGGCTGAGAAAGTCAGAGAGGAGGTTAAGAAACAGATAGGTGTGGGGTTCCTGGAAGTAGTAAAGTATCCTGAGTGGTTGGCTAATATAGTGCTGGTGCCAAAGAAAGACGGGAATGTCAGAATGTGTGTACACTACAGAGATCTCAACAAGGCTTGTCCAATAGATGATTTTCCTCTGCCGTATATAGATGTTCTGGTTGATAGTGCGGCTTTATCTGCCATGTATTCATTTGCAGATGGATTTTCAGGTTACAATTAGGTTCTCATGCCTGAGGAAGACAAACATAAGACTGCATTTGTTACTGAGTGGGGTACTTATTGTTACAAGGTTATGCCGTTTTGGCTTAAGAATGCGGGGGCTACTTATCAGCTGATGGCCACTACACTTTTCCACGACTTGATGCACAAAGAGATTGAGGTGTATGTGGATGACATGATGGTGAAATCAGAGACAGGAGTTGGGCATATTGAAGCACTGGAAAGGTTCCTTCAGAGAGTTGACAGATACAACATGCGGCTTAATCCCAAGAAATGTGTGTTTGGGGTGACATCAGGGAAATTGCTTGGTCATACAGTGGGAATGGGCGGAATAGAGGTAGAGTCTGAAAAGATCAAGGCAATCACAGAAATGATTGCACCGAATACAGAAAAAGAAGTCAGAGCATTCTTGGGGAAGATTCAGTACAACAGTCGGTTCATCGCCAAGTTGACATCAGTATGTGAGCCTATCTTCAAACTGTTGAGAAAAGATCAGCCAGTGAGATGGAATGAACAGTGTTAGACAGCCTTCGACAAAATCAGAGAGTACTTGGTAAAGCCTCCTGTATTGAAACCTCTGAGACCGGGCAGACCTTTGGTATTGTATTTGGCTATAGAATCAGAAGCACTGGGGGCAATGATGGTACAGGCTAATGAGACAGGGGTAGAACATGCAGTCTATTATCTGAGTAAGAAGATGCTCCCGTATGAGGCTCGATATCAGGAAGTTAAGAAGATATGTCATGCAATGATATAGGCTTCCAGAAAATTGCGGCATTATTTCCAGTCATACAAGATCCATGTAGTGGTAAAGGAAAATCCTCTGAAGTATCTTCATTCGGTGCCTTCACTAGTGGGAAAATTGGGCAGATGGTTGGTATTGCTGACAGAGTTTGACATTGAGTATCTCACCTTCAAAGTGATCAAAGGGCGAACAGTGGCAGAGTTTCTGGCATTGCAACCTGTTGAGGGGGATCAGTATAAGTTTGAATTTCCAGATGAAGAGATCCAAGCAATAACAATCCAGAGATGGAAGATGTATTTTGACGTAGCAGTGAATTACAAGGGAGCCGGAATTGGGATCGTGATAGTGACCCCCGAGGGAGAGACTTTGCCTTTGGCCAAGAGGTTGACATTCAAACTGACTAACAACATGGCCGAGTATGAAGCATGTGCTTTTGGTTTGACGGCATTGATAGCCTTGAAGGACGGGAGTGTGGAAGTCTACGGAGATTCTATGTTGGTGGTCCGCAGATGCGAGGAGAATGGGAATTGAAAGAAGAACGGTTGAAACCTTACCTTTTTCACCTCATAAAGTTGGCACAGGTTATCCCCGAGTGTAAGTTTCAGCACTTACCGAGAGAAGAGAATCAGATGGCAGATGCATTGGCTACACTTGCAGCAACTTGGGAAAATCCAGAAAAGTTAGTGATGAGGCCGTTGATACTGACAACAGCAAGCATACATGTTTATAAGATAGAAAGAATTCTGGAAGTTGAGGTCGACGACGGTAAACCTTGGTATTATGACATTAAGAGGTATCTGGAACATGGTGAACTCCCGGAAGGGGCAGGAAGAAAAGACAGAATAGCCATTCAGAAGTTAGCTTCCCAGTATGTGACTTTGAAAGGAGAACTGTACAAGAGGCAAGCAAACGGTATTCAGTTGAAGTGTTTGAGAATGGAAGAAGCCCAGCATGTAATGGAAGAAATACACGCCGGGGTATGTGGTCCGCACATGAACGGGTTGAATCTGTCCCGAAAGATAGTGAGACAAGGTTTTTATTGGTCAACCATGGAAACAAACTGCGCAAAGATGGTAAAGCACTGTCATGACTGTCAAGCACATGGTAATTTGAATCACTTACCGCACACAAAGTTGCACGGGTTGTCAGAGCCGTGGCCTTTCTCAGCATGAGGGATTTATATGATTGGGGAAATCTGACCGAATGCATCAAATGGGCATCGCTTCATAGTAGTGGTAGTAGATTACTTCTCAAAGTGGGTGGAAGCCGAATTATTTCGTAATATTACAGCAAACCAGATGGCAAAGTTTATAGCTCGGAACCTCATTTGTCGGTATGGTATGCCGCATCATGTAGTGATGGACAACGGAGTTCAGTTTCAAAGAGAGGCGAAGGCAATGTTACAGAGGTACGGGATAGGCCACCACAAGTCATCACCGTACAGGCCGCAGGCAATGGCGCAGTTGAGGCAGCCAACAAGACTATAAAGACGATTTTAGCCAAGATGACAGAGAACTGCAGAGATTGGGCCGAGAAACTACCATATGCTTTGTGGGGGTACAGAACATCAGTAAGAACAGCAACATGGGCCACACCTTACTCTTTGGTCTATGGAATGGAAGCAGTGTTACCAGTGGAAGTGGAAATACAGTCTATGAGGGTTTTAGCAGAGGCAGAATTACCGGAACCAGAATGGGCCGCACATAGGTTTGATTAGTTAGCACTGTTGGATGAGAGGAGAATGAAGTCTTTGTATCACATGCAGTTGTATCAGAAGAGACTAGCTCGGGCATTCAATAGAAAGTACGTCCTACCAAGATCAGAAAGGGTGATTTGGTACTTAAGCAGTCGAGGCCGTCGACGACAGATCCGAGAGGAAAATTCAGACCTAACTGGGAAGGACCTTACATAGTGCAGAAGGTAATGGGAAATGGGGCAGTGAGGTTATCAGACTTGGAAGGAAACGAGTTCACCGAGCTGATCAACGTGGACAGATTGAAATAATACTTTGCCTGAGGGAGAAAGGACCGAGCAGTCACCAAGGGAATTGGCAGAAAACCTAACCCAACGGAGTAGGGAAATCATTCATGCATACACGTAACATTGCATTCTTTTCGTGTTTGTTTTTGTTTTGTGTTCGCAGGTTCGAAGAAAAGAGAAAGCGGCAGAATTGAGCCAAACAGCGTCAGCACAGTTTCAGTTTTGGGGATGAGTCCCAGGGGGCGAGGCCCACATCAATAATTTTTGGGATAAGTCCCAGGAGGCGAGGCCCGTATCGGCTTGGGGGCGAAGTCCCCACATCATCATCAGTTTGAGGGCGAGGTCCCTATTGTCAGCGGTGTTGGGGTCGAGGTGCTCAGGGTCGAGGTGCCCCCGTTGTCGGTTGTAGTTCCGGGATGCGTCCCAGGGTCGAGGTGCCCCCGTTGTCAGTTGCAGTTATCGGGATGAGTCCTAGGATCGAGGTCCACTGCAGCACCAACTCAGCTCGAGGCAGCAGACGAGCCAGGTAAGTGAAAATGCATTGCATAACTTTGATAGGATTGTTCAAAGTCACACATTGCACAAGTCTCATCAAAGTGGGGGCGACTGTAGGCATTGCATTTTTGCATGTGAAACCCGATGATGAGTCTCAGTTGGAGGCACTGCCTTTTAAGTCGCGGAAACCGCGGGAAACGGACGTCGGAAGGGAGGAGTCAAGAATTGACTCATATTCGGATTAAGTTCGCTGGTTTAGCTTCGGGTTACTTGTTGGTTTTCCGTTTTAAAAATTATTCCCGGCCCAAAAACACTCACAAATCACCTAACCTTGGCCCAAAATCCCCGCAAGTCCCTTGGCCTTGACCTAAAACCCCCGCAAGCCCACACACCTAGCCCACACAAGCTAACCACCCAACCAAAGGCCCACACGCCCACAACAAGGCCCACACGCCCAATCACCCTAATTACACCCAAATTAAATAAATATTAAATTAAATATTAATTAGATAATGTATTTGAATTAAATAAAATATTTAAACCATTTACCAATTAAATAAAACATAATATATAATCATACCTAATTTAGACAAATCAAATATATTAACTTCCTAACTAAACAAAATCATATACCTAAATTAAAAAGATGATATACCAAATTAAAATCAATCATAACAAATAAGAAATATTGACTTCATAATCTAACAAATTAAATGCCTAATCCTAACCAATCAAATATATTGTATTCCTAATCTAAACCAAATTTGTCCCCCCTCAATCTTTGACTTTCCTTGCTCAACACAAAATCAAATCCCTTCCTTGTTAGACAAGGTGAAGCCCTAGCCATTCTCTATATAAACCACACTTTTCCAAGGAATTCCCCCTCCTAGTTTACGCCCATCACAAGAAATAAAGAAGCAAAGAATTTCCAACCCCCTCTCCAAGCTCTCCATTCACGCATATTACACAAAAAATATAACAAATTTCTCTTCATCTCCTTCCCCTACTTGACCGAAAAACACTGCCCCATAAGCCTCCCTCACATCACAGAAAAACACACCAATACAGCAGCCCCTTGCACGCCAAAACAGCAGCCCATAAGCCTCCCTATTTCACCAAAACAACAGCCCCGTAAACCTCCCTGCATTACCAAAAAACTGCACTTCTTTTAGCCCTAATATTACCGAAAACTGCCCTAAAAAAACTGCATTATTACCGAAATATATTAGCCCTCAAAACAGTCCCTAAAATCCCCAAATCAGTGACAAAAATACAGCACTTAAAACCCACAAAAAACACCCAACACAGTCCCATATACACTTGAAACAGTGACCAATAATACGGCAGCGAAACCGCGAGGAAATAGCCGCAAAACGGAGTCAAAACAGTAGCTTGAGCAGCGAAACAGCGAGGTAAAATGCAAACCAGTGAACCAGAAAAGTTGCGGTGTGATAGCCCTTCCGACGGCCGTGAAACGCGAGTTCGAAAGTCGACATAAAAGGTTAGACCTGAGGGTATTTTCCACATTCGTTTTCTGTTTTATTTGTATTATTTATTGAGTATTGCTTGCATGATTGTTATGTCGAAATGCATGTTGTGGCCCTTGCGTAGATAAATATGCATGGATTATGAGATATTGTATGTTGTGGCTTTGGAATAAAACGAAAGATGTGTCAACTCTCGCGGTATATCAGATGGAAACCCGGACATAAATTTCATAGCCGATTCCGAATGGACGGTAGTATGATCTGTACTTGGGATACAACTCCACGTACCGCTTGAGTAAACGACACTTTCTTTTATTTTATATTGCTTTGATTTATTTATTTTTCGTTATTTGAATTCTGCATGTTATTTGTATGCATGATGCAATCGAGCGCATGGGCTTAGTAAGTCGGATTAAAGGTCCCCTATTTGGAGGGGTTAAAATCCTTTGCCACGATGCTTTGCCGCGCCGGTTGATGTGTGTTCGGTTAATGTGAGATATGTTCAATCGGGCATACTAAGTTTGATGTGATTGTCTTTATTTTTGTATCTATGATGCGATCGAGCGCATGGGCTTAGTAAGTCGGATTAAAGGTCCCCTATTTGGAGGGGTTAAAATCCTTTACCACGATGCTTTGCCGCGTCGGTTGATGTGTGTTCGGTTGGATGTAAGATATGTTCAATCACATACTAAGTTTGATATGATTGTCTTTATTTTTGTATGCATGATACGATCGAGCGCATGGGCTTAGTAAGTCGGATTAAAGGTCCCCTATTTGGAGGGGTTAAAATCCTTTACCATGATACTTTGCCGCGCCGGTTGATATATGCTCGGTTAATGTAAGATGTGTTCAATCGGTATACGAAATTTCATATAGTATATTATCTTTATCTTTGTATGCATTGTAACGAAAGGCGCATGGCTTATTGTGTTGGATTAAAAGGTTCTCCATTTGGGAAGAAAAGCCTAAAAGGCTACTTTACCACGTATTTGCCGTGTCTTCATCTATTGATTGCATCGTTTGTCCCTGTCTTGGCTCGACCTATTGTCATTGGTGTACCCATATATGCCCAGCCTATCACACCTTAAGCCCCCTTAACGCACAAGCACAAAGTCCCATGCCTTCACGCTAACCACTCCTTCACCACGCGCCACCAAAAAAACCATAAGCAGCTCTTTTACATCAACACGTAACCCTCACCCTGCACTTTCACAATCACACAGCCTTACATACTGCCTCAACGTAGCGCATTACAGCCCATTAGCCACTCAGCCCTTACGCTAACCGCAACCCCCTATAAACACGTTCAAAGCCCTGCCTCAACTCAAGCCTAACGCGCAATTACCCCCTAAAAACTATACCACAATCCAACACTCCTCACTGCCCAGTTTCTACGCCTCCACTGCCAAGTTTAGTCTCTCTTCATGCCTCATAACCCTAAACTGAACCCTTCATGCACGCACCTTGCACTCACGCACCACTCACAACTCTCACATAAAGTCAACTATACCATTCATGCATGTATTATGAATCCCATAAGTCATCTTATCTTGTACGCATCATAGTGAAAAGGCATGTTTATTCCATTGGTTACAATTTACCTTCGTCCTTGGCTTCAATGTATCGTATTAAAATTCATATATCTATGTCATGATAGCATTGAGTATTATTTCTTGTGGTATATCAGATGGAAAACCCAGACATAAATTCGTAGCCGATTCCGAATGGACGGTAGTGCGGTCTGTACTTGGGATACAATTCCACGTACCATTTGGAAAAGTGCTCACATGTGTGCTTGTGTTGTTAGTGTGTGTGCCTGTGTCTTTTTCGTGAATATAATATGCAATGAAGTTGTATGTTCGTTGCTACTTTGATGTACTTTCAAGCATGCAATCTTAGATGTGAAATATATGTAAATTTAGGTGTAAGTTTTATCTTGTACATGTGAATTAGAAGCATGATACTCTTAGAAATAAGTGTTACTTAAACTTGATTAAATTATACATAATCCTTTCATTACAAGTGGACAAGTAAGGGACCATTCTGAACCCACGATTGAGGTCTTCCCTTGCGAGGGTGAGTGCGGCCTTAATCTCATTTTCCCCGGTTCACACCAGGTGGCGACTCCATTATTCTCCGATTTAGTCCCCCCGTGGCTACTCCGTTACTCCCAACTAGGCCGCGAGCCTAGACATCATGCGTCGTCCAGTTTCTGTGTCCCACACAAAGCTCGTCCAAAACCCTAGGAGAGGAACAAAATAGGAGAAAAAAGAAAAGTAACCACATAACAAAGAGCCGCAAACACAATTTGAGAGAGAATAATGAAGAAGATTCACCCCGACAGATGGCCCCTCTCCGATTTATCAAGGCTATGTCTCTCTTATACATTAAGAACTAATCTCCTAGCAAAGCTAAGGATGAACTCTTGTATTTAAGTTTTTATGTTCATGTTGTTGATTCCTAAGTACTTTTTAATGTTTGATACAATTGATGTGTTGATTATTCTTTATTATCTTTCGATTTATAAACCCAGAGATTGTGTTTTACCAACTGTATAAGGAATAGTCATGCTTTCTTCTATGTGTGATTGGGGAGCCCAATTGTGACTGGTAAAAATTATTTTATGAGTTGATCTTTCTGCTGCAGTATAGGCGGCATATATGGTGTGGTGTATAATTTTTGACATAGATTAGATAGGTCAAATGATAACTTTGTAATTCAGCTGGTAATAGTAGAGGAAAATAAATCACATCGATTACCATTAGAATTTAATGTGGCATTGTAATATGGTGTGTCGTGCGTTTGTTGGGTTGCGAAAGGGATGTGAAACACCTTCAATTGAATAATCGACGGAGATCTCACGAGAATAAGAAGGCAAAATCATATAGATGGAAGCGGAAGGGAATATGTTCGTGCTGCGCGTGTGGGTCATTCCTGACGCTGTGGTGCGCGTGTCTGGGGCTGAACAATCTACATTTTAGAGGGGAGATAAGTGAATAGAGTACATTTCCGTGACAATATTTCGAATAGTTAGTTTAAATTGCAATTCAATCTTTCTATTTGATTAGTTAATTGCTAACAGTTTTGTTTTAAGTAAATTAGTTCCTTGTAAACCATCTCTCTGAGGATTGACACCCCAACTTTTGATACTGCGTTGTTGGGAAATAATAACAAGCCCCAAGATCAACAAGAACAAGCAAAAATATATAAATACATGAATGAATTAATTGAAGTATGGCGGAATCATACTCACAATACTTGAAATGGATGCTAAGATGATGCGAAATTCCTCCCTTGTGCAGTGAAGCTCTCGGCCAAGAAGAAAAGAGGGACTCCAAGTCGAGTTTGATCCTTCCAAGCTCAAGGATTAGTTTCCCATATCACCTATGTATGATCCCTTGAAGGTGCTAGCCTTTGTTGTGATTTTGAATGCACAACTTCTTCAAATCTTGCCACAAAAATTGAAGAAATGGAGAGCCCAAAACTGCATGTAGTTTCGGCAATGTGAGAGAGAGGAGAGTTTTTTGATTTTTGTTACAAAAAATCAATTTATATTTATGCCATAATATTTATTAAATAATAATAAACTTATGACACAAATCATGCAATGGCTTAGAGTGTCAAACACTCAATTCCATGCAAAACCATTGAGTGCATTGTACACTATCTCCATGCAATGCATTAGAATTAAATAATGCATAAAATGACATGTGTCATGTGGGCCCCACACGTTTCCAAATGAAAGTGGGCCCACGTGCACTCACGCGTTCGGGTTCGATATTTCCGAAATACCGAACTTACGTCGCGACGTTAATTAAATCGAATTTAAATAAATAATTGCGCCTAGCGAAATTATTATTTACGTCGCTAACGAATTAATTCTAAATTAACTCGTTTGCCCGAATTAAAATCTAATTTTAATTTCGCGTCGAAATCGAATTTCGATTATTATATCGAATATAATAATTTTACGATTAATTCCAAATTAATCGTTCTCTCTCTTTGTATAGTACTTTATCCAAGATAAAGTCTCTCCGTAATTAATCCAAGATTAATCGAGTTTGAATCATACGTCATTGGTGAATCTTCGGGAAGCGACCCAAGAGATCTCCGGATATGTTGGCAGTAAATACGGTCGTCGGATTATCCGAACACGTACGTACCTCGTACTACGTTTTTACCGATTCACAAGACAAGGTTGGCTTCTAGCAAAGCGCCATGCCTACCCAATTCTCCAGAAATATTCTTATAGGAATATAAGATCTATATCAAGCGTAGTATACCGTAGTATTGCGTACATCGATCCAGTATCGGACGATCACATGTTAGGCCTGGGGCTGGAAATGTGTCTGCCCCGTACGAAACATATATCGGACATCAAGCAACTAGTCTCTTTAAATCGGACAATCCTGACCTGGTCATATTGTCCCGACGGTTGCAACCTTTTATAGAGTACTAGTTCTGTGTCCTGCGTGATCATCACCTCCATATGTCTGAAGTGATACTCCCATCTCGACATCACATCCAGTACACTACGATTCTCGATAAACCCAGAAGAGGTGTACACAGAACCGGTTAAGGTCCCCAACCACCAAAACCAAAGTTTACCGATTGTCGCAAGTACTAGCGATGTAAGTCTCAGGTTAAGACCATATACACCTACCCTGATGCGGCCTCCCATAGACACGCAGACATACTACCAATGGGATTCCGCGGGGTCTATCCAGAGCGAAGCTGTTTTCCGTACCATCGGTAAAACACAACCTCCTATCGCACTTGCATAAGTATCCAATACTTAAATATATGAGAACTATGCCGTTGTGCCCTCACAACGTGCACAAGCGCAATACTAGTCTATTCCGCATTATCGATGTCCGATCTCGATAATACTCCGACTAGGGATATTTAATGATTAAACCTTTATGGATTGATACTGTCTCATATCATCTCAATCCGGTATTAATCATATGGACTTTCGCCATTTATATATCAAAGTAAATAATATTACAAAACGGCAAAAGGCAATTTCATTATCACATAGTTAATTTTGTACAATAATACAATATCATTTACAACAGTGACGCTATGGGACATAATGTCTAACAATCTCCCACTTGGCCTATAGCCAGTCACTCAAGCATCTAATACCCGAACTATGTATGTGTCGTTCAAAAACTTGCTGAAGAACAGCCTTCGTCAGCGGATCTGCAATGTTGTCATCTGATGTGACCTTCTCGACCTTTACATCGCCACGATGTATAATCTCCCGAATCAGATGGTAACGTCGAAGAACATGCTTGGACCGTTGATGAGACCTTGGTTCCTTAGCCTGTGCTATAGCCCCGTTATTGTCACAATACAATGGAACGGGCTCAGCTGCTAACGGAACTACTCCTAATCCGATTAGGAACTTTCGGATCCAAACTGCCTCCTTTGCTGCTTCAGATGCAGCGATGTACTCCGCTTCTGTTGTTGAATCGGCAACAGTATCTTGCTTGGAAGATTTCCAGCTCACTGCTCCGTTATTCAAACAAAAAATGTACCCGGATTGCGACTTGTAGTCATCCTTGTCGGTTTGGAAACTTGCATCGGTATACCCAGATACCGCAAGTTCTCCACCTCCATAAATTAAGAAAGCATCCTTAGTTCGTTTAAGATACTTAAGGATATTCTTAACTGCTATCCAGTGACCTTCACCTGGATCGGCCTGATAGCGACTGCACATGCTCAAAGCATATGAGACATCAGGTCGTGTACATATCATGGCATACATGATCGATCCGACTGCCGAGGCGAACGGTATCCGACTCATGTTGTCTCTCTCTTCCTGAGTCTTAGGACACATGTCCTTAGACAGAGAGGTACCACGTACCATTGGAACCAATCCCCTCTTGGATTGTTCCATGTTGAATCGCTTCAACACTTTATCAATGTATGTACTCTGGGAGAGTCCAAGCAGCTTTCTAGATCTATCCCGGTAGATCTTTATTCCAAGAATAAAGGCTGCTTCTCCCAGATCTTTCATGGAGAATTTTAATGAAAGCCAAGCTTTCACCGACGTTAGCATGGGAATGTCATTGCCTATAAGCAATACGTCGTCGACATAAAGGACAATAAAAGTAAGTGCTCTCCCACTAACCTTCTTGTATACACAAGGGTCATCTGCGTTTTGCACGAAATCATATTCTTTTATGATCTCATCAAAACGCTGATTCCATGACCGTGATGCTTGCTTCAATCCATAAATGGATCGATTTAACTTACAAACCTTGTTTGCAAGTCTAGGTACGATAAAACCGTCAGGCTGTTGCATATAAACATCCTCCAAAAGGTTTCCGTTAAGGAAAGCGGTTTTAACGTCCATCTGCCATATCTCGTAATCGAAATATGCAGCTATTGCAAGCATTATCCGAATGGATTTAATCATGGCAACGGGTGAGAAGGTTTCGTCATAATCAATACCATATTGTTGACGATACCCCTTCGCTACAAGCCTAGCTTTGTACGTTTGTACGTTGCCATCCATGTCGGTCTTCTTCTTGAAGATCCATCTGCATCCAATAGGCTTTACGCCTTCTGGTGCATCAACCAGTGTCCAAACTTGGTTGGCGTACATGGAATCCATCTCGGACTTCATGGCTTCTTGCCATAAAGCGGAATCGATATTTTGTATCGCTTCCTCATACGTAGCCGGCTCATTATCCTCAATAAGATTAATATCTACATGAGGTGAGATCAGGAACCCATACCTCTCAGGTACTGTTCTGACTCTCTCCGACCTACGCGGTCCTTGTGTATGTGAAGTTTGTGGTACAGACTCATCCCGGACGGTCTGTTCTTGTTCCGTCGTTGATTCATTGCCAGGAACAGTATCACTACGATCTTCATCGAGTTCTACTTTCCTCCCACTTACCACTGCATTTATAAAATCCTTCTCAAGGAAAAATGCTTGTAGAGCAACAAATACTTTGTTCTCTTGTGGGTGATAGAAGTAATATCCTTTGGTTTCCCTAGGATATCCTACGAAAAGGCATTTATCAGATTTGGGTTCAAGTTTGGTACCTTCCAAACGTTTAACATATGCCCAGCATCCCCAAATCTTCAGGAAAGAGAAACCTGGTTTCCTTCCTGTCCATATCTCATATGGAGTCTGTTCAACAGACTTCGACGGTACCTTATTCAAAATAAGTATAGCACTGTTTAATGCGTATCCCCAGAAGGATATTGGTAGCTCAGTGCGACTCATCATTGACCTTACCATGTCCAACAAGGTGCGGTTTCTCCGTTCGGACACACCGTTTAATTGCGGTGTTCCAGGAGGAGTCCACTGTGAAAGAATACCATATTCTTTCAAGTAATCTTGAAACTCATAACTTAAGTATTCGCCACCACGGTCTGACCGTAATGTCTTAATACTCTTCCCTGTTTTTTTCTCCACTTCGTGTCGAAACTCTTTGAATTTCTCAAAAGTTTCCGACTTGTGTCTCATAAGATACACATAACCGTAACGAGATGCATCATCTGTGAAGGTTACGAAGTAGTGAAATCCACCTCTAGCCTGGCTAGACATGGGCCCGCATACGTCAGTATGAACGAGAGCCAACAGTTCTGTGGCACGTTCACCTTTACCGCTAAAAGGTGATTTAGGCATTTTGCCTAAAAGACAAGATTCGCAGACGTCATATGAATTGGGATCAAATTCGTCCAAGTACCCACTCTTCGAAAGTGTGGATATGCGAGTCTTGTTGATGTGTCCTAGACGACAATGCCACATATAAGCTTCATCTTTTAGATTACTCCTTTTGAGCCTTTTGTTTGTCATTTTAGGAGATTCATTTATATTCAAAATATAAAGACCGTTATTTGCAACAGCTGTGCAAATTTCTGCATCATTTTTATATAAATAACACCCAGTGTTTCTAAATACAAAAGTGTAACCCTGCTGGGTTAACAAGGATACAGATATAATATTCCTAGTTAAACTAGGTACAAAATAACAGTTCAAAAGTTTAAGTACATGCCCTGAGGGCAGTTCTAAAACAAAAGTCCCTACGGCCAAAACAGCAACTGGTGTTCCGTTTCCGACCCGTAGATCCATCTCCCCCGATGCCAGCACCCTGCTATCCTGCAGATCCTGCACATCAGTACAAATATGAGCACCACAACCAGAATCAAAAATCCAATTTTTAAAACTAGAAGTATTCATATTTATCTCAATAACAAACATACCAGAGGCGATAGCCTTGCCAGCCTTGATATCCTCCCTCTGCCCTTTGCCCATTCGGCAGTCACGTTTCCAGTGACCCCTCTTGCCGCAGTTGAGGCAGATGTCGCGAGATTTGTCCTTTGGCTTCCTAGAAGCCACTGTCAACTTGCCCTTGCCCTTGTTCTTGAACTTCTTCTTCCTCGCACCTCCAATTGCCTTGGGCCCAGCCCTTGGCGCATGAGAGGTCGATGCATAATGCGCCTCGCGCTTGCTCCCCTTTAGGAGTTCCTTTTCGGACTCCTTCAGCACGGACAACAACTCTCCAAGAGTGTCGTCAGTGTCCATCAACTTATAGTTGATGATGATTTGTTTCCAAGTATCGGGTAGCGATTGTAATAGCATATCAATCGTCAACTCTGCCTCCAAGACAATGCCCATCTTGGCTAACTCATCTATGTCAGCGATCATTTGAGTCCCGTGGGCCTCAACTGATGCGCCGTCTGTCATCCGGGAGCGGAAGAGTTTCCTTACTAGCTCGTACCTCTCCATCCGCTTGTTGGTGCGGTGGAGATCACGCAATCTTGCCATCATGTTATAGGGATCCAAGTCCCTGTTCTGGCGTCTGAAATGCTGGGTCATTGCAGCTAGCATAACTGACTGAGCTTGGTCACAATCGTCACTATGAGTCTTCCATAACTCTAGCTCCAGTGGCTCAGTGGGTTTAGGCGGGAGAGGTCTCTGAATAGTATACAGCACCCTCTCAGCCCCAAGCACTATCTTGAGGTTCATTTCCCAGTCGGCAAAGTTTGTCCCTTTGAAGACATTATCGCCCATGATTATGTCGCGGACATTACCCTTGCCAGTCATCTTGACAACTATAGTCCAACTATAAAGTCAACGATGTTATGGGTACAGTCAAACTGTTACAAGCAATAACAATATATTAGTCCAACTAATTATTAAAATATTGACGAAATAATTTTGAAAGACGCGTAAGGCTAAGTATCTGAACGAAATTGCAAATTCAATAATAGCCTCCCACTATTTTCTTCAAGTCTCTAACCCTCTTGTGGAGAACTCGGGAAATCGCATTTCCTAGTGGGCTAGGATCCCGTTAAATAACACACAACCTTGACTTTGGCCAATAAAAGCTGTATGCTATTTAACTTAGGTAGATCTCTATGATCAATTGGATCTCATCCAATTCCTAGATCCGGTTAGGTGGACATCCAAGTCCGAAACATATGTATAATGTCAATGTATCCATTACATTTTCCTAACCCTATCCTCCGAATCATCTAGGCCTTGGCTTTGGCCAAAAACAAACCTAATGATTCCAGTTAAGCGGGACCCATTGACGAGGAAAGTTTCGTAATCAATGTCATTGGACAAAAAGTGATCTTGACTTTGGCCAATAAAAATCACGATTTGGACAAGACACCGATATGCAACAAAACTCTCATGATTCAAGTACATCCTTGATTGACAAAGGTCTTGACTTTGGCCAAACAAACCAATGCCAACTTCGGATCTTGAACAAGAATCATTCAATGGAAGGAAAATCGCTTAATATTGTTTGAGGGATTTTTCGCGTAATTGGCAACCAATTAATTTATCTTTGTTAGGTCTCATCATCATACACCCTTAAGCATGCTTCTAAAACATCATAAAGCGCGTAAAGTAAAGTAATAGCGATATACGGATGGATATGAACAACAACTTGTTCCTAGAACAAATCACTCCTTTCCTCTCCCCGCTAGCACTATTCTACTCTTACCCAATTACATAATACAATAAGAGAAACCTCATTTACATTGAGGGGAATTAGGTGAGAAGAGAATACAAAGAGACAATAAGAGAAAGGCTGGACACGCAGGTCCAATTTATAATTCTAAATTTACAATAATTTCTAAAATTACCCTTCCCTTCTTCTAATATCCATCCGATATACACTATTCATACATCACATCCACATTCATTCATTCAAGGCATGTTATACAACCAATCAAATCCAATTAATTAGTCTTTAATTAGGTGACAATACAATGTTCAAACAATTGTTTGCATTTGCGCGAGTCCAACTCAATTTGAGAATAAATACTTATAGTATGAATTCACGAATTATATCGAACTACTCGTTAAATCCAATTTAAGTCGTATTCAATACTAATCCTATTATTTAATTCTAAATTAAATATTTACACTTTTATTGTGCTTTTATAACTTAGATTCCAAATCTAATACAATCGGGTCTCAAAGCCCAACTAACATCTAATGTCCGTTTAATTAAAGTCCGATGGGCTTTCAATTGATTTCTTTAGGCTTGGGTTTTGGTCAATGTATGGGTCAAACCCAATTACCAAGCCCAATAAGGAATCACCCTCATATGCCATAAAATCAATATCAAGCCCATAAGGCCCAATTAAACATAAAAGCCCATTTATTACATTTGGGCTTAAATGGTGTGATTTAGGCCCATTTTGGATCCAATCCAAATGGTCCAAATCTACTTGGCCCAACCAAGCCCATTATGTCCAAATATAATAGTTTTAGGCCCAATTCAAAATTAAGCCCAAAACCAAATTTTAAAATTCCAAATTTTATAACTTAATTAATTAAAGTGTATTATCATGATTAATCCTTTAAATCAATATTCCCAAAATATCAAATTAATCCATTAATCATATTTTTATCTTAAATATATGTCCAACATTATTTAATCAAAAAATCAAGTCCCTAATCCTCCATCAAGCATTCGGCCAAGGTGATTAAAATGGTTCCGATTTCGTTTTCAATCCAATCGAGTTACAAATCATCATTCCATATTGTTTCAAGTCATCTAATGTCTTAAAATTAAAAAATCATCTAGTCCATATGCTTGCATGTATTCGGCCAAGCCTCATTTGGGTTGGAAAAATTAATCCAATTTATTTTCCATGAAATTGATGATGTATAATCTAAATAACATACATCTAAGCATATTTAATCAAGCAAACTCATCAAATCATGCTTCATACAATTTTCCCCAAATAACATCCTAATATATTTGCATGCTCTTTCAGCTCAATGATACCATTGTTGGGAAATAATAACAAGCCCCAAGATCAACAAGAACAAGCAAAATATATAAATACATGAATGAATTATTGAAGTATGGCGGAATCATACTCACAATACTTGAGATGGATGCTAAGATGATGCGAAATTCCTCCTTTGTGCAGTGAAGCTCTCGGCCAAGAAGAAAGAGGACTCCAAGTCGAGTTTGATCCTTCCAAGCTCAAGGATTAGTTTCCCATATCACCTATGTATGATCCCTTGAAGGTGCTAGCCTTTGTTGTGATTTTGAATGCACAACTTCTTCAAATCTTGCCACAAAAATTGAAGAAATGGAGAGCCCAAAACTGCATGTAGTTTCGGCAATGTGAGAGAGAGGAGAGTTTTTTGATTTTTGTTACAAAAAATCAATTTATATTTATGCCATAATATTTATTAAATTAATAATAAACTTATGACACAAATCATGCAATGGCTTAGAGTGTCAAACACTCAAACCATGCAAAACCATTGAGTGCATTGTACACTATCTCCATGCAATGCATTAACAATTAAATAATGCATAAATGACATGTGTCATGTGGGCCCCACACGTTTCCAAATGAAAGTGGGCCCACGTGCACTCACGC
Organism: Zanthoxylum bungeanum; assembly: GCA_019454045.1. Lineage (NCBI taxonomy): Eukaryota > Viridiplantae > Streptophyta > Magnoliopsida > Sapindales > Rutaceae > Zanthoxylum > Zanthoxylum bungeanum. The sequence continues at coordinate 19,635 of SKCR01033335.1, read as the reverse complement.
GTTCGGGTTCGATATTTCCGAAATACCGAACTTACGTCGCGACGTTAATTAAATCGAATTTAAATAAATAATTGCGCCTAGCGAAATTATTATTTACGTCGCTAACGAATTAATTCTAAATTAACTCGTTTGCCCGAATTAAAATCTAATTTTAATTTCGCGTCGAAATCGAATTTCGATTATTATATCGAATATAATAATTTTACGATTAATTCCAAATTAATCGTTCTCTCTCTTGTATAGTACTTTATCCAAGATAAAGTCTCTCCGTAATTAATCCAAGATTAATCGAGTTTGAATCATACGTCATTGGTGAATCTTCGGGAAGCGACCCAAGAGATCTCCGGATATGTTGGCAGTAAATACGGTCGTCGGATAATCCGAACACGTACGTACCTCGTACTACGTTTTTACCGATTCACAAGACAAGGTTGGCTTCTAGCAAAGCGCCATGCCTACCCAATTCTCCAGAAATATTCTTATAGGAATATAAGATCTATATCAAGCGTAGTATACCGTAGTATTGCGTACATCGATCCAGTATCGGACGATCACATGTTAGGCCTGGGGCTGGAAATGTGTCTGCCCCGTACGAAACATATATCGGACATCAAGCAACTAGTCTCTTTAAATCGGACAATCCTGACCTGGTCATATTGTCCCGACGGTTGCAACCTTTTATAGAGTACTAGTTCTGTGTCCTGCGTGATCATCACCTCCATATGTCTGAAGTGATACTCCCATCTCGACATCACATCCAGTACACTACGATTCTCGATAAACCCAGAAGAGGTGTACACAGAACCGGTTAAGGTCCCCAACCACCAAAACCAAAGTTTACCGATTGTCGCAAGTACTAGCGATGTAAGTCTCAGGTTAAGACCATATACACCTACCCTGATGCGGCCTCCCATAGACACGCAGACATACTACCAATGGGGATTCCGCGGGTCTATCCAGAGCGAAGCTGTTTTCCGTACCATCGGTAAAAACACAACCTCCTATCGCACTTGCATAAGTATCCAATACTTAAATATATGAGAACTATGCCGTTGTGCCCTCACAACGTGCACAAGCGCAATACTAGTCTATTCCGCATTATCGATGTCCGATCTCGATAATACTCCGACTGACTAGGGATATTTAATGATTAAACCTTTATGGATTGATACTGTCTCATATCATCTCAATCCGGTATTAATCATATGGACTTTCGCCATTTATATATCAAAGTAAATAATATTACAAAACGGCAAAAGGCAATTTCATTATCACATAGTTAATTTTGTACAATGATACAATATCATTTACAAACAGTGACGCTATGGGACATAATGTCTAACAGCGATAACTGCAAGTACATTGTAGGCGTAATCAGGTCTCATGAGGAAGAGGTTCATACCAGCCACTATTACAGAGAGTTGTATCAAAAGCTACATCATCTGTATCAAGGACCTAAGAGTGTTGAGGACTATTATACAGAGATGGAGGTTGATAGAGGTTTCCATGATCAGGGCGAATGTAGTGTAAGATGTAGAAGCTATTATGACACGGTTTCTTGGAGGCTTGAATAGAGAGATTACCAACGTGGTGGAGATGCATCATTATGTTGAATTAGAAGATATGCTTCACATGGCTATCAAGGTAGAGAGGTAACATAAGAAGAAGTCCACATCCAGTTTTGGTTCTCAAGCTAATTCTGTATGGAAGGGAAAATGGGTTCCGAATGAGAAACGTGATAAAGGCTTTAATAATCCTAGATATGAGACTAGTGGAGGTTTTAATAAGCCTGGGGTCAAACCCAGTGTCAAGGGTAAAGAGGCTGCAGAACCGAGCAAAGCTAGACCAAAACATGAGGGTACAATTGATGGATGGAGTTGGTGCTTGGAGTGCCATCATACCTCATTAATGGTATTGTCATTATACGTATTAGATTGATGTATAGATATGCTAAGAATGATATCGACCTTAGAATAGTTTTGACACTAGGTGTAAACTATTCTTAAAGTAAATATTCATTGTCGTTGGTTTTGGAATACTGTCGAATTCCTATAACCTAGAAGACTAGCACATGTCGTATATTGGAAATGGAGTTCCAATGATTTAACGTGATGTACTATGATTTTTGTAAACTCGTATAGACATGTGGGTATTCGTTGGAGCGAATACTTAACGACTCATAGGAGATTCCTAATAGTTGGAAGTACCCACCACCGTCTATAGGAATCTCCTCGAGTCGAGTAACATATGTAATCCTTTGACTATAGGATATCATTGATTTTGTGTGAAATCCTCCACACTTTGATACCATGTATGTTAGAAACCTTTCATGGTATGGCCTCTAGATGTTCGTTGGGTGTGGACCGATGCACTCAGTAATCAAGTGTGAAGCAAGATAGGTCTTTCGGCATGTATGTGTACCATAAGGGGTTTAGGTATCCATGTTAGTAAACTCACGATTCTTAAATCCTTGGCCAAAGTCGATCACCTGGGGTGGATCGCATCAGTTATGAAGAATTGTGGACATGCCGACATGAGATGTCCGTCTCAGAAACTTGACGGTATATTCTATATTTCATAAGCATAACTTGAATAGTTTACGACGGAGGGATTGTTAAACATATGTGATAACCTCGACTTGTATAGTTCAAAAAGGTCGTTTGTGTTCTTCGCGAATTCGAAGGTGGCCGAATTATGTACATATTAGCTAGGCTTATATGATGAGCGTGTCTGAACTTAGAGAGTCCCAATTTTAAAGTGTACTCGTTAAGCACTTGGGTAGCCAATTATTTTGATAAAAGATAATATTCGATATTATAATTATCAACTAAGATAATCAAGTGTTATTGGATAACATTGATTATTTACTTTGACCTAATTGGATTAATTGGATTAATTCAATAATTACACAAGAACTTAATTGTAAAATCATAATTATCTCTACCATTTGAGGATATTATGGTAATTGTAAGTATGTAATAATATGTGGTTTTGGCTTTAATTGGATTAAATCAAGGTGGCAAACATTTAACTAATCCATTTCCTAATATTTGGCTTGATTTAATTGGATTAAATTAAAGTGGGAGACAATGGAGATTAGTCACACCTAATTATACATATTTGGACACATTAGATTAAGCCCACTTAAAAGTTGATTACAACTTTTATTAATTAAAAATTGCCTAAGTTTTGCTATAAATAGAAAGCTGTAGGAAGGTTTTAATTACAAGAAAAATAACAAGCATAAGCAAATTCTTGAGAGATTAGCCTAAGTTAGAGAAGTGTTTAGAGAAGCTTGTTAGGTCTCTACAACATTTCATCTAGAAGAAATCAAGATTGGATCTTGAAGTGAAGCTTGGAAACATTGGAAACAAGATTGGATCTTGGAATCAAGCTTGCACACCTAGGAGGTTCTCCAACAATTTCAACAAAGGAAAGTAGATTGGATCTTGCATCAAGCTTACTAGGTAATGTTTGATCTTCTCCTAAGCTATGTTTATTTATTTATTAGATGCATGATCACATAACTTAATGTTGAATAAGGCTATTCAATTGTGTTAGGATACTTTAGAAGTATAAACACAACATGCATGTAATTAGGTCAAAGATGTTCATGTTGGACATGGAATAATTAATTAGAGTTTGGAACTCTAGATTAAAGCTTAGAGATTTGACTTCCATTCTAGAATCACTTGAACACATTTGGGTGACCTAGAATTGTTCACGAGACATTTCTTATTGGGATTCTAATTTGGTTTGTGTATTGGATTCAAAATTTTCACAAGTGCGTATTTAGAATAAATTTATATTTTTGTAAAAATATTTTATATTTTGAAAAACTTGATTTTTATTCTATAACATGTGACAATTGTGACAATGCTTTACCAGCTTCGCGCAGTCAGCTTCCATGGTCGACCAGTAGAAACCTTGTCTGACTATCTTGCAGGATAAGTTCAATCTGTTCATGTGTGGTCCACATACTCCGGCATATACTTATTCCATTGCTTTCTAATCTTCTTCTTTTCTTAAAAACTTCAGCTGAATACCATTTGTCTGTCTCTTGTACAGTTTCCCCTTCAAACTCACATACTGGGAAGCCAATTTCTGAATGGCTATCATGTCTTTTCTGCTTGCTTCTTTTGGGAGTTCTCCACGTTCTAAATACCGGTGAATGTCATAATACCAAGGTTTCCCATTGTTGACCTCCACTTCCAAGATCATTTCTATCTCGTAGACAGGTCTGCTTGCCGTTTTCAACACTAGAGGTCTCATTACCAATTTCTCCGGATTTTCCCAAGTTGCGGCAAGTGTAGCCAATGCGTCTGCCATTTGGTTCTCTTCTCACGGCAAGTGCTGGAATTTACAATCGGGAAGGGCCTGTGCTAGACTCCTGAGGTGGAACAAGTAGGGTTTCAACCGTTCTTCCTTCAATTCCCATTCTCCTTGCAGTTTTCGAACTACTAACATCGAGTTTCCATAGACTTCCACGCTCTTAGCTTTCAAGGCTATCAATGTCGTCAATCCGAAGGCGCATGCTTTATACTCAGCCATATTGCTGGTTACTCCGAACGTCAACCTCTTGGCCATAGGCAGGGTTTCTTCTTCAGGGGTTACTATCATAATTCTGATTCTGGCTCCTTTGCAGTTCACTACTCCATCGAAGTACATCTTCCATCCTTGGACTGTTATAGCTTGGATTTCCTCATCTGGGAACTCAAACTTGTATTGATCTCCTTCTATCGGTTGTAATGCCAGGAACTCTGCTACGGCTCACCCTTTGATTACTTTGGAAGTGAGGTACTCAATATCGAACTCTGTCAGCAACACCAACCATCTGCCTAACTTCCCAACTAGCGAAGGCACTAAATGCAGATACTTCAAAGGATTCTCTTTTGCTACCACTTGGATCTTGTAAGATTGGAAGTAATGACGCAACTTTCTGGACGCCCACACTACTGCCAAACAAATCTTCTCTACTTCTTGATAATGAGCTTCGTACGGAAGCATCTTCTTACTGAGGTAGTAGACTGCATGCTCTACCCTTGTCTCATCTGCTTGTACCATCATTGCCCTTAGCGCTTCGGGTTCAATGGCCAAATATAATACCAAAGGTTTGCCCAGTCTTGGAGGTTTCAAAACATGAGGTTTCACCAAATATTCTCTGATCTTGTCAAAGGCTTCTTGGCATTGCTCATTCCATTTCACTGGCTGGTCCTTTCTTAGCAATTTGAAGATAGGCTCACATACCGACGTCAACTTGGCGATGAACTGACTATGTACTGAATCTTCCCGAGGAATGCTCTAACTTCTTTCTCTATCTTCGGTGCATGCATTTCTGTAATCGCCTTGATCTTTTCAGGGTCTACTTCTATTCCTCCCATTCTAACTGTGTGTCCCACCAGCTTGCCTGATGTTACCCCAAACACACACTTCTTGGGATTTAGCAGTAAGTTGTATTTGTCGACTCGTTCAAGGAACTTCTCCAGTGCTTCTATATGTCCGCTTCTTGTCTCTGATTTCACCATCATGTCGTCCACATATACTTCAATTTCTTTATGCATCAAATCATGGAATAACGTAGTGGCCATCCGCTGGTAAGTGGCTCCTACATTCTTAAGCCCAAACGAAATCAACTTGTAGCAATACGTACCCCATTCAGTAACAAAGGTAGTCTTATGCTTGTCTTCTTCAGCCATAAGAACCTGATTATATCATAAGAACCCATTCACGAATGAGTACATGGCGGATAAAGCCGTATTATCAACCAATACGTCTATATGGGTAGAGGAAAATCATCCTTCAGGCAAGCTTTGTTGAGGTCTCTGTAATCTACGCACATTCTGACCTTTCCATCATTCTTCGGCACTAGCATAATATTTTCCAACCACTCAGGGTATTTCACCACTTCTAGAAATCCCACATCTATCTGTTTCTTGACTTCTTCTCTGACCTTCTCGGCCCACTCAGGTCTCATCCTTCAGAGTTTCTGCTTTACCGGCTTCATATTTGGATAAGTCGGTATCGCGTGCTGGGCGATGTTTCTGTCTACTCCAAGCATGTCCTCGTAGGACCAAGCGAATACTTTGGCATATTTGACTAACATCTATTCTAATTTCTTCCGCTCTTCAGAGGTAACCTCACTCGTAATTAAGGCTTCCTTGGGGTTTTCAAGCGTACCAAGGTTCAATGCGTTTGTTTTGGTTGAGTTGATGTCAAATATACTCAAGTCATGCAAATTGTAAGGGAGAGACTCAGACAAGTAAGCGAAATGAATGCCTTTATTGCTAGCAGATGCAGGAATACATTCGAATAAATCAGAGAGATAAACATCTTAATCCTCCGCGGATGGTTCATCCCCCACAGCCGGGTCTTCCTCAGTTTCCTTATTCTCCTCGATAGTCAGGCTCTCCAGCTTCATCAACTCTTCCTCCCACTTCTCTTCCTCCTTTGTAACTTCTGATGCCGGTGGTTTCTCACCCATCATATCATGAAAGATCTCAAATCCGGGCACCATGACCCCGTTGAGTTCTACTGGTTCATGTTCCCCTTGATACCCCATTGCTTTCACGAAGTATTCCGTTAGTTTCGATCCTTTTTTCTTAGTCTTAGGCTTATCCTCATCAGACTTGTACCTCAACCCACTCCGGGTGGTTTGCCCTTTAAAGTCGGCCAATGCTCCTCCGATACCCGAACCTGTAACTGGCTCGAACTTCATCTTCTCTATGATCCTAGCCACTTTAGGATCTACCCATTCCTCAAAGGTTGCCGACACTTGGAACCACGTGAAATGTTGTATTTCCAAAGCGGCCACAACATTGTCTACCTCAGCTCAGATGGTGACAATCTCTCCCCCGTATGTAAACTTAATAACCTGATGCAGAGTGAAGGGCACGCCCCCAATCTTTTGAAACCATGGCCTTCCCAACAACAAAGCAAAAATGGCCGGGATATCCAGCACTGTGAACTCAACCTCATCCTCAATTGGGCCAACCTTGACCACTGCGGCAAAATTACCCTCAACCCCTCGCTTGCTATCATCATAAGCCTTGATAGTCATATTGGAGGGACTCAGATCCGTTGCCTTCATACCCAACTTCGACAGAATCTTCAAAGGGCAAACATTGATAGATGAGCCATCATCCACCATTACACAAGACGTCTTCTTACCTCTCACTTCAGCTCTTATAATAATGGCCTGTTCTGATTTCTTCCCTCAGCCGGGAGTTCCTCCTCAGAAAAAATTATCACTTGCAAAGCTTCTTTTTGCACTGATCCTACAAACATTACGGGGTTGGCATCCTCCGATACTATTATCTTGCTCAAGGCCTCAAGCATGGCACGCCTGTGCTCATGCGATGCACACATCAACTCCCAAATGCTTAACTGTGCTCGTGTTTTCTTCAACTGACACAGCACCACATCTCCTTCGGCCTTATCCACATTCTTTGCCATTTCTTTACCTTCTACCAACACTTCCTTACCTTTTTCTGCGGTATCATTGTAAAAGCATCCACTGTGCGTCATTCCTTTTACCTCCTCTTCATCACTGCTCGAGAAGTCATCCCATAAATTCTTCCTCTGCTCTGTTTCATCCTCACTACTACTATCCCAAATCCCCAGGCAAAAGGCTTGGTGGTCAAAGGACTTGAGGACAAGGCTTTCGGGTAGGCCAGAGCTTATCATATAGGTAGGTGGTGGGACAGAGTGATAATTTGGTAGGGGGTTTCGGTGTGTGTTGGGCTGTTCTTTCTCAGGGTCGGGTATTTTGTGGGAGTCTATGAGGTCCTGGATTTCATGTCGGAGGCAAGCACAACTATCGGTGTCATGGCCTTTTTGCTGGTGGTAATGGCAGTAAAGGTTTGGGTTGAGATTTGGTGGTAGAGGGTGCGGAAGTGGTCTAGTCTCCAAGGGTTTTAGGAATCCTTGCCTCGTCAACTTCGCCAACACTTTAGACAAAGGCCTACCCAGGTTAGAAAAACACCGATTTCTGATAGCGGCAACCTCGGCAGAAACGGGCTTGGCTCCCGATGGTCCTCCAACAGTCCTCCTATTCAGGCCATAAAAATTCCTATTCTCCACTTCTTCTTCCTCGATATCCATGACAGTCTCCCTTAACTGTCGAAAATCAGTAATCATAGAGGTCATGCTCCTTAGCTTGCCATAGATAAAGGGCTTGGTGCCCTTGATGATCATTTTAATCTGGTCCTTCTCCCAGGGCCGAGTCTGCATTTTCAGAAGCTGGCTTCTCCAGCGGTCCACATAATCCTTGAAGCTCTCCTCCAGATTCTGCTTGGTATTCTCCAAGTCGCGAAGCGACAAGTCGATCTCCAAATCCGTGACATATTGGTTCAGAAAAGCTTCTGCCAGCGCTCTCCAATCCTCCTTAACATTCCTTTCAAGGCCATGGTACCACACCACGGGTGCCCCCTCAAGCGACATCCCAAACATCTTCTGAACCTGACGCTACGACAGGCCCACTGAACTCATTACAGAAACATATTGTCGGAGATGGACCCTCGGATCCCCATTCCCATTGAACTTGGCTATGTCAGGCATTTTGAACTGAGCCGACAACTGCTCCTCAAAAGTCATTGCCTCATAGTCTAACAAATCCTCATGCTTACCCTTCAACTTGCGGGTAACTGATTCCACCTGATCGCAGAGTTTCTACAATTCGACCTGAGACCTGGCAATCCTTCCTGCGGCATACTCAGCCATGTCATCATCAAAGATGGGGGCATCATCATTCAACCCGCTCGGAGGGCCCTCACGCCTCTCATTCTCAGAGCCTCCCGTAGCGGGGGGCACAACTAGATTAGTCATAGCAGTGGTCAAAGCTTGCAGTTGCTCGGTAACCTTAGTGAGATTAGATTCCAGCTTATCCATACGAGATCATTCGTTAACTGATTCACTCATGTTGGCTAATGGTCTTTTGACGAGTCTTCCCTCTTCCCTAACCCAACGGATATCTATGATGTCTTTAAAAACTGCGAGTCAGCATGTATGCGTGTGATGCATGGAATGTATAAGTCGGCCCATTATCATTTTAAAGTATTCAATCATACTATCGCGCGGTGCAAACTTGTCCCAGTTGAAAAAGGCCCAACAGGTTTACACTTTTGCGATAACATGGCTAAATGACTTCAAATGATAAGAGGCCTAAACGCAAAATGGCCCATTGGCATTTTAGAAGCTTTTTGCCCGATTTCCATAAAGAACGGACTCATCCCAGTTGAAATGGCCCAACAAGCCCATACCTCATGATAAAAAGTCCAACTGAATACAAATGACGATGGTCCTAAACGCAAGCATAACAAAATAGTTTCCATTGGTCCTACAACTACAGTTCATATGCGGGTTTATGGGGGTATAGACAAAGGCTCCCGCTGGCGAAGGATTGCCCACAACTAGGTCTCCCCACTCAAGGGTCCGAGCGACCAAGTGAGCGCACCTTTTTTATACGCTAAGGTACGTGCCAACGAGTTATGGTGCGTGACTGACTGTCAAATGGATTTCTCATTGTAGATTCCCCAGAGGTAGGGTGGAGCGAACTCTCTTAAATACCCAAGCCTCTTAGGCTCTTATCGCCTTGGTGACAGGAATAAACAACAAGTCCTCTAAATTAGTCCATCACAGTAAGCTTCGAGTAAATGATTATCTAGGTTCCTTCACGGCTTTTCCTTATAGAAAGATAGTGAATGAATGAAGACGCAAAACCATTACCAAGCTCTAATAATGCCTTTGATTGAACCCCTTCAACCCACGGTAGACACGGTTAACTAAAGCACAAATCACAATCATCAAAAGACATTACTTCGGGGCTGATTCTCTATCCCCAGTGGAGTCGCCAGACTGTAGGACACAGAACTTGACGATGCTGTTCCTCGCGGCCTAGTCGGGAGTATAGAGTAGCCCACGAGGGAATTAAACCGGAGAAATAACATGGAGTCGCCACCCAGTGTGAACTGGGAAAATGATTTAAGGCCGCACTCACCCCTCGCAAGGGAAGACCTCAAACCGTTGGGTTCAGAATGGTCCCTTACTTATGCCACTTGTAATGAATGGATTTGTGCAATAATCTAACCGAGTCTACGCAACCTATATGCGCAAGAATAGCCTAGTCTAATTCACATACATGAAAGTAAAACCTACATCTAAATTTGCATGCATAAAAGTAAAGCCTAAATCTAAGTTTGCATGCATAAAAGTAAGTCGGAATAACGGCATACACACAATAATCTCATGAACATATTGAATTATCAAACGCGAAAATAAGTAACAGCCTAAATATAGACATAAATTAAATTCCTAATGCGAAGGAAATAACTAATCATGCTTGGGAATAACCAACTAAATCATACATAAAAGAAGACAACATACTAAACGACTAAATCATGCATAATAACATACTAAACGACTAAATCATGCTTAGAAAAATAAATAGCCTACTAAACGACTAAATCATGCATAAACATAAGAGTGGATGAAATGAAATATATGTGTCTCTCAAGTGGTACGTGGAATTGTATCCCGAGTGCAGACCGCACTACCGTTCATTTGGATTCGGCTACGGAATTTACGTCCGGGTTTCCATCCGATATACCACAAGTGATAACACATATTTCATTCATCCCATGGCCACAACATTCATGAATCCATAATATACATGCGAAGAAATAAAATAAATAACGGAAAGAAAGTGCGGGAATAAATAAAAAGGGTGCCCTTAGGTCTAACCTCTTAAGTCGTCTCTTGGAAGTGCGTTCGTGGTCGTCGGAAGGGTTGATGCTCCGTAACTTTTCCTATTTACTGGTTCGTGGTTTTCCTTCACTGTCTCGCTGTTTTGGGCTGCTGTTTTACTCCGTTTCGCTGCTATTTTTTAATGTATTTTCTGGTCACTATTTTGCAATAATAAGGGCTATTTTGGCTTACTATTTTGCGGTTGTTTAGGCGTGCTGGGACTGCAGTTTTTATGGTGGTTTGGAGTGGTTTCTGGACTATGTTTCACGGTAACTACTGGCAGTTTTTGAGGAGTAATTTCGGTAATAGCTGGCAATTTCTGGAGGCAGTTTTCGGTGATTTGATGTACAGTTCAGGGGGTTATTTTTGGTGATGCTGGGGTAATTTTCAGGGACTGTTTTGATGGTTTAGAGGGGGGTGTGTTGCGATGGTTGTTGAACAAATTTAAGGTACTATTTTCGGTGGTTTGGGAGGGGTTTTAAGGTTGGGATTTACGGCAATGGAGGGCTGGTTTCAGGGTTTATTCACGGAAACATGAAGGATTTTCTGGAGTGCTTAGACGTGAATGTGTTAGGTTATTTTCTTTGTGTTTTTGTGAGAATGAGCCAGGGGTTTCAAGGTTGGGTTTAGGCTCCTTTTTATAGGCAAAAGGTTGGAGCTTGTCCTCGTACGAGAAGGGAAAGAATATTGCAATTATGGGGGATATCTCCTAATTAGTGTGCTATAAGGAAAAATATGTTTAATTAGGGATGTGATTTAATTTGATTTGATTTGATCTCTTTTAATTAGGAATATGATTTAATTTGATTTGATTTGATTTCTTTAATTTGGGAAGGTGATTTGGCTTGATTTCAACATGTGTTTAATGTGTGTGTTTGTTATTTTGGAAGGCTTTGGGCGTGCATTGAAGGGTTTGGGGCGTGCATTAGGTCATTTGATGGGCTTTGTGTGTGTGGCTTGGTGTATGTGGGCTTGGTGTATGGCTTGTGGGGGGTTTTGGGCCAAGGCTAACAGTTAAAACATAGGTTCAGCGAGCAAACCCAAAGCTAGGCAAGCGAATTAAATCCAACAAGGTGTCAATTTCTGACTTTTCCCTTCCAACGTCTGTTTCCCGCGACTTCCACAACTTAAAGAGGTAGTGTCTCCATGTGAGACTCATCATTGGGACTTATATGCAAAAATGCAGTGCCTACAGATGGTCCATCATGTCAATATGGAGATGAATGGGTTCTTACTAGTTATATCCAATATCGTCATTAGTGTGAGGGTATAACTGCTTGGAACTTAGGTCGCTCTGGTAACACATTGGATGAAGTGTGATGAGTTAACATAGTCGCCCAATATCATCATTAGTGTGAGGGTGTACATATGAAGCTCATTAGTGCACATTGATAAGTACACACCTAGAACACGTCTTAATCTAATATCGTCATTAGTATGAGGATAAGAAACGGTTCAGGACCAAACTAGCAGTCACATGAAGTGATTGACCATGGAGGTCTACCTAATGAGTTTACAAAAGAAAATATCGTCATTAGTGTGAGGCTGCAGTAAATGTCATGGGATCCACTTCCTGCTATGAAATTTTGATAGCAAATTTCTATTTTTCCGTTAAGGGAGATTACAGAATTACGTAAAGTAGTGGGAGGGCACTAATAGATTTAAAATTCTATAATCAATTAGTGTAATCACTTTTGAAATGAAAATTGTTATGCTACTACTAAAAAATATTGTCTTGTAATGGCTGCCACTAATCCATTGATGAAACTTTTGGATTCCTATAAGCTAAAAAGAGCCGAAAACTATTTCGAATGGGAAATGAACATACGCCTTGTCTTAGAGTATGAAAAGTTGACTTATGTCACTATCAATCCACTGCCTGTTGATATCGATCCCGACTCCACTCTAGAAGAACGAGAAACTTTTGATAGATGGAAGGATGATAATCTAAAGGTGAAATCCTACATCTTGGGATCGATGGTTCCAGATTTGCTGAGACAGTATATAGAAGTACCAGATGCTTGGAGCATCATGCGAACACTCAAAGAGTTATTCAAGGCAAATCAAGAGATGGAACTTTATCGAAGGTCTAAGGAATTGTTATGTGCTGAACTCTAGGAGGGAGGAGTTGTCATCATTCATGTTTTAAACATGATAGACCAGATTCGATATCTAGAACGACAGGGCATTGTGTTTGATGAACGGCTGGGCCGTAATTTGATTCTATCTTTTTTGCCTAGTTCTTATGCTGGCTTGGTATTAAATTTCCATATGCATTCGATGCAAGCCACATACGAAGAACTTTATAACATGCTACGCATGACAGAGCAAGATTTGAAGAAAGGCAACCCCACACTATATCTCCATGGTGGAGCTGGATCTTCAAAGACTTCTGGGAAGTCAAAGAAAATCAAGATGAGGAAGAAGAAGATATCAAAGAAAAACTCCAAGAAGTGCAAAGGCGCAAAACCGAAAGTAGCTCGTGACCAATGTCTATAATGCAAGAAGTCTGGACACTGGAAGAAAGACTGTCCAGAGCTTAAAGGAAAAGCAGGACCCTCAGGTACGCTTTATATTTTTTCAATTATTGACATCTCATTAGCCTTAGATGAAAATAGTGGATATGTGTTAGACACTGGCAGTCCTACTCATATTTGCAATTCCCTGCAGGAAATGAGGGTTAAAAGAAGGCTAAATAAAGGGGAGATCCAGCTTAGAGTTGGCAATGGCGAGACATTGGATGTCAAGGCCATAAGAACTGTTGTTCTAGATCTCCCAAATGGATGTAAATTAGATTTACATGACTGTTATTATGTTCCCTCAATTATCAGACAAATAATATCACTGCCAATATTAGATAAAGAGGGATATAAAATAAACATTAAAGATGAAACTTTATGTTTGTACGATAAAGATAATTTGTTGAAATGTGAATGTTATTTTATCAAACGGTCACTATGTTTTGGAAACATGTAGATATGTCTTTAATATAGAGAAAAATACAAGTAGGAAGTCTGAACTAAATAATACTGAATTATGGCATATGAGATTGGGCCACATAGGTGTTAGACGTCTATCCAAATTGGTAAAGGATGGTTTGATTGAAAATCTTACCTTAGATCCTTATCTGATTTGTGAGTCATGTATCCAAGGAAAAATGACAAAGGCCCCATTTCAAGGTGTTGGACACTGTGCTTGAAATTTACTGGAGCTAATACACAGCGATGTGTGTGGTCCATTAAATCATGCCGCTCATGATGGTTCAACATACTTTGTGACTTTCACATATGACATGTCTAGATATGGATATGTCTATCTGATGAAACATAAGTCGAGAAACATTTGACAAGTTCAAAATATTCTGAAATGAAGTAGAAAAACAAACCAGTAAATTTATCAAATGCCTTAGATCAGATCGATACGGTGAATACATGAGTGAAGAATTCAGAAATTATTTACGAGAGAATGGAATTCTCACCCAATATAGCCCACTAGGAACACCTCAACACAATGAAGTGTCTGAGCGTAGAAATCATATTTTATTGGATATGGTGCGAACAATGATGAGCTATACAGATCTTCCTTATTACCTTTGGGGTTACGCTTTACAAACTGCTGCCTACATACTTAATAGGGTTGCATCAAAATCTGTTTCTACAACCCTCTTTCAGATATGGTTCGGTAGAAATCCAAGTCTTAAGCATTTAAAGATTTGGGGTTGTCCTGCATACGTTAGAAGTGCGCAGCAGGATAAACTAGCACCCAAAGGGTATAAATGTAGGTTCGTTATCCTGATAATTCCATGGGATATCAATTCTATGATTCTGAGCAATGAAATGTATTTGTTGTTCGCTTTGCAACTTTTCTTGAAAAGAAATTTTTGAGAGAAAATGGGAATTGTAGAGAGATTAAACTTGATGAGTTTGATCCCAACATTAAGGAACCTGATATGGAACTAGAGATCCAACTAGGTGAAGGATCTACAACACAGGTTCTACGTAATCCGAATAGACTATCAAGGCCTCATAAGAGACTATTTTTAACATATGATGTGAGCCTTGATGTTCTCCTCTTGGAGGAAACAGATTCGACTACGTATAAAGAAGCGATATTGGATATCGATTCGGGAAAATGGCAGGAAGCCATTGTAGACACTGCATATTTGCACAAAAGCCCAATGATGAGCCTCGTATGGAGGCACTGCCCAATAAGTTGAGGAAGTCACGGGAAACAGACGTCGAAAGGGAAAATTCAAAATAAATACATTGCCAAATTTAATTAATTTGTTTAGCCTCGGGTTCGCTCAATTGATCTCTATTTTAAATTTTAGCCTCGGCCCAAAACCTTCGCAACCCGTAAAAGCCCACATGCCTCACACACCCATCCAACCCTTCTAAGCCCAATCCGCCCAAGCCAAATCCAAAATAATTAAATCACATGCAAAACACATGTCCAATCCAATCAAATCTCCTTCCATTTTAAAATATTTAGAATCTAATCCTCACCTAAATTACAGAATTTATTTCCTAAATAATTTAATTAAATACATCCTTTTTTTTCTTGATTTGTTTCCAAAATAAGAAAACCATAGGAGAAAACCACACGGCAAACACAAAAATAATAAACCCTAGACTCACGATCCCTCTAGCTCTCTCATCAACTCTCGGCTCCCTCCTTCACACTCTCTCTCTCTTTAACAACTCACGGCCTCACCAAAAAAATAAACCCTAGGCTCTCTGGATGCCTCTCTCTCTCCTATCTCTAACAAAAAAAAAATACAAAAACGAAAGACACTCACTCCTCTCTCTCTCTCTCTTGGACGCCTCTCTCTTCTCTCTAGACTCACACGGTCTTCCTCTCTCTCTCTCGCCTCTATCTATCTCTTCCCTCTCTCATTCATCACAAATAACAACCCAAAACAACCAAAACCCTAATCTCTCTTTTGTCCAAACCTTAGACTTCTCACACTACCACTCAATCAGTCGAACAAACCAAAGCAATACACGATAGCCACAGATCTTGCACACACTCACGGCTTCACACACAGGACACATGAACATACCCCAATCACACACACAAAACGCACACAAACAGCACTCGGTTATCCCACATTCAACACATACACATTATTCTCTCAAACACACATACACGTTACAACACTCACTGCCAAGACACACAGCCACCGACTCACACACAGCTCGCCAAACCAAGCCAACCACGTGAAGACTGCAACAGCCCATAAGCCCTAACACGTAAACAACAGAAACCCTAAGAGACCCATTTGGCAGCCACTAAACAAAATCAGACCACACACTCATTTTGAAGCCCCACACACTCGGCACACACTGAAAGTCCAGCCACCTTTATCCACGAACCCTCCAATGAACTACCCCCCGTGACCGAGACTACTCACCAACGTAACCCCATGGACCGAATGTACAAACAAACAAGCCTCACCGCCTAAAATACAAGAAGCTAAAAACCACAGACCATTCACGTGAACCACACTCAATCCCCCCCCCCACACTGACGTAAAAAGAAGCCCTCGCCGAAACTATAAACACCCAAAGCCAAAGAAAATAGGAACAAACAAGTAATCTGAACGTGAATAACACCTAGCCGGCACCGAACAAAACCAACTCCCAAGACCATGAAAACACCACTCCAAACCAGTCCCCTAAAGCAGCCCCTAAACCAGAAAAAACAGTAACCAAAACAGTCCAAGAAAACAATACCTAGACACCCCCTAAAACAGTCCCTGAACCACCCAAAAAAAAGTGAACAAATAGCAAAACAGCGGGCGAAAACAGCGAGTGGAAACAGCAAACCAGAAAAATAGTGGAAACATTAACCCTTCCGGCGACATCCCAACGCACTTCTGAGAAGTGACTTAAAAGGTAAGACCTGAGGGCACCCTTTATTATATTTTATTTTGTTGTCCTGGAAATGGCATGCTTGGTTGGACGTGCAATACGTCCAATCGGGTATGTGAAGTCCTACATTGAAAACAGCCAAATTCTTTGGTCACATATTTCATTATTCGGCATTTATTTCCTGTTATCTGTATTTTTACTATTTTGCATTTAATTTACATTTATGGTTGTTTTATTATTCCGCATTTATTTTGTGTTATTTACATTTATGGTTGTTTTATTATTCCATATTTATTTGTATGAGAGCCAGCAGCCCCACACACTCATTTTGAAGCCCCACACACTCGGCACACACTGAAAGTCCAGCCACCTTTATCCACGAACCCTCCAATGAACTACCCCGTGACCGAGACTACTCACCAACGTAACCCCATGGACCGAATGCACAAATAAACAAGCCTCACCGCCTAAAATACAAGAAGCTAAAAACCACAGACCATTCACGTGAACCACACTCAATCCCCCCCCCCCCCCCACACTGATGCAAAAAGCAGCCCTCGCCGAAACTATAAACACCCAAAGCCAAAGAAAATAGCAACAAACCATCAATCTGAACGTGAATAACACTTAGCCGGCACCGAACAAAACCAACTCCCAAGACCATGAAAACACCACTCCAAAACGTCCCCTAAAGCAACCCCTAAACCAGAAAAAACAGTAACCAAAACAGTCCAAGAAAACAATTCCTAGACACCCCCTAAAACAGTCCAGAACCACCCAAAAAAAGTGAACAAAACAGTGAAACAGCGGGTGAAAATAGAGAAAATAGCGAGTGGAAACAGCGAACCAGAAAAATAGTGGAAACATTAACCCTTCCGGCGACGGCCCAACACACTCTTGAGATACCACTTAAAAGGTAAGACCTGAGGGCACCCTTTATTATATTTTATTTTGTTGTCCTGGAAACGGCATGCTTGGTTGGACGTGAAATACGTCCAATC
Organism: Zanthoxylum bungeanum; assembly: GCA_019454045.1. Taxonomy (NCBI): domain Eukaryota; kingdom Viridiplantae; phylum Streptophyta; class Magnoliopsida; order Sapindales; family Rutaceae; genus Zanthoxylum; species Zanthoxylum bungeanum. The sequence continues at coordinate 2,021 of SKCR01033335.1, read as the reverse complement.
GGGTATGCGAAGTGTTGGACAAAATGACCCATAGCGTCACTATTTGCACAGATCATTGTGTTGTTGTAGCAAATTAACTATACGACAAGGAAATTGCACTCTCATCATTAGTGATTAGATCACCATAGATATATAAATGAAGAGAGGTCCTTATGATTAGTTCCTGGATTGAGATGATATGAGACAGTATCAGTCCACGAAGGATTAATCATTAAATATCCCTAGCCGTAGTATTATCGAGACAGGACATCGATAATGCGGAATAGGCTAGTATTGCACTTGTGCGTGTTGTGAGGGCACAACGGCATAGTTCTCATATATAAGTATTGGATACTTATGCAAGTGCGATAGGAGGTCGTGTTTCACCGATGGTACGGGAAACAGCTTCGCTCTGGATAGACCCCTCGGAATCCCATTGGTATTATGACTATGTGTCTATGGGAGGCCGAAATCAAGGTAGGTGTGGTATAGTCTTAACCTGAGACTTGCATCGCTGATACTTACGATAATCGATAAACTTTGGTCTTGGTGGTAGGGGGCTTTGACCGGTTCTGTGTCACCACTTCTGGGTTTATCAGAGAGTCGTAGAGTATTGGGTGTGATGTCAAGACGGAAGTGTCACTTCAGTCATATTGGAGATGATGTCACGCAGGATACGGTACTAGTGCTCTTGAGTGTTTCGCAACCAATCGGGATATTGTGACCAGGTCATGTATATCCGATTATAGAGACTATGTTGCCAGACATCCGATATGTGCTTCGACGGGGTAGACACTTATCCAGCCCCAGCCCTAGCACGTGATTATCCGATACTGGACCAATATACACAATACTACGGTATACTACGCTTGATACAGATCTATATATTCCTGTAAGAATATTTCTGGAGAATTGGGTAGGCATGGCGAGTTTGCTAGAAGCCAACCTTGTCTTGTAAATCGGTATAAACGTAGTACGAGGTACTTACGTGTTCAGATAGTCCGACGACCGTATTTACTGCCAACATATCCGGAGATCTCATGGGTCGCTTCCTGAAGATTCACCGATGATGTATAACTCGCACTAATTAATCAGAGATTAATTAGAAGAGAGAGATAGAATTAATCTGGGATTAATTGATGAGAGAGAAAATTAATCTGGGATTAATTACAGAGATATTTTCTATCTATAAAATATTAATTAAAGAGAGAGAACGATTAATTTGGAATTAATCGATAATTAATATATTCGATATATTAATCGAAATTGGATTTTGACGCGGAATTAAAATTAGATTTTAATTCAGGCGAATGAATTAATTTAGAATTAATTCGTTAGCGACGTGAATAGTGATTTCGCTAGGCGTAATCATTTAATTACGACGCGACGGAAAATTCGTTAATTTGGAATTAGCGAACCCGAGCCCAGAGTGATTGCGAGCGCATTCGCATTTCGAATTCGAGCGCGGCACGCGAGTCACATCAAGCGTCAAATCGTTTGTCACATCATGCGTCAAATCAATTGTCACTTTGAGTGATGTGACTTGACAACATGTCACTTTGTTAAAGTGAGGTGATGTGACTTAAAGTAAAAAGTTTGAAATGATGGGTGATAAGTGATTGAAAGCTTTTGCTTTAATTTAAATAGAAAAAGTAATGGTTTTTATTAAATAATTTGGAAATTATATAAACCTTTTTACATTTTTATTTTCTAACTTATCATTCTCTCTCTCCAACATGCAAGGCATACGGTTTCCTCATCTCCCTCTCTTTTCTTCTTCTGCATCTCACGGCTTCACTGCCGATTTTCTTCTTGATTTTTCTGGTTTCACCCGAAATTTTGAGAAGCAAATTGAAGAAGGCTTAGTGCTAGCACACCATGAGTGATACATAGGTGATAGGGAAGTGTCTTCATGAGCTTGGTTTTATTTTGAAGCTTGAAGCTTTGAGCTTCAATGGAGTCCATCATGGCCGATTCTTGGAGGAACCAACCAGTCCAATCGAGCAGCCCACTGCCTTGGAGAACTGTTGCCGTGAGCTTGG
>SKCR01033334.1:0-95578 GCA_019454045.1 Zanthoxylum bungeanum | reverse complement strand
CTCAGAGCGAACTTAGCGAAATAATTCCAAAATAATATGTCAACTCTTGACTTCTCATTCCAACGACCGTATTCCGCGACCTCCACGACTAAAAGGCGGTGTCTCCTTACGAGACTCATCATTGGGCTCGTTATGCAAAAATGCAATGCCTACAGTAAGACTGAAGGACACAGAAACTGGGCGACACATGCTGTTCTAGACTCAAGGCCTAGTTGAGAGTACGGAGTAGCCCACGGGGGACTAACCGGAGAATAATGGAGTCGCCACCCGGTGTGAACCGGGAAAATGATTTAAGGCCGCACTCACCCCTCGCAAGGGAAGACCTCAAACCGTTGGGTTCGGAATGGTCCCTTACTTATGTCGTTTGTAATGAATGGATTTGTGCAATATTAACCAAGTCTACTCAACATACATGTTGGTCAAAGTAGTCTAAATTCTAGGTTTGCATGCTTCAACAGTAAACCTTTCATTACGACAAACATTCGGCATCACACAAAAGTATATTAAATGAAATACGATTTAAACATAATCAAACTCCTATTGCGAAATAAAATAATTAAATCATGCTAAAAATAAAACAATTTCCTAATGGCCTAATCATGCTCGAATACAAGTTTGGATGAAATAAAATACATGTATCCTTCAAGTGGTACGGGGCATTGTATCCCGAGTGCAAACCATAATACCGTCCATTCGGATTCGGCTATGGAATTTATGTCCGGGTTTCCATCCAATATACCACAAGCAAGATCACATATTCCATTCACCCGAAATCACATCACATATTAAGTCATTATTCTCATGCAAAGAAAAGTAAATTACATGCTTTTCCAAGTTACTAATTTACATAACTTAAATTAAATAACATGCTAATTAATTATTCATACTAGATACCATAAAACACATTTTCTAAATCATTATTTCATGCGAATAAAATAAATTACATGCCTCTTAATTCACTAATCCATACGAATAAAATAACAAATTAACTAAAAATAAACGATGATAAATAAAATGGGTGCCCTCAGGTCTAACCTTTTTTGTCTTCTCTCGGAAGTGCGATATTTGGTCGTCGGATGGGTTGATGCTCCTCAACTCCTCTTGGTTCACTGATTTGGCATTTTGCCTCGTCGTTTCGCTGTTCGGGTCGCCGTTTTTTATTCCGTTTCGAGGTGTTTCTGATCATGGTTTTTGGCTTACTGTCTTGCGGCTTTTAGGAAACTGTTTTGGTGCGATTCTGGAAGGCTAAGGGGCTGCGATTCTAAACTGTTTTAAGGCTAAAACTGGGCAGTTTCAAGTTAGTTTCGGGATTGATTTATGGCTGAACTGAAGGCTAGATGAGGGGCAGTTTGTTGAGGCGATATGAGAAAATGTTCAAGGCAGAATGAGGGGCAGTTTGGCGTGTAATGTGAAGGCTAGATGAGGGGGCAATTTTGGGGCTTCAAAAATGGCAGTGAGTCAGTCCCCTTTTGCCGTGAATGATGGTGAAGATAAGGGGCTGAGTTGGGTGCTATGTTTAGGGGCAGTGAGCTGTTGGTGGCGTTGTTTGGTGGCTAGCTATGTGTGGCGTGAAAATGGCTAGGTCAAAGGGCAGTTTACGTGAAAGGAGTGCAATGGCTGGGCAGTTTGGCGTGGCTGAGTTAGGGTTTAATAGCTTTGTTCACGTCCAGGGTTGCAGGGGCTGTTTGCCGTGGCTGAATGGCTGATGTGCTAAGGGATATGTGATCTATGGGCTAGGCGAGAGTTGGCAAGGCAGAACGTGTTTGTGGGGGTTGTTTGAAGAAGGGCTCGGCTAAGGAGCTTTAGGGTTTTAAGATGCGTGATGAATGGAGAGGGACCGTGAAGGCTTGACAGTGGCAGTGAGTGGAGCAGATTTAGGGTTTCATGCACGTGTCTCTCCTCTCCTTTGGTGCGTCCCTCCTCCTTCTCTTGGTGCGTGTATGGTGATGAATTTAAAGAAGCTCAGTGGCGTGAAGGCAGGAGATAATTAAGGAAGAAAAAATGGTGTGATGGAGGCAAAATAATGGAGTTAATTCGGTGATTGATGGTTGTTTTCGGTGGGTGATGGGAGGCTTTGAAAATGGTGGATGAATGGCGTGGATGGAGGATGAAATGAAGGAGGAAATTGGAGTGCTGTTGTTATGCTTTAAGGGTTGAGGTCAATGGGCATGTGTTATGTGAGTGTAGTGGGGAAGGAGGCAATGAAGGGTGATGCTACGTGCGGCAGTGAAGGTTTGTAAAGGCTAGGGGACGTGTGGTTTGCTAGGTGGCTAAGGCTGTGAGGAGGATAATGGCGTGAGGCATGAGCAGTGAGTCAGTGGGTAAGAACGTGTGTGGTGTGGCTTGTATTTATGGTGGGGAGTTTGGGCGTGAGAAGCCTTGTGTCATACATGAATTGAAGGCTTTGATTGTGCATGATTGAGGGGGATTTGAAGCTTTCGGTGATGTTGAAAAAAAAAGGAAAAGGAAAAATGCTTTGTTGAATTTTTGGGTGGAAGGCATGTGAGGTGGTTTTAGTTTTTGTTTTGATTAATGAAAGTGTAATGGCGTGTGGGACATGGTGGGGTTTGGCGTGTTTTAGTTTTGTTTGTGCTTAATTTATTGAATGTTGAATATGTGTGTGTTCACGTGAAAGGTGACATATTGGTTAAATGGTTTGCATGAAAGTTGAAGGGGCACATGCATGAAAAGCTAGGGAGGGAGGATAGGCGTGAGAAAGAGCGAGGATAGGGTTTTGGGCGGAGGATGATTTTGAAACGGAAATCCGACGAACAATCCCGAAGCTAAACGAGCGAATCAAATCCGACAAAATGTCAATTCTTGACTTTTCCCTTCCGACGACCGTTTTTCCGCGACTTCCACGACTTAAAGGTAGTGCCTCCTTACGAGACTCATCATCGGGCTTGGTATGCAAAAATGCAATGCCTACAAATAACTTACCTCTTCGTCTCCGTACTATGATGTGAATCTACCAAACCACCCATACTTATGGCTAAAGCTGTCCTAAACTCGTAGTGGTTTGGTCGGGCTGGGTACTTTATATGATTACGTGACTAAAATTACCTTGTTGTTACTTACTTTTGTCTTTACTTATTAAGTATTCTCTCCTAACGTCATTGTACCTTAACAGCTTCACTCTCTAACTTTTTCTTAGTACTCTTTTCATCTTCTGCTTTATTCTACTATCTACTGAGAACTTTCTTGGTTTATGTCTCTATCTTTTTACTTAGGGAATATCTTCTTTCTTTACGTATCTATCATTTCATCAAACCTTGGTTTCTTGGAATCTCGGTTATTTCTTGACTACTACTTTATTTCTGTACTGTTCCAACTTAACAACTTCCTTTCTGACTCTTTTACTCAGAACTGTCTCTCACTTTGTTTCGTCCTTAAACTACATCTGATGGTCTTATTTTTTTGGTCTTCCTTTACTACACTTTCACTTATTCCTGGGAATATCTTGAGGTAACCTATAAGATCCGTTTTTGTTGCCATTGTTTAACTAGGGTTGGGAGGGTGGGGATTGTCCTGGTGTCTCCCGATGGTGGTGTCCTTACTAAGTATACATGCTGCAGTTGCTTATGTTTCTCATCTTTAAACTCATGATTCTGCTATTTTCCTATCTGGTGTTGGCTTCCCTGCTAAGGTACTACTACTAAAACTGTCTGGTTTGTCTTCTTTTATTTTACTCTTGATCATTATCAACAATCAATCTCTCCACCTCTTCTATGAAAATCTTCTAGAGCTGTGTTCTCCAACAGCCTTCTCATACTACCTCTGTACTCATCCCTGTTTAGTCTCTATTGTTTAACCCTATGAATTCGTTATTTTCTTCCTCTGAGTACTACTATATTCTCTTGCTATTCTTCCTTAAGAAACTTGCTTTGCCACAAATATTTCTTCCTTGTTTCAGTTCCTTACACCCCTCACTCCCTTAACTTTTTGAAAACTCTATCTATTTCAATTACTTAGGGTATCTTCTATAAACATTGGTCTGAGTACTACTCTTTGTCTAATTCTTTTTTTCTCAATAACAAGAGATTCTTTATAAGTTGTTCACTGTGTTCCTAAGAGTTGTTTTCACTAGTCTTCGTACTTCTAAGTCTTTAATTCTTTAAGGGTTTCTTAATTCTATGAGGCTTTCAGGGTTAGTTCAACTGATTGAAGCCTTAAACTATTCCATTTCATGTTTTTCCTCTACTCCACTGGTCATTCTTTGTAATGGACTCTAAGTTGAGAGATGGACATATGCTCACTGGCTTGGTTAAAGTCTTCACTTATCCTGGCTGTTTCCAAACTACATTACCCATGTCTCTAAACGTACTGAATCTTCCTGACATTTCTGTTTTCCTTCTTACTGTTTTCAAATCCTATCTCATTGGCTCTACGCCATACTACTGATTCTAGTGATGATTCATTATGAGTTTCCTTGTTACCTTTCGCATCCATTTTTATATCTTCCATACCTTGACTCTTGGTTCTAAATTGTACCGCCAACGCTAGTGGTGACTGATACTTCTGGTTACTTCCTAGATCCTCGATCTCCGTTCTTGCAATAATTTTCAACTTTGGCACTCTATTATATTGTCCGTACTGATACTCTTATCACTCCAAAATATCTCCAACCTCTCAAATTTATTCTTATATTCTTCTGTGGTTTACTACTGTCTTGGGCTTATCTGTGGGTTCTACAACATTTGGTCTATCTTGTGGACTCCTACTAGTCTTGCAAACCTTGTGCTTACGTGTTTAAATCCTTGGGTTATTCTGGGTTCTCCTCTTCATACCTTCTGCGACTTCCTGAATTCTTTTCTTGGTTATCTGCTATTGGGTTTCTTACGGTCGTCTATATCTATGCTGGTAGGAACTGCTCTATATCTCGCCAATTCTTTTGTTTATGTCTGGATGGGTTTATACATCCTTGTTCTAGTATTCTATGTCCTGATGGAGTCTATTCCTTAACTGATATCACGGAGGAGTAAGAATCTGGGTAGGTCGGGGGCTTATTTATTGGATTCTTTGACTAGGGCAACTAATCACTTTCTGACGTCATTTATCTTATTTGCTTACAGACCTGGGTTTGCAGAATCTAAAATCTCTACATCTCTATGGCATCCCACATCCATTAGAAGTTTCCACGATCAACCTTGACTTTCTTGCTTCTTCTACCTTATAGCTGTCCTTGGTTATTCGGGGAACTCGCTATCTATACAAGGTGTTCAAGAGATATTGGATCAACTTGAAGGAATTTTTCCGAGGAAGAAAGGATTCTCGCTTGAGGGAAAAAAACTTTGCTTAGATCTATTCGACATTTTTCTCTTGTTTAGGCTTGCTATACTCTTCTTTTTCTACAAGTTCTGGTATTATCCTTACTATCTATCTCTATGTCTATGAGTCTTACTACTATAGGTTTTGGCATTTCTTATCTGTCTGTCTCCGTACCTCAATCTCTATTTGCTTCCGATTGCTTAGATATCTAGATTCTATCTTTTTACTTTTCTTTCTAACCTTTCTTTCTCTTTCTATTTTCCTGGGTGGGTACTCTTGGAACTTTACTATCTATAGGAAGTACTTGAAGAGGGAAGAGATCTTACTCTATTACTTGTTCGGGATTTTATATTCTCTTTCTATTGTCTAGGGTAGATATCCTCAAAATTTCACTACCTTATTCTATCTCTTTACTATTCTTTATCTCTGGCTACTTATACTCTTATGCATCCTTCTTTTCTTTCTTATAGATTTCCTTTCTCACTCTCTTGATAACTATCTTAAAATCCTACTGTCTGGTTTCATAGCTTGTTTTTTCTTCGGGTATTAGATCAATATAACTTCAAGAAGATTTCTTGACTTGTATCTAGAGTATAATTATTCTCATAAGGAATGCCATTCGAATGATCTAGGAAAGCTTACTAACATGTCTATGGAATTTTGAGGACGTACTCGAGGATCAAATACTGGAGAGGTAGTGCCTTGCATACAAGTATCCCTGATATACTATGTATACAAGACCCCCAACACTATACCCACTGCAGTCACTGACTCCCTAGACCATGCTATGATTCCATATTTGTAACATCCCCGATCCCGAAGATGTTACCGGCATGGGATAGACCATACTAACCACATAAGCCTCTGACTCAACAATCATAACAATACTATTACTCGTTTCTCTAATTATTTATCATAAGTATGGGTCCATGGCCCAAATTAACGACTGAACATGCAAACTTAACTTTAATAACTGAATACATAAAAACATATGTCTTTACAATGACTGACACATAATCATGAACTAATATATGACTTCTATTTGACCTGACTGGACTCTCACTCTTTCTGACTTGAACTGGTGGACTCCAACCCTAATGACTGCATCAGTATCCATCCTCCCGAGCTAGTCCTTTGAGAAACCTGCAAAATAAGGAAACTGGAAGATGGGTTAGATCGCTGAATTATTTAAGTGAGTGGACGAAAAACTAAAATACTGTTATGAAAACGTTTGATTCTAAAACCAAGAATTTAAGAAAACAGTTTTATACCAAAAACTTGTTTTTGTCTAAAATCTTTGAGCTTCTTTCAAAATAACTTATCTTTATGAAATCTGCTTTCGAAGGTCTGATTTTCTGAAAACTATGTCTAAAATCTGATCTCTAAAAACTATTTTCTGAAAATATGGTATCTGAAAACTGGTCTGTGTCTGAAAACCTTGACGCATAGGGGCGTTACGTATCGACGTCCCCTCCATGTGCCCAACTAGAGCCAGCAGTGTAAATCCATGACTTAGGGGTGTTACGTATTGCCATCCCCCAAAGCATGCCACTAGTGGCCCTGAAACTGGTGGTCTTGGTGCGTTACGTATCGCCGTCCCCCAAGCCACTAAACTAGAACTAGGGGTGCGGATCTATGCTATCCTCCAAGCTCTGAACTAGGGTCTAAAGGCGTTACGTATCGCCGTCCCCCCAGTCCTCTGCATGTAAACATGTCTTATGTCAGTCAATTCCAACTGTATCAAGTTACATACTGGGGTGGATTTTTTCCCCCATACCCCGAAAACACAAATCTCATGTTTGAAAACATTTTTAGCTCAAAACTCATGCTGGAAAAACAATCTTTCTGGATCATTACTGAATCTAGAAACATCTGTAATAAAGTTCGGTCTAACGCCCTATATGCTTTTAAAATATAAGTATGAATTCAAAAACTGTTAAAGAAAATCAATTCTGAGAACATAGGTCCACTCACTGTTTTGGAGTCCCGCTAGTATTCATTCGCTTCGGTGAAGAGCTTGTGATTTCTGCGATGATCTATCATTGATAATTTTGATTAGAAACTGGACTAAAAATATATAGATCGAAACGAGTTAGGTTGGCTTATTCAAGTAAGGATTATCATTATGAGGGTGTCTTATTCTTATCATGATGTAATATGTATATACGAGTCGATTCGAGACTTATAAGGTAGCCTTTAACATGTTTGGGTAATATTGAGATGATTTGAACTGATTTGGGCCTTTATTTGGTAGCACATCGCGATGCACGGTAGTGCGCGTCGCGACGCGGATTGTCCTGAGAGGTGCCCTTATTTTTACCAGGTGCATCGCGACGCACGAACCCTTCGCGTCGTGACGCGACCTGTAATAGAGGCGTTACTGGGTAATTTTTCCATATTACGTCACGACGCGGGGCTTCTTGCTTCACGACGCAAGGCCAAAAATTGGTCTAAACTTCAATCAATCATACATCATTTGTTCCAATTCATCTCCCAAACAATTGCACAATAAAAATTCTCAATACTCATCCTATTAACATCATCAATTTTCATTTTCAAATACTTCCTAATCTCATTGCTTTTATTATTTCACTAAACCTTTAAGATTATCAAAAATCATTAAACACTCATTCCATAATCAATGCTCTCATATCCATCACTACTTCACAAACCCTAACATGCCACTACCATCAACAAATGCTCATTTAATCAATATTTTACAATTTCCAATTTGGGTCAAGATTCCTTACCTATTCTCTTGTGAATACCCTCATCTCTTCAAGGGTGCCATGCTCTATTTTGCCTCATCTTCCTTCTTTTCTTTCTTCTACCTTTCTTATTCCTTTCTTCATTTTCTTCTTTCTCTCATTCTTCTTCTTCTTTTCCCTCATTTTCCTTCTACGTTTTTTTCTTCTTCAACTTATTTTCTAATTTTGTGAAATGTCAATAGTAACTCCTTTTTATACTATGGTTTCTTTGAAATTGTCAAAAGTAGAGAAGAGTGTGGAGTTTTGTAGAAGTTTTGAGATTTCTCTAGAATGACTCCCGAGCACTATTCATCCGAATTTTTGATCTACATATTTGACTCACTTCTGGTTTGAATTTAGAAAAATGTTTCACGTGAACGTTGTAGATCTCAATCTTAGATTTCCAACGATATAAAATTCATAAAAATCGGAGTTCGTATGAGAAGTTTACAACCCAAATACTATGGGCTGCTCGTATTGGAATATCGTAGAATCCCGTATCGAAGTCTTGAAGAATTTACTGTTTATCCATAAAGTCGTTATGCAAATGTATATATACTCGAACATACATTATATCACGGAACATTCGTTCTGCGGTGTAATAGTACTATAGTCAAGGAGTCAACAGTAGTAGGGACCTCCGGTCATTACATGCATAAAATTGACTAGACATTCCAATCAATTTTTTTTTTCGATTAAGGAATCATAATTATGAAAGATGAATACCATATACATAAAAGACACAATAACTGTCAAAATTTTTTACTAACTGTCATACAGATAGTCATGTTGTGTCCTTTATTAAATCATATCTAATGCATGATTAATATGAGTATCTCACAAGTGTCTTTGTTTTATATCATATATAAAACTTTATGTGGAATATAATAGAGATTATTCCCACTGTATTTACGGAGAAAATAAGACTTAGGTAAATCCTTTACCTCAAAAACATCTATTATTACCTTAATAATAAAAATTTTGTTAGGATATATAACACTAAAGAGAAATTTGTATGCTCCCACTGACCCTACGATCACATATGTATTCTCTACGCTTTGATTTAGACAATTTGACTCATGTAAAAATTAGAGAGCACACATTTCCAAAAATCTCATATGAGTCTACAACAGGCTTTATAAGCTAGTCTATCAAAATATGATCTTAGCAGAATACAAACTTCAGGGCCATTCCATAACAAATCTATATAAAGAAAGAAATCCCAATGGATATCTTCGCCAAAGAAACCATCGAGGAACCCTATTTTGTATTCCTAGTTAAAATACACAGCCTTGGATTAACATTAACTGAGAGATCCAGATTATTCCATTGATGTGACTAGAGACAAGTTTTCTCAGAATCTACAATAAATTCCTAAGTATAACCTTTCCCACTGTCATACTATAAAGATCGAACCTTTAATAAGCTCACTTCACTTTTGCTGCGTAAACCATTTACACATTTTATGAAAAATTTAAAACAAAAGCTCAATCAAGTTCAAAACTTGATTGTAGTAAGCTAAGAACAATTTTAAATCTATGGTTCAATACTAATTTCCAGAATCAATATCAGATATCGCTCCCACTACAAGTTATATGACAACTTTCTTCGCAAATGGCTCCGAAATCTTATTGAACTTATATGGAAGATGTGTAAGGGTCATTTCATCTAATTAATTATGTGGTTCCATTTTACAGTTCATCATTCTCACAATTGACTTCACAAGTCAAGTCTTTTCTACAATAGTCAACATCTGATGTTACAAATAGACCCGACCAAGGTTTCGGTTCTGAACCGGAACCGAATCGGTTGGAACCTGACGGTTCCGGTTCCAACCGATTTCGATTCCGATTTCGGAATCAAAACCTTATTTGACCGATTTGGTTAAGGTTCTGACCCTAACCGAACCGGTTGGAACCCTAGCTAGGGTTCTGACCCCCAACAGCTTGGAACCCTAGTTAGGGTTCCAACCCCCAACGGTAAAAAAAAATTAAGTATTTCCAAAATTACCCCTAATAACATTAATAACCCGGCTAATTTTAGGGACATCTTAGGTATCACAAAAATATTCTAAAAATGAATAAATATGGGTCATTTTCATTATTTCAACACACCAATTTCTCAATTTTCAATTCTCTCAATTCATATAATTCTCTCATTCTCAATTCTCTAATTCTTTAAAATTTCTTAAACAACAAATGGCAAGCTCATCTGAGAACACAATGTCAAATGTGCCAACCCAAGAGAGCGGCCCTAGTATCGGTTCATGGAGAAGAGAAGTTAAGTCTCGTTCTTCAGATGTTTTCAAAATTCATTTTCATTTAATCGATACTACAAATGAAGGTTCAAGAGAAATATGCAACCATTGTGGGGTTTCTTACAAATTTACTGGTGGATGCGGCAATATGATCAATCACCTGGAAAAACATCATGCCATTGAGCTTGGACTTGATACGACACAAACTCAAATGGCCAGGTACGCATCATCTAGTAGAGGTACGAGTTCTTTAGATTTATTTAAATATTCTGATGCTAAAAATAGAGAAGAATTTACTAAATTAACTTGTATGACACATATTTCTTTATGTTTTGGTGAAAAAATTACTTTTACTAATTATGTTCAAAATGCTTTAAATCCCGATGTTTGTAGAATGACTCGAAATACAACAAAACGTAAAATTTTTAAATTATACAAAGATGGTAAAATTATTTTAAATGAAACATTTAGAGATATTAAAGGTCGTCTTTCTATATATTCTGATATTTGGAGTAACCATTGACGAACACACTCATACATGGGTGTGACTTGTCATTGGATTGATGCATCATGGAACATGCAAAAATGACTTATTGCATTTAGAGTTTTTGATGAACAACATACTGCACAAAATATTTATAGAATGATGAAAGTAATTTTTTGATGAATATGGTTTATTAGGTAAAATTTTAACAATTGGATTTGATAATTCATCTGCAAATACTGCATCAATCACTAGTTTAACAGAAATATGCGAACCAAATTTAGGGGGTCATTTTTTCATGTTCATTGCACATGTCATGTCCTTAATTTATGTGTTCAAGATGGTTTGAAAAAATTATCACCTTTCATTGATCCTATTAAGAAAGCACTTAATTGTATTTGGTCATATTCTCAAGTTATGAGAGAATGGGCCAAGTTTTGTAAATTAAATAGTAGTATACTGATAAAATTTTCACGAGATGTTCCAACACGTTGGAATTCAATTTATTTTCTTTTATGTCAAGCTTTGCAATACAAAGATGTATTATGTAGTTATTTTCTCAACATGTTTAACATATCACACTTTTTCCTAGTCAATGGGAAATTTGTGATAAAATTTTAGAAATTTTAGAAGTTTTTAATGATGTTACAATTTTTTTTAGCGGAATTTATTATCCTAAAACTCATTTTTTTTTATTGAAAGTTTGAATATTGCTGGTACTCTCGATGAGCATGTTGAAAGTCCTGATCCTAATGATATTGTTTTGTTTGAAGCTATTAATGTTATGAAACTAAAATGGTTGCGTTATTTTAGAGGCATTCATTTACTTTATCTTATTGTTGTTGTTTTTGATCCTAGATTTAAATTAGAAGGTTTGAATAGTGCTTTACAAGCTTATTAGGGATATTTAGGAATATTAGATGAAATTGATATTACAAGAATAATAGCTAAAATAAAAATTGATTTAATAAAATTATTTAATGATTATATTAGAATATATAACTTGCCATCAATAGGACAATCTAGTAGTAGCGAATCTGTAATGCAATCAAGACTTAGCGCAGGTGATCGTTGGTTACTACAACGAAATAAAAAATATAGGGATAACACGACTAATAATCCGGAATTAGATAATTATTTATCTATAAAATTTGAGTTTTCAACTGAAAGTTTAGTTAGTAAAAATTTTCAAATCCTTGAATGGTGGAACCGACATCAAAATGTATATCCCGTATTATCAATTATTGATAAAGAGATATTGGCAGCACATGTTTTCATCGTTGCGGTTGAGCAAACATTCAGCATGAGAGGCAATATATTGGAAGTCGGAAGGTCTTCATTACATCCAAGCACTCTAAAAGCAACAACATGTGTGGATGCTTAAACCCGAGCTGATCTGAGGCGACAAGAAGATGCCCTTGATGAATTTGAAGACTTGTTCGATAATGCATCTGCAAGCGGAACTGGAGCTGAAGGATCAACTGACACTGATAATGATGATTGATAATTAAAGAATTATAAAATTACAATGGGGAAATATCTTAAAAATATAATGGAACTACGTGAGCTTTGATTCCTCTCACCCTTGGAGGATACGTAGGCAACTTAAGTTTTTAAAAATTTAAGTTCAAGCTCTTTAATTTAATAATTTTATTTTTAGTTTTTTTAGATAAGAATTTTATTTGTAATTTAATGTAATTATGTAAGTTTATTATATAAATTCATATTCATAATTTTAAATTAAATTATTTTTTCAATCTCAATTTTTTATTTTAAAAAAAGAAAAAAAAACGAATGGAACCGGAATCGAACGGTTCGGTTCCGGTTCTGATTCCGGTTAACCAAATCAGAATTAACCGGTCCGGTTCTGGTTCCACACTCGTGGAATCGGGAACCGTTCGATTCGGTTCCAGTTCGGAATCGAACCGGACCGCCGGCCAGGTCTAGTTACAACCCTAGTAATAAAATCATTTATTACTCGGGGTTGTAGAAAAGCTATTCTATCAAATAGAATATAAGATTCTATTAAATAGAATAAATGAAAAACTTTTACTTTTACCTTCGAGACACAAGTTCTTTCAATAGTATAACCATTATACAAAAGAAAGATTCAAATCTCAAACTTTTTAAGATTGAATTTCTACTTATACATATCATATATGTAACTGTAGAAAATAATGGAACCCTAATCAAAAGGATAAATAAGAGTTATTGGAGAATATCCCCAAGAGTATCAAAATTAATTCGATAACACTCAATATAAAACGAATCAAATCATATCAGATTCGACTCCACCCACTTACCAATTTCGTCACGATGGAATCGTAAAAAGGATAATATTGAGTAAAAATCATATTCATTAAATAATCTTAGAACTAATTGCCCTAAACTCATATCTCTATTTGTATCAAATATCTTTGAGCAATTCAAAGACTCGCGATGAAATTTAAAGATATAATTTTGAAAACTTCAGATCGAAAAACTTTGAACCAGTCATGATATCCGATCCACGTTTCATCAGAATAGATTGAAAATTCCCGAACCTTTCAAGATATTCAATATGTGTTCCATCGGAAACATGTAACTAAGTCATGAAAACTCACTAACTAAGTTACGAAGTAAAGAAAACTACCTAGAGCAATTTATAATTCATTAGGCTACATACATCTAATGTATCAGTTTTATAAATTAGTGATCCAATAATAATTATTAGTTAAATGAGATTTAGTCATAGTCCCTGAATATAATATTCATTAAATAAATAAGGATATGTGATGTGATCTCGTATCAGACCATTATTTATCATACGAGATAAGAATCTAATGCTTAAGTGATAAAATCTCATAAATCACTGTTCTAAATTATTTACGTTACCGAAAATATTTCTTAATGTTTATCTCTACGTCAATGACACTACAATTTGTATTAAAATATGTAACAACCATTTATAAAGAACAAGTGACTATCAAATAGTCACAAGTTCTGATAACAAATATCAAAACAATCATTAAATAATATTTTAAACAACTAGACGGGAGATCTGGTATCAAATACCAATAGTTATCGTGTCGGGAGAATCCATATTCTCTACACACAATTATACGAATCTCATTTCTTTGGCTTTCTAATTTGCGTTCAAATATTTACAATAATTGCAAATGATGGACTGGCAAATAATGCCGGACACATGACCTCTAAAGGACACCAAAGCCAAGAAATGTCATTGTGAGTCAAACAAAAACAAATAGGATTTTCTTAATACAATCATGAATCTCGAGGCATGAACTAATTCATGTCAATCTTTACTGCATAGCCAACTATTCTTTCTACATGATAATATCATGAATTGGATATTTATTTAGATTATCTACTGTGTCTTAGCAACTAAGTTACTAACCATCTTAATTTTCCAAGAAAATTGGAACAACAATTCCCAATGATTTAGACTAATCTAATTATCATATCGTAGTGTTATCTATAATATAACATATTCTAGAAACCTACAACCAGAAGTGAAGTCATAAAACATATTTAAAATATACATGTAGTGGATTAGAAATTTAATTCTATTTTCACGATAGAATAAGGAAAACAATAGCAGATAAATTTCATAATATTACACACTGCCTTAGTTATGGATTTTTAACCCAGCATTGCCTCCCATTATTTTACATAATACCGTAATCTTCAACAGAAAATGGGAATTCAATAATTAAATCGAATTCCATAGTGAGAAGTGGACCCATGCATAGATTTCGACTAACAACTTTGGCACATTCTCGTCTACATAAATTCATAGGTAGACAACTCATTGTCAATCACACTCACTGTGACTCATGATTTGGTCCTAACCATTTCTCATTGTGATAGCTTTGATACATTCACAAGGAGGCGTATCAAGGCTACACTTATCAATGAAAAACTCAGGCTACAGATGTAGTCCTGCAGCTTTGGCACGTCACGATTTCCACTTTCACTTGAATTTGTCTCTTATCGTATAAGTTCTATCGACGCTAATGAATTACCATCAGCTATTACTGCACAGCTTTGGCATGATACAACTATAGCATTAAGAAAATCATTCACATTTGTACTGACAATATTGACCTAGAAACAAGTATTCATAATACAAGTCATTATAAAGCCTTATTTAACAGGGATATTCCTAATGTGGATTTTATTCTACATCGAATGTAGAAAATTAATCCACATGATTTTCTCGAAAATTTAATTATACCCGAAAAATCATAATTTAACTTAACCATTAAATTTCACTTATGCTTTCCGTTAGCGCGGAACCAAAAAAATCAAGAAATAACTAGATCACAAGTATGTGTAAACATTAAAATTGGATTATATATCACATATCAAGCATGAAAAATTCAATGGACATAGGATCATACCTATTCTGATACCATTTTGTTTGGGATATTCACTGCACGGTTCGGGCAAAATCATAATTTTAAATTTTTTTAAAGTTATCGAATAAATTATCTGATATCCTATATCAATAAATTATTTATATTTCACCTAAATATATAATTCGATATCAAATAATGACATAATATATAATGAAACTACTACGAAGCTTTTACGACTACGATTTTCCATAAAATAGCATAAAACACATTTACGACACAACCGACTAATCAAGACCATCCTGGGCTTCCCAGGTCAGCCCCAATGGTATTTGGGCAGTCCATGGGCTGCCCGAACAGTGACCGATTCACTATTTGGGCAGCCATTATTAGGTTAGCCTAAAACTCACCCTATAATGCCGTTTTCATTGTTTTAATATATTTTCACTCCGAAACAATTTACAAAAATTATCCTAACACCCAATACACATCCAAACATCATATTTTTCATCACCAAAGACTAATTTTTCCAGGTATAAATATGGAACATAAAATAACCAATATTTTATGCTTAAATCCAATTTTAATATAGATTAATCTAATTAATCCAACACCCAAACAAAACCACCACAAATGAAGAACTCTAGAACAATTTGAGGCATCATAAGAGTGGTCATTACACTCTACAATGGAAGCTAAGTTTTCAAATAATAAATTGAACACAAATTAACTTAATCTAGTTCAATATAAGTCTACACATGCTCCTAATCACTTAATCATGCTTCCAAAACACAAAACCCCAATTTTGAAAGACTAAAAGAAACCATAGAACAATTCTAGAAATTCAAGAACATCAAAACTAATTTTCTAAGCTAAATAAATTAAAGATTACCTCTCAAATCTTCAAAATCTTTAATATTTGTTCTTGATCTTTTGCTTTCTTTCAAATCTATCAAAAAAAAGGTTTTGGAAGCTCTCAACTATGGCAACCATTCGGCCATCTACCACCCAAGAAAAATAAAAATAATTTCCTTTATTTTTAGTTGAAAGTGGCTTTAGTTGGGGAGGTGGCTGGTCAAAAGGAAATTAAATTTTAATTAATTAAAAAAATGTTTTTTTTTTGGGGAGGGGGGGGGGTTAATTAAATAAAAAAGGCTCGGTAGAAAGCCATGACACATGTCATAATAACTAACCAAATATTATTTTAATATATATTAGATAAAAACCATGCTTTATACATGTAAAGTTAAAAGAAATGAAGTAAACATTACATTAATAAAGACAATAGTTATTTACTTTACATGTGTCATCAAGCAATTCATCAATTAATGTGTATCTAATCTAAATATGTATCAAACACAAATACACATTAGAACGATAAAAAAATACTCCAGCATGTGTAAATTCGTTTACCGATTAAACAATTTAAATTAACTAATTTAATCTAATAAAATATTATGAATAATCAGCATTATTCATATCGCATTACCAATTGCTCAACGAGTACACTTCATATTATGAGACTCTAAGTTCAGGTTTATCCGTTACGGAATCCAATCACATGTCTATAATTCATCCACTCGTAAATTATGAAGACCATATATAATCTCACTGAACTATAGAATTTGAGATCATTGCATACATATAATCCTTCCATCATAGGCTATCCATATTATATCAGAGATATAGATGAGAATTTCAAAATCCAAAGGTATAATATAGCCGACTTACAAATTTTCGATCTCTAAATAACACTTGGAACTTGCTTCCGCAATACACGGGTCATGGATTTAAAAGATCGTAAACACGTGCATGATAACTATACCCTGACTGACATATTCTATCTTGATACACACTAGATATCATAAGCATCAGTCCACACCCAACAAATATGCAGAGGTTTGACCTAAATAGCTCGTTGATGTGAATGCCATCAAAGTGTGTAGGATAACTCATGTATCCACCGTGGTATCTCAAGTCTATGGACCACTTTGCTACTCGACTCGAGAAGTAACTATTGGAGTTGGTGCTTGGAGCGCCAATTCAAATAATGTATTGTATATTATATTTTATTATTTATTAATAAAATACTACTTTTTCATTTCAACCTTTTTAATGGTAATTATTATGTCATAATGCATATTAGATTGATATGTAAATATGCTAAGAATGACATCGTTCTTAGAATAGTCATGTAGTAATACTGGACACTGGGTGGTCCGATATTGGGATAATATTACTATTATAAACTATTCTTAAAGTAAATATTCATAGTCGTTGGTTTTGGAATACGATCGAATTCCTATAACCTAGAAGACTAGCACATGTCGTATATTGGAATTGGAGTTCCAATGGTTTAACCCGATATACCATGAGTAAAGGAAGCTCATATAGACATGTGGATATTCGTTGGAGTGAATACTGAATGACTCACAGGTGATTCATAATAGTTAGAAGTACACACCACCGTCAATAGGAATTTCCTCGAGTCGAGTAGTATATATGATCATTTGACTATAAGATAACATTGATTTTATATGTGATCCTCCATACTTTGATGCCATATATGTCAGAGACCTTTCATGGTTTGACCACTAGATGTTCGTTGGGCGTGGACCGATGCATTCGTTAATCAAGTGCGTATAAAGATAGGATCTGTCGACCCGTATGTGTACCATAAGAGGTTTAGATATCTATGTGAGTAAGTCACGATTCTTAAGACTTTGGCCAAAGCCTATAACCTATGGTGGATCACATATATCATAAATGGTGTTATGATTAGTTGTAAAGAATCGTGGACATGTCGACATGAGATGTGTGCCTCGGAAACTTGACGGTGTAATCCATATTTCCTAAGCACAACTCAGATATCCTACGATGAAGGGATTGTTAAACATATGTGATGAACTTGACTTGTATAGTTCAGAAAGATCGTTCGTGTTCTTCATAAATTAGGAGGTGGCCGAATTGCGTACATACACGCTAGGCTTATATAATGAACTTTTCTGGACTTAGAGAGTCCCACAATATGAAGTGTACTCGTTGAGCACTTGGGTAGCCGATAATTTTTATAACAAATAATATTTTATATTATAATTATCAACTAAAATAATTAAGTGTTATTGGATAACATTAATTATTTACTTTGACCCAATTAGATTAATACAAAATCACACAAGGGTTTTGTTATAATTTCATAAATATCTCTACCATTGGAGGATAATTTGGTAATTATAAATATGTAATAATATGTGTATTTGGCTTGATTTAATCGGATTAAATCAAAGTGGTGGACATTTAACTAATCCATTAATTAAATTTTGTCTTGATTTAATTGGATTAAATCAAAGTGGTAGACAAAGGTGATTAGTCACACCTAATTATACATATTTGGAAAAATAAGATTAAGCCCACATAAAAGTTGATTAGAACTCTTATTAATTAAAAATTACATAATTTTTGCTATAAAAGGCAAGCTTGAGCAAGTTTTTAATCAAGCTTGAGAAAGCTAAAACAATCAAGAATCATAGATATTAGACTAAGCAAAAGAAGTGTTTAGAGAAGCTTCAGAAGTTCTCTACAACATTTCAAGAAGGAGAAGAAGATTGGATCTTGGAACCAAACTTGCTAGCTTTGGAAGTTCTCCACAATATTTAAGTAAGGAGAATAAGATTGGATCTTGGAATCAAGCTTGCTAGGTAAGTTTGATATTTTCCAAAGCTATATTTTCATTAGTGAGTTATCATTAGTGAGATATATAGTGATGAATTATGTATTGGATACATAATAACATAGCTTGATGTTGAAATTAGGCTAATTAATTATGTACTGATGCTTTAGAAGCATAAACACAATATGCTTATAATTGGGTGAAATATGTTCATGTTGGACATGAAACATAAAATTAGAGGTTGGAACTCTAGATGAAAGCTTAGAGTGACAGCTAACCTTCTAGAATCACTTGACCATTTTTTTAGTGACCTAGAATTGTTAATATAGTATTTTATTATGGGTATTCTATTTTGGTTATGTTTTGATTCAATAATATAATATATATATATATATACTTGTTGTATAACATGTTTTGAAGTTGATTTTCATGTTAAAATTGGACTTCTAGGTGTATTGAAGTGTTTGGAGAAAATTGAAATTGTTTAGAATTGAATTAAAGGAAAAAAATGCTCTCTACCAATATTTTACATAGGGCAGTCTCGTGACACTAATCTCTGGTGTTGCGATAGTTAACTCCCAGAGCTGAGGGCATCGTGATGCTAATCCATCGGCTTCATGATGCTGAGCTCTTGCAGATTGGGCGTTGCGACTCCCTGTTGGATAATATGACCCATAGCGTCACTATTTGTACAGATCATAGTGTTGTTGTACAAATTAACTATGTGACAAGGAAATTGCACTCTCATCATTTGTGATTAGATCACCTAAGATATATAAATGAAGAGAGGTCCATATGATTAGTTCCTGGATTGAGATGATATGAGACAGTATCAGTCCACGAAGGATTAATCATTAAATATCCCTAGTCGTAGTATTATCGAGACTGGACATCGATAATGCGGAATAGGCTAGTATTTCACTTGTGCGCGTTGTGAGGGCACAACAACATAGTTCTCATATATTTGGGTATTGGATACTCATGCAAGTGCGATAGGAGGTTGTGTTTCACCGATGGTACGGGAAACAGCTTCGCTCTGGATAGACCCCTCGGAATCCCATTGGTATTATGACTATGTGTCTATGGGAGTCCGACATCAGGGTAGGTGTGTTTGGTCTTAACCTGAGACTTGCACCGCTAATGCTTACGACAATCATATATACTTTAGTTGAGGTCGTCCAGGACTCTAACCGGTTCTGTGTACGCCAATGCTGGGTATATTGAGAATCGTAGAGTATTGGGTGTGATGTCAAGACGGAAGTATCACTCCAGTCATAGTGGAGATGATGTCACGCAGGATACGGTATTAGTGCTCTTAAGTGCTGGCCGGCCATCGGGATATTATGACAAGGTCATGTATATCCGATTATAGAGACTAGTTACCAGACATCCGACATGTGCTTCGGACGGGGCAGACACTTATCCAGCCCCAGCCCTAGCACGTGACTATCCGATACTGGGCCGATATACACGATACTTGGTATACTACGCTTGATATAGATCTTAAATATTCTTAGATGAATATGACCGGAGAATTGGGTAGACTTCGTGCTTTGCTAGAAGCCGATCTTGTCTCGTAAATCGGTAGAACGTAGTACTTGGTACGTACGTGATTCGGATATTCCGACGACCGTATTTACTGCCGACTTATTCGGGGATCTCATGGGTCGCTTCCCGATAATCCACCGATGACGTATGACTCGCACTCTTAAATAATCTGGGATTATATAGTAGAGAGAGAAAATTAATCTAGGATTAATTACAGAGATATTTTATCTAGGATAAAATATCGTCAAGAGAGAGATAATGATTAATTTGGAATTAATCGGTAAATTAATATATTCGATATATTAAAAGAAATTAGATTTCGACGCGGAATTAAAATTAGATTTTAATTCGGGCGAACGAATTAATTTAGAATTAATTCGTTAGCGACGTGAATAGTGAATTCGCTAGGCGTAATCATTTAATTACGACGCAACGGAAAATTCGCTAATTGGGAATTAGTGAACCCGAGCCCGAGGTGTATTGCGAGCGCATTCGTATTTTGAATTCGAGTGCGGCGACGCAAGTCACATCAAGCGTCAAATCATTCGTCACATCAAGCGTCAAATCAAAAGTCACTTTGAGTGATGTGATTGATTGATGTGATTGATTGATTGAAAGACTTACATCACCTTATTAAAGTGACAATGAATAGTTGATGTAAGTTGTTGGAATAGTGTTGGTGGTTGAGAAAGCCATTTCCATTTACTTTATTTGATAAATTCAAATGGTAAATGCTTATTATTTTGGAAAAATATATAAAGCATTTTTGGTAATTCATTTTCACAAGTCAACACACATCTATCTCTCCTAACTTTCTCTTAGCTCACGCCCTTTTGGGCAAAATAAACTCACTGGTTTTACACTAAAACCGTGAGCATGAGGGAGGCAAGAGTGGGTTTTGTGGCAAAACCGCAAGTGCTAGCACACTACGAGACTTGCGAAGGTGGTGGTAGGGAGGTTCACCCATGAGTCGGGATTCGTTTGACGCAATCTTGGAGCTCAATTTCGCAGCTCAAAATTCTGTTTTTGTGGGCTGTGAACTGCACAGCAGTGGCGCCAAACCAGTGAGCTTTTTTGGCTTCATTCGTCTTCAAATCGTCTCAACCGATCGATGTGAGTATTCCGCTACCTCCGTTGATGTATTCACGCATTATTTCATGTCTTGTTTGATCTTGGGACCTAGATAAAACCTAACAATGGTATCAAGCTATAGGTTCAAGCATGAAATTTTTAGGGCTTAAAATTGGGTATTTTGTATTTGAGCATGATTTTGTGAAATTGGATGATTGAGCATGCTAAATATATGTATATTGAAGATTGATTTGATCAATTTCCAAATATGATTGGATCAATTTTCCCAAATTTGTGATGTTGGCCGAATGTAATGTGATTTTTTGGATTCTTGGAATTTTTTGATTTTGATTCATGGATGAGTTGGAATCATTAGGATAATGTTAATTTGAAAAATTGGATTGGATTTTGAATTGAACATAAAATCCCTAAATTATTCATGTTGGCCAAATCTACATTGCCCTTTAATGTCTTGGTAATTTTGATTTTAGACAATTGGATGTGTTGGAAATCATTCGGGAAGTTAATTAGATGTCGATTGTGGGATTAATTGGATTAAATTCAAATCGGACAAAAATTACTCCCTTGGCCGAGACTTAGAAGCATGTAAAATGGGTTGATTTTTTCATTTATGTGTTGGACATATGATAATGATTATGAGCATGATTAATTGGACTAATTTCATGTTTTGGAAATATTGATTTAGTTGGTTAATCATGTAATGCACTTTAGGTAATTAAATTGCGGAATTGGTTTCATGGAAATTTAATTATTTAGGCTTAAATTGGATTTGGGCTTCTATTGTTGTAATTGGGCTTATTGGGCTTTGTTGTACAAGTTGGATTTGGGCCAAATGGATTGGATCCAATTGGGCCCAAAGCCACTTCCGTTAAGCCCAAATGCAACTTATAAACCTTTAAAGTTTAATTGGGCCTAAATTGATTTCTAGGCTTATGGGGTTACTCCTTGATTGGGCTTTGGTTGCCGAAGCCCACGCCTTAAAGAAATTAATTAAAGCCCATTAGACTTGAATTGAATTGACGTTGGACGTTAATCGGGCTTTGAGTCCCGACGCGATTAAATTTGGAATTTAAGTCGAAAGGTTTATTAAATAAAGTGTAATATTTAATTTGGAATTGAATAGTGAATTAGTATTAAATACATGTTAAATTGGATTTAATTATGTAGTTTAATTTAATTCAAGAATTCGTACTTTGAGTACTTATTCGCAAACGAGTTTGACTCGACCAAAATCAAATCGTTGTTTGAACATTGGATGATCACATAATTATCAGATTAATTAATTTGATTAGATTGATTGATAGCATGCTTATGTGTGAATACGTGGTTGTGATGAATGAATAATGTATATCGGATGGATATTAGTCGGGTGGGGGCAATTTTGGAAATTGTTGTAATAAATTCGATTTATTAAATTGGACCTGCGTGTCCAGCCTTATCACCTCTATTCTCTTTGTATTCTCTTCTCACCTATTCCCCTCAATGTAAATGAGGTTTCTTTAGAAGTGTAGTGTAACGGGTAGAATAATACAAGTGCTAGCTTGAGTGAGAAAGGGAGAGATTTGATCTAGGATCAATATGTTAAGTATCCATCCGCATATCATTATTATTTATTTTCATACTCGCTTTATTATGTATTTAGAATGCATGTTTAAGGGTGTATGATGATGAGACCTAACAAAGATAATTAAATTGGTAGCCAATTTGCACGCGAAAAGCCCTCATCAAATATCATGCGTCTTTTCCTTCCATTGAGTGATTCTTGCTCAAGATCCTAGATTGGCATGGGTTGTTGGCCAAAGTCAAGCCCTTGTCCGTCGAAGATGTGTTTGAATCACGAGGCTTTGTTCCATATTGGTGTCTTGTCCAAGTTGTGGTTTGTTGGCCAAAGTCAAGACCACTTCTTGTCCATCGACATTGATTACGAAGCTTCCATGGTCAATGGGTCCGCGCTTGACTGGGATCACTAGGTTTGTTGTGCCAAAGCCAAGGCCTAGTTGATTCAGAGGAAAAAGGTTAGGGTATATATTAGATATATAGGCATATATAAGATATATGTTTCGGACTTGGATGTCCACCTACTGGATCTAGGAATTGGATTAGATCCATTTGATCTTAGAGATCTACCTAGTTAATTATCATACAATTTGTTGGCCAAAGTCAAGATTGTGTGATATTTAACGGGATCCTAGCCCACTAGGAAACACGGTTTCCCGAGTACTCGACAGAGGGTTAGAGGCTCGACGAAAAATAGTGGGAGGCAAGAATTGAATTTGCAATATTCGTTCAATTACTCGCCATACGCGCTCATTCAAATTATTTCGTCGTAATATTAAATGTTAGTTGGACTAATATTTAAATTGTTGTTTTAATAAACAGTTGGACTGTATTATAGTTGATTATATATAATTGGATTATATTAATCAATATATTTGAATTAATTAATTTCAGTTTACAGTTGATTTTATAATTGGATTATAGTAATCAATGTAATTGAGGTTAATTAATTTGGATTATATTTGATTATATAGTTGGACTATTATAATCATTATAATATATAGTACCACTAATCGTTGATTAAATAGTTGGACTATTGTAATCAAGATAAAATTGAAAAGTTGGATATTTAAAATATAATCTGGGATTAAATATTTAAATGATTTAATTTTCAAATTGGGAATAAAATAATAGGTTACTTTATTTGATAAAATAACTTATTGGACTTAAGCCCAAAATTAAGCAAATAAGTAGAGCGTAAAATCTTTGGAAGATTTATGTGATGATGACTTTAGTGCTTAATTTAATATACTTGTCATAAATCTAATTTTAGATTTAAGAAGTATTAAAATTGCATTTATAATTCTTGGAGAATTAATTGACTATTCTAGAGGAGATAAAGTCAAAGTTTGCAATTGGGCATGTAGCACGAGGTGCACATTGTTTCGATATTCTAAAAACCCAAGCTTGGCCTAAGGTTCCTGAAATATTGAAAAGGATAATTGACATATCCCAAAGTGACTACCATTTGGATATGGCAGACACAAAGAATTAAAGAAAGGGCAAGGCTCTGACTTTAAAAATGTTTGTCAAAGTTATGTTCACTACTAGTATTGAAATTAGATTTTAAATACTTAGTGTGGTACATAAAAATATATGTATTGATGTTCAGAATCTGCTTTGAGCAGGATACTGACTTCAAGCTGAGATTGCTCTGCGAATCGGAAACGGGACGAAAGTCGCTGTTTCGACCGTAGATACCTAAGTTAAGGAACTACCCTTCGGGTGTGTACTTAATTTAGGAACTGTTATAATGTAACTAGTTTGACTAGAGACATTATCTCTATATCAGTGTTTAATCCATTGTGGATAAACCTTTATATTCTAGAACACTAAGTGTTTCATTATATAAAGATGATACTGAGATAAACACATTAGATGTGAATAACAGAATTTATATTTTGAATATAATTAAAATCTCAAAACATATAAAATGACAAATAAATAGCTCAGATTGATTTGATCAAGTAAGAGACTTATTTGTGGCATTGTTGTCTAGGACATAATTAAACAAGATTCGTATATCCGCACTTTTGAAGAGTGGGTACTAGGACTGATTTGACTATTCAAATAAAGTCTACGAATCTAGTTTGTTAGGTAAAGTACCTAAAACACTGTTTACTTGGTAATAGTGTAAGTGCCACCGATCTGTTAGCCCTATTCATGGTGAAGTTAGTGGGCCCATATCTAGCTAGGCTAGATGTGAACATGAATATTTTGTGACCTTAACGGATGTGGCATCACGTTATGGTTATGTGTTTCTTTTGAAGAACACAGATCGGAAACTATTAGGGTTTCGACACGAAGTAGATAAACAGATCGACTATAGTATTATGCCGTCACGGTAAGACCGTAATGAAAATACTTAAGCAGTAAGTTTCAAACATACATGAAAGAGTATAGTATTCTTTCAGATGAGGACTCCTCCCGAGACACGTCAGTTAGACGGTGTGTCCGAACGAAAACCGAATTTTGTTGGACATGATAAGGTTTATCACGAGTCGCTCTGAGCTATCATTCCTTCAACATGGATATGTATTAACAGTGCAAAACTTATTTAGAATAAGGTTCCATATAAATCTGTTTGACAGATATCATATAGGATATGAACAGGAAAGAAACAGGGGTTCTCATTCCTAATAATTTGGGTATGCCAGGCATAACGTTTGGATGATACCAAACTAGAACCCAAATTGGATAAGTGCATATATAGGTTATCCTAATGGAAACCATAAGTATAGTACTTATAAATCTCACATGAGAACAATATGATTGTTGCTCACCATGCGGTTTTCCTGAAAGGAATACCGATATGCAGTGGTAAGTGGGAGGACAGTAATACTCGATGAAAATCGGAGTAATACTATTTAAGGCACGAAGTCCGTAATGGAACACAAATAGTTCATCAAGGATAAAACTAACCATTAATCTTCGAATACACAAGAACCCCGTAGATCGGAGAGAATCAGAAAACAACCTGGGTATGGGTTTCTGATGTAACCCCTTAAAGATGTAAATCTTATGAGGAATACCAACCGACTACGTACGAGGAAGTGATACGAGGTATCAACTCCCTTTTATGGCAAAGTGCCATGAGTCCGAAATGGATTCCATGTATAACAACTATGTTTGGATACTAGTTGATGTACCGTAAGGCATTGTGCCTATTGGTACAATGAACGTCTTCAAGGAAGACATACATGGATGGCAACATACCAACGTACAAAGCTAGGCTTGTGACGGAAAGGTATCGTTATCAACATTGTGTTGATTACAGTTCAACCTTTTACCTGTTGCCATGGTAAATCCATTTTGAAGATGCTTGTTGATACTGCATATTTCATTTATGAAATGTGTCAGTTAAGATCAAAATCGCTTTCCTGAAAAGAAACCTTTTGGAGGATGCTTACAACATCCTGACGATTTGTATATAACCGACAAACAAGGTTTGCGGGTATTCGATCCATGTTTGGATGAAGCAAGCATAAGGTTCTTGGAACTGTCGTTTTGAAATAATCATAATGGTTTATGATTTGACTCAAAACGAAATGATTCTTGTGTATATAAGGAGGTTAGTGGGAGCGCACTGACAAGGAAAATCCCATAATAAGCAATTGGTGAAAGCTTGGCTTTCGTAGAAATTCTCAGTAGAATTCTGGGGAGTAACAACCTTTATTCAAGGAATAAAGATCTACTGGGATAGATTTGGAGTTGTTAACACTCTCTGGGAAATTGTACATTTAAAATGTACTTGATATGGTGTCTCATACGCTTTGAGCATATGGAGTCACAATCAGGACAATCCAGTGATAGTCACTGGATTGAAGTTAAAGACATCTATTAGTATCTTAGAGAACTAAAGATGCTGTCTAAAACTATGGAGAAGGAGAACTTGAAGTGACTGGGATCACTGCTGCAAGTTTCCAAACAGTTAAATACTGCGGTACTATAAAGTTTGAATAACGGGACAGTGAGCTGGAAATCTTCCAAGCAAGATACTGTTGCCGAATAAACAACAAATGCGATTATTGCTGCGGCTGAGGCAGCAATAGAGCCATTTGGGTCGATAATAAATCTAATTAGATTGATTATATAGTTCTGTTAGCAGCTGAGCTAGGCGTCAGTATAAGGCTAAAGAATTAAAGGTCTCATCGACGATCCAGATATATACTTCTATATTCATCTGATTCGTTCGGATCATACATCGTGGCGATGTGATGATCGTATAAATCGCGTCAGACGATAATCATACAAATCCGCTGACGAACCTTTCCTCTCAGCAATTTGAGCAAACCGTACATAGTTCGGGTGTTCGACACTTGAGTGACTGGCTATGTTGCCAAGTGGGAGATTGTGGATAATATGACCCATAGCGTCACTATTTGTACAGATCATAGTGTTGTTGTACAAATTAACTATGTGACAAGGAAATTGCACTCTCATCATTTGTGATTAGATCACCTAAGATATATAAATGAAGAGAGGTCCATATGATTAGTTCCTGGATTGAGATGATATGAGACAGTATCAGTCCACGAAGGATTAATCATTAAATATCCCTATCGTAGTATTATCGAGACTGGACATCGATAATGCGGAATAGGCTAGTATTGCACTTGTGCGCGTTGTGAGGGCACAACATCATAGTTCTCATATATTTGGGTATTGGATACTCATGCAAGTGCGATAGGAGGTTGTGTTTCACCGATGGTACGGGAAACAGCTTCGCTCTGGATAGACCCCTCGGAATCCCATTGGTATTATGACTATGTGTCTATGGGAGTCCGACATCAGGGTAGGTGTGTTGGGTCTTAACCTGAGACTTGCACCGCTAATGCTTACGACAATCAATTACTTTAGTTGAGGTCGTCCAGGACTCTAACCGGTTGTTCTGTGTACGCCAATGCTGGGTATATTGAGAATCGTAGAGTATTGGGTGTGATGTCAAGACGGAAGTATCACTCCATCATAGTCATAGTGGAGATGATGTCACGCAGGATACGGTATTAGTGCTCTTAAGTGCTGGCCGGCCATCGGGATATTATGACAAGGTCATGTATATCCGATTATAGAGACTAGTTACCAGACATCCGACATGTGCTTCGGACGGGGCAGACACTTATCCAGCCCCAGCCCTAGCACGTGACTATCCGATACTGGGCCGATATACACGATACTTGGTATACTACGCTTGATATAGATCTTAAATATTCTTAGATGAATGATGACCGGAGAATTGGTAGACTTCGTGCTTTGCTAGAAGCCGATCTTGTCTCGTAAATCGGTAGAACGTAGTACTTGGTACGTACGTGATTCGGATATTCCGACGACCGTATTTACTGCCGACTTATTCGGGGATCTCATGGGTCGCTTCCTGATAATCCACCGACACGTGACGTATGACTCGCACTCTTAAATAATCTGGGATTATATAGTAGAGAGAGAAAATTAATCTAGGATTAATTACAGAGATATTTTATCTAGGATAAAATATCGTCAAGAGAGAGATAATGATTAATTTGGAATTAATCGGTAAATTAATATATTCGATATATTAAAAGAAATTAGATTTCGACGCGGAATAAAATTAGATTTTAATTCGGGCGAACGAATTAATTTAGAATTAATTCGTTAGCGACGTGAATAGTGAATTCGCTAGGCGTAATCATTTAATTACGACGCAACGGAAAATTCGCTAATTGGGAATTAGTGAACCCGAGCCCGAGTGTGATTGCGAGCGCATTCGTATTTCGAATTCGAGTGCGGCGACGCAAGTCACATCAAGCGTCAAATCATTCGTCACATCAAGCGTCAAATCAAAAGTCACTTTGAGTGATGTGATTGATTGATGTGATTGATTGATTGAAAGACTTACATCACCTTTAAAGTGACAATGAATAGTTGATGTAGTTGTTGGAATAGTGTTGGTGGTTGAGAAAGCCATTTCCATTTACTTTATTTGATAAATTCAAATGGTAAATGCTTATTATTTTTTGGAAAAATATATAAAGCATTTTGGTAATTCATTTCACAAGTCAACACACATCTATCTCTCCTAATCTTTCTCTTTCAGCTCACGCCCTTTTGGGCAAAATAAACTCACTGGTTTTACACTAACCGTGAGCATGAGAGAGGCAAGAGTTGAGTTTTTGTGGCAAAAACCGCAAGTGCTAGCACACTACGAGACTTGCGAAGGTGGTAGGGAGGTTCACCCATGAGTCGGGATTCGTTTGACGCAATCTTGGAGCTCAATTTCGCAGCTCAAAATTCTGTTTTTGTGGGCTGTGAACTGCACAGCAGTGGCGCCAAACCAGTGAGCTTTTTGGGCTTCATTCGTCTTCAAATCGTCTCAACCGATCGATGTGAGTATTCCGCTACCTCCGTTGATGTATTCACGCATTATTTCATGTCTTGTTTGATCTTGGGACCTAGATAAAACCTAACACTCCCAAACCTACGCATTGCGACGCGCTAGGAGCTGTTGCCCATGAGCACTGAAACTTCATTTTCTCCATTCTGGAGTTTCCGGATTTCGATTTGGTGCTCATTTTTTCTTACTTTTTCTTACGGACTTTTGATAGAATAAATATTCTATAAAATAATTTAAAAAAAACACTCATGCTAGATATCTAAGGGTTGGACCCACGTCCGCTGCACGGGGCACTGATCCAACCTTAGAGGTCCCCCAAATGCCCCAACAGAATGGTATCAGCACAATTCTTAACCACACAAAACATGTATTTGAATCCATGCCTATGTAATTTTAATTTAATTATGCATAAGTCATATTGGATATGCATTACATGTTTTAAATTAAAATTTTTATTTTGACCCAAGCATGTTAATGACTTGATTGTCATAAATTTCCTATGATTAGGTGATTATTTTAAGTAATAGTATTAATAATGTTGGAGCATTATTGTATGGTTCGTCTTATCAATACGGAGATGAATGAGTTCTTATTACTTATGCTCAATACCATAATTATTATGAGGGTATAAATGGTCTGAACTTAGGTCACTCCGGTAAAATATTAGATGTAGCGTGATGAGTTGAAGTAGTCAACCAATACCGTCATTATTGTAAAGCTGTACTTACGAAGTTCATAAGTTCACATTGACAAGTATACACCTGGAACATGTCTTATCCAATACCATCATTATTCTGAGGATAAGAAACAGTTCATGACCAAAATTAGGAGTCATGTGAATGTGATTGACCTTGGAGGTCTACCTAATGAGTTTATAAAGGCCAAGACCATCATTATTGTGAGGCTTGAGTAAATTTCATGGGATCCAGGGAGATTACAGAATTATGTAAAGTAGTGGGATGACACTAATAGATTTAAAATCCATAATTATATAAGTGTTTTTATATTGAAATGAAAAATATTCTGCTAGTGTCTTATTGTTGTCTTGTAGATGGCTGCCGCAAATCCATTAGCGTGACTTTTGGATTCTAATAAACTGAAAGGAGCCGAGAAATATTTTGAATGTGAAATTAACATTCGCCTTGTCTTGGAGTTAGAAAACTTGAGCTATGTGACGCTCAATCCATTGCATGTTGAAATCGATCCTGATTCCATTCCTGAAGAGCGTGAGACTTTTGAAAATGGAAGGATGATAACCTAATGGTGAAATCCTATATTTTAGGATTGATGGTTCCATATTTGCTCAGACAATACCTAGAGGTACCTAATGCTTGGAGCATTATGACAACACTCAAGGAGTCGTTCAAATAAAATCAAGAAATTGAAATATATCAGAGATTTAAGGAATTGTTCCATACTACGCTCAAGGATGAAGGAGCGGTAAGCATTCATATTTTGAATATGATAGACCAGATTCGATATTTGGAACGACAAGACATCATGATCGACGAACGGTAAGGTCAAAATTTGATTCTATCTTCTTTGCCTGGTATTTATATTGGCTTTGTGTTAGATTTTCATATGCATTCGATGCAAACTAGTTATGAAGAACTTCATAACATATTACGCACGGTGAGACAAGATTTGAAGAAAGACAATCATACTTTGTACCTCCATGGTGGAGAAAGCTCTTCAAAGACTTCTAGAAAGTCGAAGAAAATCAAAATGGGAAAGAAGAAATCATCAAAGAGAAACTCCAAGAGCTACTGTTCATTCATGGGTCACTATTCACTACCATTTTCTTCATCGATTTATATGCAACCGTGCACGGAATGGAAAATACTTCATAGCCAACTTGTATTACTCTTCGAGAGCTTCGATTTGGTGGGTGACTTAGGCCGTGAAACGAAGCCGGGAGCTAGGATAAACAAACCTACTTTCAAACACGTCTCTCTAATTTCTCATCGTTCGACAGTGATCCGGATCTGCCACCGGCAACCACAAGGTGGAGGGATGGCCGACGCACTACTCTGGTCGATCACGCTGGTTGGCGATGGCCGACAGGTCATCGGCGCGACCATGGCTTGTCCAAAACGTGTTTGGGGATGAGGGGTCGTGTGAGGTGTTTCGATATGTTCTGTAAATTTCACAATTAGAAGAAACTATGGGGTATTTATAAGAAAGTTTCTTAAAATTATAATTTGACCCCCATGAAATTACAATCAGGTCCCTACAATGAGACTTTCACGGAAATTCATATTTTGGAAGCTCTTATGATATAAATTTCAAAAAGTGTTCAACACGAAAGTTGTTCCTCTCGAAAAACGAGTACAATGGTTCAAAAATGAGCTTAATCAGAGTTCGTTTGCTATTTTTATAGCCGAAATAAGAAATTTTACGTGTATAACAATATAAACAAAAATAACTGGTCCTTGAAACCACACATTTTCCAACGTGATGAAGCTTCACTTTAAAACGTTCCGACCTATTTTCCAACACATACTCTTATTCTCGAATACCATCACATTCCAAATTCTTAATTTTAATTCGGAAATCTTCTTTAACCGTTCCGAAAAACTCGGGATATGTTGTTCTAAATCTCCCTAATGAATGAGAATTATTTTTACATGACAGTGATTATGTACCCTCTATTGTCAAAGAGATTATATCATTACCAATATTAAATAAATAGGGATATAAAATAAACATTAAAGATGGTACTTTTATATTTATATATGATAAAGACAACTAATTGATATGTGAATGTTCTTTATCTAACGGTCAATATATTTTAGAAATATATCGAGATGTATTTAATGTAGAGAAAAATACAAGTAAAAGATCTGAATTAAATAATACTGAATTATGGAATATGAGATTGGGCCATATAGGTGTTAGTGTTAGAGTTGGTGCTCGGCGCACCAATTTTTGATGTATTTACTGTAAATACGTTGCACTTTTATATTTTATTTTGAATAAAATTTAGTACTTTCATCGATATAATCTTTTGTTTAATGGTAACGACGTAAATAGTCCATAGAATTAGTTGTTGTAATGTAGTTGCAATAAACATCACAATAGACACTGAGAAACATTACAACTTGATTCATTCTTAAAATAGTTCATAGTCAAGGTTTACATACATGGTCGGTTAGTAAACCCATGAGTACATGCCGTATATTGGAATAGTTCTAATGGCTTATCTCAGTTTACCATGAGTCTTAGAGAGACTCATATAGACATGTAGGTATTTATTGGATAAATATTGAACGACTCACTTGATGATTCCTAATAGATGGTACACCAACGTCAAAATGAATCTTCTCGAGTCCAGTATCATATTAGCTTATTTAACTTGAGTTACCACTATAGATATGTGGGATATCCTCCAGGCTTGAATGGCAGTCACGTCAATGATCTTTTAAGATCAGACCTCCGCCTATTCGTTGGGATTGAACAGATACTTACAATATCTTGTGATGTATCCAGATAGGATCTGTCAGTCATGTGTATGTGACTTAGGTATCCAATCAGTGATTCTTTAAAATCCTTGGCAGAGGATACTGCGGAAACGAGTTTCGAGTATTTATTTGGAGAATCACGATTATATCGCGACATATTAGAATTATTCATTACGGAGATTTGACATTTTTCTATATCACCGGAATAATTCGGATAGCCTATGATAGATAGATTACATATATGTAATGATCTCGACTTGTATGGTTCAACTCGATTATTTATGGTTGTCGTACTTTGTGAGTGGACAAACCACGGACACATAAATAGTTTTTATGACAGATAAACTTGAACTTAGAGAGTCCCAAAATATGAAGTGTGCTCATTGAGCACTTAGGCAATTTAATTATGGATAATTCAGATTATTCATAATTTACAAGTGCGCGTTAAATTTAATGTGTATTTATATACAATACATAATTTTATTAGATACACATTAATGGCCAAATGATAATTCGAATTTGCCATATGTCTTTGTTGTGATTATTTGAATTAATTAAAGATTAATTGGTTATTAATTATAATAAAGAAATAGATATTCTTGGAATCTTTTTCCATAACCTTATTTTGTCATTTTGTAAATGGAAATTCAAATTCAAATTAATTGTTAATTAAAATTTGAGTTTCTAGATGAAAGAATATTCTTGAGATATTCTTAATCACTTGGCCAATTGTGATTGGCTAAACCATAGGGTTTTGACACTTGGATTCAACTAACTTGGAGACAAATAAATTAAATACATTTTAATTAGATTGATATGTGTAATTTTTTGGACCAAGTTTTGAACTTGCAAATGACCAAAATGGGCCTCCAATTTCGTCCAAGAGGAATAAAATGGAAAAATGTGTTTTCATTTTTGGTTAGCCATATTCTCAAATTTTTGAGAGAAAAAAGAAAAGGGTTAGGGTTAGTTTCAAGAGAAGAACATCAAAAGGAGAAAGATTTGGAATGTTTGAAGAAAAATCAAAAGCTTAAATGGATTAAGGTAATGTTTTTGTTTCTAGTCTTGGAAATTATTTTTCCTAAGCATGTTAATATGTATTTGATATATATTATATGTTTCAAGTAAATTGGATTAAGGTAATGCTTTTGCTTCTAGTCTTGGAAATTATTTTTCCTAAGCATGTTAATATGTATTTGATATATATTATATGTTTCAAGTATATTATTAGATAATATATAAAAATTTTCCAAATTTTTGGTGTTGTTGGATTTTGATAATGACATTTGTTTTATTTGATTAAACATGTATTATTTTGAATTAATTGTTGAATTAGATTCAAGATATGATATTGCCATTTTAGAGCATTGTAGCCACTCATATGATGCCTAGAATTGTTCTTGAGACTTCATTTGTGGTGACTTTAAAATTGTGTAGATTAATTTGATTAATTTGGTGAGAAATTGGATTTTTACATGAAAAATGAAAAACTTTAAATTATGGATCAGATCTGGAAAACATAATATTTTTTGAGTAAAAATATGATGTTTGGATGTGTATTGGGTGTTCAATAAATACCGAAAAAAGGTTCCGAGTTAAAAATTCACGAAATTGACAAAATTATGCAAAAACAAACTTACCGCGTAAGGGCTATCCAAGCAGTGAATTGTTCACTTCTTGTATAGTCCAGGGGCTAACCGGTTACTGCCCAAGTGACCGGGTCGACCCGGCTCGATATTTGATTTGACCGGATACCCATTTTTCATAGTATTTGTTCGGAAAGATTTCCGTAAAATCTTTACCACGTTTTTAGGATTAGTTTATGTTGTTAAGTTATGAACAAATAATATGTTTAGGTGAAATACGATCTAATTAGAGGTATTGGATATTGGCTAATTCGTTCGGAAAATTTTAAAATATTTAAAAATTATTTTTGCCTAAAATTGCGCTTCTGTCATCAAAACACCAACAAAAATGGTATCAGAGCGTCTGATCCCACATCCAAAAATATTTTTCATGCTATTAAATATTTGATATTTAATCAAATTTATTTTTCGCATCCTAAAATTAATTTGATTGGATCAATTTTTAAGTATTTGATAGTAATTGAAAAATCCCTATAACAAGGCTTTTTATTTGTTTATGTGTAGATTTTTACAATTAATGGTCCGTCTTGTCAATACGGATGTGAATTGTTTTTATGGTCGTGCCCGCAATGTGCCAAAGCTATGTGGGTGTGGTTTATAGGAATTAATTTTCACTCGTAAAACTTATTTTTATAAGACATAAATTCGAGCAAAAGTGCACACAATAAATGCCAAAACAGTAAGGTAGTACATATGTACCTTGAGCTTGTCATTGACAAGTATTGCCTTGAACACGCCCCATCCAATAGATGCTAAAGTAGTAAGGATCGGAAACAATTCAGGACCTGAATTTGGAGTCACATTTGATGTGATTGATAATTGTTATCTATTCGCGAACATACGTAGACGCAACATGCCAAAGCTGTGTGTTGAAATATGTTCGTTGGTTCCACTTCCTACTATAGAATTTAATTGAAGTATTGAATTCTTGTATTTTATTTGGGGATTATGAAATTATGTAAAGTAGTGGGAGGGCTTCTTTAGATTAAAAATCCATGATATATTAGATGTTTATGATATCGATGAAATTATTTTATATGCTAATTCTTGTTTTCTTTTGTTAAGTTTTATGATGATAACAACCACTTCTTCTAATCCTTTTGTGCGCGTCCTTGACGCAAACAAATTGGCTGGCCCTGAAAATGTTTCTGAATGGGAATTAGATCTTAAGATTGTCCTAAGGTCGGAGAAGTTGGAATACATACTGGATAGTCCAGTACCTATTGATATTGCTCCGGAGTCAACCCTTGAGGAGAGGGAGACTCTTCAGAAATGAAGGGATGATGACCTGAGAGTCAGGTCACTCATTCTCT
Organism: Zanthoxylum bungeanum; assembly: GCA_019454045.1. Lineage (NCBI taxonomy): Eukaryota > Viridiplantae > Streptophyta > Magnoliopsida > Sapindales > Rutaceae > Zanthoxylum > Zanthoxylum bungeanum. The sequence continues at coordinate 59,807 of SKCR01033334.1, read as the reverse complement.
GTTCTATGTCTCCTGATCTGAAGAGGTAATATGTGGATATGCTTGACTCTTTCAGCATTATTACTCAACATATGGAGTTATTCCTGAACCAGGAGCAAGCCCTGATGTACAAAATGTCAATGGAATATTCCATGCTCTTCTGGCGGATGGTAGGCCACTGAGTCCACATGTCCTGCACATGATGGATCTCATCAAGCAGCTTATGAGGTGTGACTTTTGGCTGAATGAGACTTTGGGTCGGAATATGATTATGGGCTCACTCCCACCATCATATTCTCAGTTTATCATGAACTTCAACATGCATGACATTCACTGTTCCTAAAGTCAGTTACATAGGATGCTACAGACTGTGGATGAAGATATTAAGAAGGGTGTACCGACACTTATTACTAAGTCATCTTTGCCTGGTTCTTCTTCTTCCCAATCTGTGAGATTGGGAAAGAAGAAGAAGAAAAAGGAAAAGAAGACTAATTACAGTATCCCTTCTAAAGGAAAGGTAGTGAAGCCTGACAAGTCGAAGAAGAAGGTCGACGAGGACAAGTGTCACCACTGTAGCAAGATTGGGTACTTGAGGAGGAACTGCCCAGACTACATTACCTCCGTCAGACAGGAGAGGGCCTCGAAATCAGGAACATTTATTTTCCATGTCATTGATATCTCTTTGGCTTGTGAAGCCATTAATACTGGATGGGTTTTAGATTCTGCTTGCTCTACTCACATTTATAATTCATTGCAGGGGCTGAAAGTCAGTAGGATGCTGAATCCTAGAGAGATGCAGTTGCGTTTTGGGATGGTGATTCTCTAACTGCAACAGTTGTTGGTTAATACGAGATTTGACTATCCCGTGGTAACATTATTTTGACAGATTATGTTTTTGTGTCTGGTTATATGGCAAATATTATCTCATTATTTTTATTAGATACAAAAGGATATCATGTACTTATTAAAAAATGTTCTTTATATATATATATAATATGAATGATGTTGTTACTTAAATGTTCAAATTCACATGGTCATTATGTTTTGCATACTATTATAGATGTTTATGAAATAAGGAATAATAAATATAGTAGATATCATATAACTAATACTGAATTAAGGCATATGCAGCTACGACATATAAGTGTACGTCGCCTAACCAAATTGGTTAAGCATGATATGATTGAGAATCTAACCATACAATCTTATCCAACTTGTAAATCTTGTATTCAGGGTAAAATGACTAAAGTCCCATTTAACAATGTTGGACATCGGGCCAATGACCTATTAGAACTCGTACAAAGTGATATATGTGGTCCTATAAGTCATACTGCTCATAGTGGCTATTCATACTTCGTGACCTTTACTGATGATATGTCACGGTATGGTTATGTTTATCTGATGAAACATAATTCGAAAATATTTGAAAGGTTCAAGGAATTCCGTAATGAAGTTGAAAAATAAACTAGTAAATTCATCAAATGCTTTCAATCGGATCGAGATGGTGAATATATTGTTGGGTTTCTACGGTCTAACCGGGATCGTTTTAAGCTATGAAACAACATGTGAATACAACAAGGAAGTTACAGAATACTTACATTGGGCGGTTGAGCGATGCGACGAACAACACAAACCTTTTTCCCCTTGCAAGATGCTCGGCAGTGGGCTGTTTTGAAGTTCCAAAAATTCGGCCATCTTGGTCCTCCAAGCTCCAAGCTTTTGTGTTGTGATTCCAAGATCACAAGTGCGGTTCCCTATCACATTCGCAAGACCCCGAATGTGTGCTAGCACTTGGTAATTTTTGCCACAAAAATCACCTTGCTTCTCCTTCAATCTCACGGTGAAACCAGAAATAGATGGAAGAAAAAACTGCCCCTTGGGCGTGAATGAGAGAAGAGAAGAAGTGAGAGAGTTTTATGTTGGTTGTTACAAAAATTGTATTAGTTAATTGTTTTCAAAAAACAAATAAACATATACCATTTTTCCTTTTGCAAAAATTCAAAGCATTAAAGCTTTGCCAATTACCACCATCAATCACAATGACAAGTTGTCACATCACTCAAAGTGACTAGACATCACATCAATTGATTGACTAGTGATTTGACGCTTGATGTGACTTGTGGGCCACACTTTAATTCGCAATGCGAGTGCGCCCGCAAACACTCCGGGCTTGGGTTCGCTAATTCCAAATTAATGAATTTTCCGTTGCGACGAAATTAAATCTAATATAATTAAATAACTTTGCCTAGTAAAATTACTATTCACGTCGCTAACAAATTAATTCTAAATTAACTCATTCGCCCGAATTAAAATCTAATTTCAATTCCGCGTCGAAATCCAATTTCGTTTAATATATCAAATATATTATTTTATCGATTAATTCCAAATTAATCATTTTCTCTCTTTAATTAATATTTTATCCCAGATAAAATATCTCCGCAATTAATCCCAGATTAATTTTATCTCTCATCTAATTAATCCCAGATTAATAAAGTGCGAGTCATACGTCATCGGTGAATCTTCGGGAAGCGACCCATGAGATCCCCGGATATATTGGCAGTAAATCCGGTCGTCGGACTATCCAACACGTACGTACCTAGTACTATGTTTGTACCGATTTACAAGACAAGGTTGGCTTCTAGCAAAGCGCCATGCCTACCTAATTCTCCAGAAATATCCTTACAAGAATATGTGATCTATATCAGGCGTAGTATATGTAGTATTTTTTATTTCGATCCAGTATCGGATGTCACGTGCAAGGCCTGGGGCTGGAAATGTGTCTGCCCCGTACGAAGCACATATCAGATCTCTGGTAACTAGTCTCTAAAATCAGATAAACATGACCTAGTCATAATATCCCGATAGCTGTATCATATAAGAGAACCAGTTCCGTATCCTACGTGATCATCATCTCCACTATTACTGGAGTGATACTTCAATCTCGACATCACACCCAATACACTATGATTCTCTATATACCCAGAAGAGGTGTACATAGAACCTGTTAATTTGTACAACAACACCATGATCTGTACAAATAGTGACGCTATGGGTCATAACTGTCCAACACTCTCCCACTTGGCCTATAGCCAGTCACTCGAGTGTCTTACACCCGAACTATGTACGGTTCGCTCAAATTATTGAGAAAAGACTTTCGTCAACATATTTGTATGATTATCATCTGATGCGATTTATACGATCATCACATCGCCACGATGTATGATCCGAACGAATCAGATGAATAGTCGAAGTATATATCTAGATCGTTGCTGAGACCATTAATTCTTTAGCCTGCGCTGTAGCCTAGCTCAGCTGCTAACAGAACTATATCTAATCTAATTAGATTATTATCAATCCAGAAGGCTTCTATTGCTGCCTCAGCTGCAGTAATAATCCACTTTTGTTGTTTATTCAGTAACAATATCTTGCTTGGAAGATTTCCAGCTCACTGTTCCGTTATTCAAATTGTATAGTACCGTTGTGCGCCCTATAGTCGTTTTTATCGATTAGGAAACTTGCAGAAGTGATCCCAGTCACTTTAAGTTCTCATTCTCCATAGTTTAAGACATCATCCTTAGATCTCTAAGATACTAAAGGATGTTCTTAACATCAATCCAATGACTATCACTTGGATTGTCCCGATTGTGAATCCATATACTCAAAGCGTATGAGACACCAGGTCGCGTACATTTATTTTAATGTACGAGTTCTCGGAGACTATTAACAACTTTAAATCTATCCCAGTAGAACTTTATTCCTAGAATAAAGGTTATTTCTCCCAAGAATTCTACGGAGAATTTTATTATGAAAGCCAAGCTTTCACCGATTGTATTTGGGAATATCATTTCCAAGAAATGATATATTATCATTATTTAGGACATTCATTGTCAGTGCGCTCCCACTAACCCTCTTATATACATAAGAATCATTTTCGTTTTGAATTAAATCATACACCATTATGATTACATCAAAATGATAATTCCAAGAACGCAATGCTTGCTTCAATCCATCCATGGATCGAATAACCTGCAAACCCTGTTTGCTAGTTATGGTACAACAAAACCGTCGGGATGTTGTAAACATCCTCCGAAAGGTTTCCGTTAAGGAAAGTGGTTTTGGCATTACAGCTGCCATATTTCATAAATGAAACATGCAGCATCAGCTAGCATTATCCAAATGGATTTAACAATGGCAACGGTTAAAAGGTTTCATCGTAATCGATAAAATGTTGATAACGATATCTTTTCGCTACAAGCCCAGCTTAGTACGTTGGTATGTTGCCTTCTATGTATGTCTTCCTTGAAGACTTATATAGTACCGATAGGTACAATGCCTTGTGGTACATAAACTAGTATCCAAACATAGTTGATATATATGGAATCCATTTCAGATTATATGGCACTTTGCCATAATAGGGAGTCGATACCTTGTATCACTTCCTCATACATAGTCAGTTCGTATTCCTCAATAAGATTAACATCTTTATGAGGTGAGATCAGAAACCCATACCCCAGGTTGTTTTCTGACTCTCTCCGACTAACGCGGTTCTTGTGTATTCGAAGATTATTGGTATAGTTTCATCCTTGATGAACTATTTGTGTTCCATTAAGGAATTGGTGCCTTGATAGTATTACTCCGATTTTTATCGAGTTTTACTATCCTCCCACTTACCACTGCATATAGGTATTCCTCTTAGGAAAACCGCATGGTGAGCAACAATTACATTGCTCTTTAGTGAGTTGTTTAAGTACTATATGTTAGGTTTATATCTAGGTCCCAAGATCAAACAAGCAATGAAAAACATGTGTGAACACATCAAAGGAGGTAGCGGAATACTCACATCGATCGGTTGAGACGATTTGAAGACGAATGAAGCCACAAAGTGCACTGCCATTCACGCCCACTGCAGCAGTTCACTGCCCTCCAAAACAGAATTTTGAGCTGCGAAAATGAGCTCCAAGATTGCGTCAAACGAATCCCGACTCATGGGTGAACCTCCCTACCACCTTCGCAAGTCTCGTAAGTGTGCTAGCACTTGTGATTTTACCATAAAATCACACTCTTGCTTCCTCCAATGCTCGGCAGTTTCAGTGAAACCAGTGAGCAGAATTTGCCCCTCCATGGGCGTGAACAAGAGAGAAAGAGAGATGAAGATGTGTTGATTAGTTAGTAAAACAATTTCCAAAATTGTTTATATATTTTCCAACCAAAAATATATAAGATTTACCAAATAATCTATTAAAAAATCAAATGGTAAATGCTTCCACCAACTAACACTATTCCAACCACACACATCAACTATTCATTGTCACTTTAATAAAGTGATGTAAGTCTTTCAATCAATCAATCACATCAATCAATCACATCACTCAAAGTGACATTTGATTTGACGTTTGATGTGACGAATGATTTGACGCTTGATGTGACTTACGTTGCCGCACTCGAATTCGAAATACGAATGCGCTCGCAATCACACTCGGGCTCGGGTTCACTAATTCCCAATTAGCGATTTTTCCGTCGCGTCATAATTAAGTGATTACGCCTAGCGAATTCACTATTCATGTCGCTAACGAATTAGTTCTAAATTAATTCGTTCGCCCGAATTAAAATCTAATTTTAATTCCGCGTCGAAATCTAATTTCATTTAATATATCGAATATATTAATTTACCGATTAATTCCAAATTAATCATTATCTCTCTCTAGACGATATTTTATCCTAGATAAAATATCTCCGTAATTAATCCTAGATTAATTTTCTCTTTCTTCTATATAATCCCAGATTATTTAAGAGTGCGAGTTATGCGTCATCGGTGGATTATCGGGAAGCGACCCATGCGATCCCCGGATAAGTCGGCAGTAAATACGGTCGTCGGAGTATCCGAATCACGTATGTACCAAGTACTACGTTCTACCGATTTATGAGACAAGATCGGCTTCTAGCAAAGCACGAAGTCTACCCAATTCTCCGGTCATATTCATTTAAGAATATTTAAGATCTATATCAAGCGTACTATACCAAGTATTGTGTATATCGGCCCAATATCGGATAGTCATGTGCTAGGGCTGGGGCTGGATAAGTGTCTGCCCCGTCCGAAGCACATGTCGGATGTCTGGTAACTAGTCTCTATAATCGGATATACATGACCTTGTCATAATATCCCATGGCCGGCCAGCACTTAAGAGCACTAATACCGTATCCTGCGTGACATCATCTCCACTATGACTGGAGTGATACTTCCATCTTGACATCACACTCAATACTCTACGATTCTCAATATGCCCAGCATTGGCGTACACAGAACCGGTTAGAGTCCTGGACGACCTCAACTAAAGCATATTGATTGTCGCAAGCATTAGCGGTGCAAGTCTCAGGTTAAGACCATACACACCTACCCTGATGTCGGACTCCCATAGACACATAGTCATAATACCAATGGGATTCCGAGGGGTCTATCCAAAGCGAAGCTGTTTCCCGTACCATCGGTGAAACACAACCTCCTATCGCACTTGCATGAGTATCCAATACCCAAATATATGAGAACTATGCTGTTGTGCCCTCACAACGCGCACAAGTGCAATACTAGCCTATTCCGCATTATCGATGTCCAGTCTCGATAATACTACGACTAGGGATATTTAATGATTAATCATTCGTGGACTGATACTGTCTCATATCATCTCAATCCAGGAACTAATCATATGGACCTCTCTTCATTTATATATCTAAGGTGATCTAATCACAAATGATGAGAGTGAAATTTCCTTGTCACATAGTTAATTTGTACAACAACACTATGATCTGTATAAATAGTGACGCTATGGGTCATATTATCCAACACTATACTTTGGTATCCCTAGGATAACCAACAACTTAGGCACTTATCCGATTTGGGTTTTAGTTTGGTATCATCCAAACATATGCCTGGCATCCCGAATCATCAGGAATGAGAAACCCGGTGTGGGAACACAGAAACTAGACGACGCATGTTGTTCCAGGCTCGGGGGCCTAGTTGGGAGTACGAAGTAGCCAACGGAGGACTAAACCGGAGAATAAGGGAGTCGCCACCCGGTGTGAACCGGGACAAAGATTTAAGGCCGCACTCACCCCTCGCAAGGGAAGACCTCAAACCATTGGGTTCGGAATGGTCCCGTACTTATGCAACTTGTAATGTAAAGATTTATGCAATAATCCAACCAAGCCTATGACATATATTTCCAAGTGCAACACAATCCTAGATTCACATGCTTAAAAGTATAGTTTACATCTAACATACATGGAACCAAATCTTATTGCCAAATTCACATGCTCCAAAGTAGGCCTTTGCAACAACAAGCACATAACGTCATAAGAATTCAATCATTCATGTAAATATAAACACAAACAGTCATGGTAACATTTGCGTGTAATGTAAAGGAAATCAAAATGACGACAAATAATATTGTAGGCGCATAACAAAAATAGACAACTAGAGAGGTAATACAAATGCATAACATAAAAACGGGTAACCATATGCTAAGATGGACATGTCGTAATATGATGCGAGAGGATCTGTTTACCGTATGCGTTCGTGCAGCGTTCGTAAACGCGTTCGAACAGTAAACAGAAGGTTCTCGTTCGAGTAGCGTTCGTAAACGCGTTCGAATGGGAATGAAACAGAATGCACACGTTCGTATGGCGTTTGTGAACGCGTTCGAACGGAAATGAAACAGAATACTCACATTCGTGTGGCGTTTGTGAACGCGTTTGAACAAAAATGAAACAGAATGCTCACGTTCATATGGCGTTCGTGAACGCGTTTGAACAGAAATAAGACCTGATGCATGATAAAGCAAAATACATGTGCGTTCGAGTTGCGTTCGTAAATGCGTTCGAACGGGAACAGACCTGATGCATGAAATGGGACGCAATACATAAATGACGAATAGTACACTGCGAGGCGCGGCGAAGCATCGTGGTAAATGATTTGAACCTCTTCAATTAGAGGACCTCTCATCGCACTTACTAAGCCCATGCGCTCGATCACATCATGCATACAAACATAAAGACAATCATCTCAAACTAAGTATGCCCGATTGAACACATCTTACATCCAACCGAGCACACATCAACCGGCGCGGCAAAGCATCGTGGTAAAGGGCTTTAAACCCCTCCCCATGGGGGTCTTTCATTCCACTTACTAAGCCCATGCGCTCGATTGAACTATGCATAAAAACATAAAGACAATCATATCAAACTAAGTATGCCCGATTGAACACATCTTACATCCAACCGAACACAGATCAATCGACGCGGCAAAGCATCGTGGTAAAGGGCTTTAACCCCTCCCCATAGGGGATCTTTCATTCCACTTACTAAGCCCATGCGCTCGATTGAACTATGCATAAATAAACAACATGCAGAATTCAAGTGACGAGAAATAAATAACCCAAAACAACACAAAACAAGAGAGGGTGCCGTTTACTCAAGTGGTACGTGGAGTTGTATCCCAAGTACAGACCGCACTACCGTCCATTCGGATTCGGCTACGAAATTTACGTCTGGGTTTCCATCCGATATACCTCAAGAGGCGACACGCCTTTCATTTTATCCAATGCCCACAACACACATCACATTCATAACACATACATATTTATCTACTCAAGGGCCGCAACATGAATTTGAACATCATAATCATGCGAATAAAGCTCAATGAATAGTAAAAAAACGAAACTGAAAATAAGTGTAAAAAATACCCTCAGGTCTAACCTTTTTTGCCAACTTTCGGGCTTGCGTTTCGCGGAGATCGGAAGGGGAAAGCTCCTCAACTTCTCCGGTTCACTGGTTTAGCGTCTTAGCTCACTATTTTACTATTTTTCTCGCTGTCTGCTCTCTGTTTTGCTGCTGTTTTCGCTGTATTTCTGCTCACTGTTTCAGGTCCTATTCTTCCGTTTTAGTGGACTGTTTTAGGTGTTTTTTAAAGACTGTTTGTGCAGGTTTGTCTGTGATTTTTTAAGGGTTAGATATGAAGTTTTTGCTCACTGGTTTGGAGTATTTTGGGGGCTGTTTGATGGACAAAACTTGGGCAGATGGCTGCTATTTTTGCGAGTCAGTTTTGGATGTGTAAGGGCGCTATTCTGGTTGTTTTTTATGTGTTGATGTTTCTTCGGTTCTGGTTGAGATTTGCGTGAGTTGTGATGATATTTTAGATGTTATTTTGGTGATGGTGATGATAGGGGGTGTTGTAAATCGGCTAAGGAGGGGGGGTGGTGGATGTATGGTTCTCGGCCAAGAGAGAGTGAGATGAAGAGAAAGGTTTCTGGTTGGTGTCTTGTAATTTGCGTGTGAGATGAGGGATAGGTTGATGTCTTGGGCGTGTATTAGAGAGAGTCCAGATGAGGGGTGGCTAGGTTAGTCATGTTTATATAGAAGAGAGCTAGGGTTTGCCCTTGTCTCACAAGGAAGAGATCTAGTTTCCAAATTAGGAGTCATAGGAATGGTATACATAAGATTGAGGGGGGACAAAATATTTTAAATTAGGAAGTTGTAATATTAGATTGGTGGATGTCTTGTTAGATTAGGAAGTCAAATATTTTTAAATTGGTAGATGTCTTATTAGATTAGGAAGTCAAATATATGATTGGCTTTAATTGGTTAGAATTGATTTTAATTAGGTATATCTTCTTTTTAGTTTTAGTATATAATATATTCAAATTATTTAAATTAGTCATGATTTTAGTTTAAGTTTGGTAAATGTTTATTTTATGTTTGGTAAATGTTTTAAATTAATTATTTAATTAATTTAATTATTATCTTATTTAGTTAATATTTATTTATTTAAATTGGGATGTGTTTTATGGGCTTTGGGGGGCTAATTGGGCTGGGGTGCGAGGCTAGCAGCAAAACCAGAAAATACCGACTCCGTTCGAACGCCAATTCGAACGTGGCACGAACGTCTGTAATCTGCCTGACGTTCGAACGAAGTGACGAACGCAGCACCAACGAAGACAGTGAACTTGTGAAATGAACTTGATGACGCACTTATTCTGAATTTCCCCTTCCGACCTCCGTTTTCCCGCAATATCCTTAGCTAAAAAGGTAGTGCCTCCAACTGAGACTCATCATCGGGTTTCACATGCGAAAAATGCAATGGCTACACCCGGTTTCTTTCCTGTTCATATCTAATATGAATTTTGTCAAACAGATTTTTATGGAACCTTATTCAAAATAAGTTCTGCACTGTTAATGCGTATCCGTTGAAGGAAATGGTAGCTTAGAGCGACTCATGATTAACCTTATCATGTCTAACAAAATTTGGTTTATCCTTTCGGACACACCGTCAAATTGACGTGTTCCATGAGGAGTCCTCATTGAAAGAATACTATACTCTTTCAAGTATTTGAGAAACTTATTGCTTAAGTATTTTCATCATGGTCTAACTGTGATGGTTTAATACTTTAGCCGATCTGTTTGTCTATTTCGTGTAGAAACTTTAAAAGTTTCCGATTTGTGTTTCAAATGAAACACATAACCATAACGCGATGCCACATTCGTAAAGGTCACGAAATATTCATATCCACCTCTAGCCTAGCTTACGTCACTATGAACGAGGGCTAACAGATTGGTGGCATTTGCACTTTTACCAAGTAAAGGTGTTTTAGGCACTTTGCTCAATAAACTAGATTCGTAGACATTATTTGATTAGAATCAAATTTGTCCTAGTACCCACTCTTCGAAAGTGTGGATATACGAGTCTTGTTTAATTGTGTCCCAGACAACAATGCCACTTATAAGTCTCAACTGATTAATTCAGTTTGAGCTATTTGTTTGTCATGTTATACGTTTGAGATTTATTTATATTCAAAATGTAAATACTGTTATTCACATCTAATGTGTTTATCTCAATATCATCTTTATAGAATGAAACACTTTAGTGTTCTAGAATATAAAGGTATATCCGCAACGGATTATACTCTGATATAGAGATAATGTATCTAGTCAAACTAGTTATATTGTAGCAGTTTCCTAATTTAAGTATACACCTGAAGGGTAGTTCCTAAACTTAGGTATCTACGGTTAAAACAGCAACTTTCGTCCCGTTTCCGATTCGTAGATTAATCTCAACTGAAGTCAGTATCCTGCTTACAACAGATTCTGTACATCAATGCATATTTATGTACCACCTCCAGTATCTAAAATCCAATTTTAATACTAGCAGTGAATATATTTTATGACAAACATATTTGAAGTCAGAACCTTGCCCGTTCTTCAATTCCTTCATGTCTGCCTTGTCCATACGGCAGTCACGCTTTCAGGATCCCGTTTTCCACATTTAGGTAGACATTTTGGGATATATCCTTTATCTTGCCATAAGATTATAATGATTTTGCCTTTGACCTTTTCGGTACCCCAGAAGCCTTTGGCCAAGCCTTGGCCTTCCGAAATGTCGAAATAAGACGCGCGCCTTGCGCTTCTTGCCTTATTGCAAACTTTGGCTTTAACTCCTTGAGTATAGCCATTAACTCTCCAAGAGTTTACTATTGCAATTTTGTACTTCAAAGATCTAAAAATAGATCTATGAAGATCCTTCAATCTCATTATCATACTTTAAGGATCTAATCCTTAGTTCTGAATAAGAAATTAAGGATTTTAATGCGGCAAGCATAATGGATTAAGCACTAAAGTTATCATCACATGAATCTTCCAAAGATCATGCTCTACTATTTGCTTAACTCCGGGCTTAGGCCTAAGATGTTATTTTATCAAATAAAGTAACTTCTTAGTTTTCAGGACTATCCTGAAATTTATTATTCCCAATTTGAAAATTAAAGTTGTTTAAATACATTTTCACCCAGGATTATGTTTTAAACACAAATCTTTCAATTATCTTGATTCTAATAGTCCAACTATTTAATCAACGATTTCAGGTACTATTTATTATAATGATTACTATAGTCCAACTATATAATCAACTATAATTCAATTGATTAAATTCAATTATGTTGATTACTATAATCCAATTATAAAATCAACTATTAATTGAAATTAGTTTGAATACAGTCTAACTGTTTTATCAAAACAACAATTAAATATTAGTCCAACTAATATATTAATTTATTTTGAAGAATAATTTGAATGAGCGCGTATGGCAAGTAACTAAACGAATATTGAAAATTTAATACTTGCCTCCCACTATTTTTCGGCGACCCTCTAACCCTCTGTCGAGTACTCGGGAAACCTTGTTTCCTAGTGGGCTAGGATCCCGTTAAATATCACACAATCTTGACTTTGGCCAATAAATTGTATGATAATTAACTAGGTAGATCTCTAAGATTAATTGGATCCCATCCAATTCCTAGATCCAGTAGGTGGACATCCAAGTCCGAAACATATATCTTATATATGCCAATATATCCAATATATTTCCTAGCCTTTTTCCTCTGAATCAACTAAGCCTTGGCTTTGGCACAACAAACTTAGTGATCCCAGTTAAGCGGAACCCATTGACCTTGGAAAGCTTCGTAATCAATGTCGATGGAAAAGAAATGATCTTGACTTTGGCCAACAAATCAAAACTTGGACAAGACACCAATATATAACAAAGCTTTCATGATTCAAACACATCCTCGACGGACAAAGGTCTTGACTTTGGCCAACAAACCAATGCCAGTCTTGGATCTTGAGTAAGAATCACTAAATGGAAGGAAAAATGCTTAATATGATGTTGAGGGTTTTTCGCGTGCAATTGGCAACCAATTTAATTATCTTTGTTAAGGTCTCATCATCATACACCCTTAAACATGCATTCTAAATACATAATAAGGCGCATATAAATTAAAATAATAATGATATGCGGATGGATACTTAACACATTGATCATTGATCAAATTTCTCCATTTCCTCTCTCCCGCTAGCACAAGTATTGCTTCTACCCGATTACATAACACTTCTAAAGAAACCTCATTTACATTGAGGGGAATAGGTGAGAAGAGAAATACACAGAGTAATGAGGTAATAGGCTGGACACGCAGGTCCAATTAATAAATTCTAAATTTATTACAACAATTTCCAAAATTGCCCCACCCATCTAATATCCATCCAATATACATTATTCATGCATCGCAACCATGTATTCACACAAGCATGTTATCAATTAATCTAATCCAATTAATTAATCTGAATATTAATGACCATCCAATGTTCAAACAACGATTTGATTTTGCGCGAGTCCAACTCGTTTTGCGAATAAGTACTCAAAGTACGAATTCTTGAATTAAATTAAACTACAACATTAAATCCAATTTAATATGTATTTAATACTAATTCACTATTTAATTCCAAATTAAATATTACATTTTATTAACGAACCTTTTGCGACTTAGATTCCAAATCTAATCTTTACGGGTCTCAAAGCCCGATTAACATCCAATGTTAATTTAATTAAAGTCCAATGGGCTTTTAATTAATTTCCTAAGGCATGGACTTTTGGTCAACATGGGTCAAACCCAATTACCAAAACCCATTTAAGGAATCACCATTATTTTCCAAGAAACCAATTTAGGCCAATTAGGCCCAATTAATGTTAAAGGTCCATTAAGTCATAATTGGACTTTATGGAAATGGTTTTTGGTCCAATTGGATTCAACCAATTTAGCCTAAACCCATCTTGGTACAACCAAGCCCATTTAAGCCCAATTACAACTTTTCAAGCCCAAATCCAATTTAAGCCCAACATAATTAAATTCCAAAATTCCAAATTTTATAATCTAATTAACCAAAGTGTAATCCATAATTAATTACCCAAATTAATATTTCCAAAACATCAATTAGCCTAATTAATTATGCTCATCAACATTAAAACATGTCCAACACATTTTAAACAAAAATCAAACCTATTTTCCATGCTAGTAAGCTCTCGACATTTTGGGGATTTCTTTGTCCGATTCGGTTTTAATCCAATCAAATCCAATTCAACATTACCCAATTAATTTCAAGTCATCCAATGAATCAAAAATCAAAAAATACCAAGACATTTAGGGTTCTATTATTCTCGGCCAAGCCTAAAAAATTGGGGAAAAATTGATCCAATCAAATTTCATGAAATTGATCCAATCAAACTTCAATAAAACATCATTTAAGCATACTCAATCAAGTAATTTTATTAAATCATGCTAAATACAATTTACCCAATTTTAACCCCAAATTGAAGTTTCATGCTTTAACTCGCTCTGATGCCATTGTTAGGTTTCTTCGGTCTAACTGGGATCGTTTTAAGCCATGAAACAACATGTGAATACAACAAGGAAGTTTCATAATAGTTACATTGAGCGGTTGAGCAATGCGACGAACAACAAAAACCTTTTTCCCCTTGCAAGATGCTCGGTAGTGGGCTGTTTTGAAGTTCCAAAAATTCGGCCATCTTGGTCCTCCAAGCTCCAAGCTTTTGTCTTGTGATTCCAAGCTCACAAGTGTGGTTCCCTATCACCTTCGCAAGATCCCGAATGTGTGCTAGCACTTGGTAATTTCTGCCACAAAAATCATATTGTTTCTCTTTCAATCTCACGGTGAAACCAAAAAAAGAAGGAAGAAAAAACTGCCCCTTGGGCGTGAATGAGAGAAGAGAAGAAGTGAGAGAGTGTTGTGTTGGTTGTTACAAAAATTGTATTAGTTAATTGTTTTCAAAAAACAAATAAACATATACCATTTTTCCTTTTGCAAAAATTCAAAGCATTAAAGCTTTGCCAATTACCACCATCAATCACAATGACAAGTTGTCACATCACTCAAAGTGACTAGACATCACATCAATTGATTGACTAGTGATTTGACGCTTGATGTGACTTGTGGGCCGCACTTTAATTCGCAATGCGAGTGCGCCCGCAAACACACCGGGCTTGGGTTCACAAATTCCAAATTAACGAATTTTCCGTTGCGACGAAATTAAATCTAATATAATTAAATAACTTTTCCTAGTAAAATTACTATTCACGTCGCTAACAAATTAATTCTAAATTAACTCGTTTTCCCGAATTAAAATCTAATTTCAATTCCGCGTCGAAATCCAATTTCGTTTAATATATCAAATATATTATTTTATCGATTAATTCCAAATTAATCATTTTCTCTCTTTAATTAATATTTTATCCCAGATAAAATATCTTTGCAATTAATCCCAGATTAATTTTATCTCTCATCTAATTAATCCCAGATTAATAAAGTGCGAGTCATACGTCATCGGTGAATCTTCGGGAAGCGACCCATGAGATCCCCGGATATGTTGGTAGTAAATCCGATCGTCGGACTATCCGAACACGTACGTACCTAGTACTATGTTTGTACCGTTTTACAAGACAAGGTTGGCTTCTAGCAAAGCGCCATGCCTACCCAATTCTCCAGAAATATCCTTACAGGAATATGTGATCTATATCAGGCGTAGTATATGTAGTATTGCGTATTTCGATCCAGTATCGGATGTCACATGCAAGGCCTGGGGCTGGAAATGTGTCTGCCCTGTACGAAGCACATATCGGATCTCTGGTAACTAGTCTCTATAATCGGATAAACATGACCTAGTCATAATATCCCGATAGCTGCAGCATATAAGAGAACCAGTTCCGTATCCTACGTGATCATCATCTCCACTATTACTGGAGTGATACTTCCATCTCGACATCACACCTAATACACTACGATTCTCTATGTACCCAAAAGAGGCGTACATAGAACCTGCTAAAGTCCTGGACGACCAAAACCAAAGTACATTGATTGTCGTAAGTATTAGCGGTGCAAGTCTCAGGTTAAGACCAAATACACCTACCCTGATTCGGACTTCCATAGACACATAGTAATACTACCAATGGAATTCCGAGGGGTCTATCCAGAGCGAAGCTGTTTTCCGTACCATCGGTAAAACACAACCTCCTACTACACTTCCATTAGTATCCTATACCCAAATATATGAGAACTATGCCGTTATGCCCTCACAACGCGCACAAGTGCGGTTCCCTATCACCTTCGCAAGATCCCGAATGTGTGCTAGCACTTGGTAATTTCTGCCACAAAAATCACATTGTTTCTCCTTCAATCTCACGGTGAAACCAAAAAAAGAAGGAAGAAAAAACTGCCCCTTGGGCGTGAATGAGAGAAGAGAAGAAGTGAGAGAGTGTTGTGTTGGTTGTTACAAAAATTGTATTAGTTAATTGTTTTCAAAAAACAAATAAACATATACCATTTTTCCTTTTGCAAAAATTCAAAGCATTAAAGCTTTGCCAATTACCACCATCAATCACAATGACAAGTTGTCACATCACTCAAAGTGACTAGACATCACATCAATTGATTGACTAGTGATTTGACGCTTGATGTGACTTGTGGGCCGCACTTTAATTCGCAATGCGAGTGCGCCCGCAAACACACCGGGCTTGGGTTCACAAATTCCAAATTAACGAATTTTCCGTTGCGACGAAATTAAATCTAATATAATTAAATAACTTTTCCTAGTAAAATTACTATTCACGTCGCTAACAAATTAATTCTAAATTAACTCGTTTTCCCGAATTAAAATCTAATTTCAATTCCGCGTCGAAATCCAATTTCGTTTAATATATCAAATATATTATTTTATCGATTAATTCCAAATTAATCATTTTCTCTCTTTAATTAATATTTTATCCCAGATAAAATATCTTTGCAATTAATCCCAGATTAATTTTATCTCTCATCTAATTAATCCCAGATTAATAAAGTGCGAGTCATACGTCATCGGTGAATCTTCGGGAAGCGACCCATGAGATCCCCGGATATGTTGGTAGTAAATCCGATCGTCGGACTATCCGAACACGTACGTACCTAGTATTATGTTTGTACCGTTTTACAAGACAAGGTTGGCTTCTAGCAAAGCGCCATGCCTACCCAATTCTCCAGAAATATCCTTACAGGAATATGTGATCTATATCAGGCGTAGTATATGTAGTATTGCGTATTTCGATCCAGTATCAGATGTCACATGCAAGGCCTGGGGCTGGAAATGTGTCTGCCCTGTACGAAGCACATATCGGATCTCTGGTAACTAGTCTCTATAATCGGATAAACATGACCTAGTCATAATATCCCGATAGCTGCAGCATATAAGAGAACCAGTTCCGTATCCTACGTGATCATCATCTCCACTATTACTGGAGTGATACTTCCATCTCGACATCACACCTAATACACTACGATTCTCTATGTACCCAAAAGAGGCGTACATAGAACCTGCTAAAGTCCTGGACGACCAAAACCAAAGTACATTGATTGTCGTAAGTATTAGCGGTGCAAGTCTCAGGTTAAGACCAAATACACCTACCCTGATTCGGACTTCCATAGACACATAGTAATACTACCAATGGAATTCCGAGGGGTCTATCCAGAGCGAAGCTGTTTTCCGTACCATCGGTACAACACAACCTCCTACTACACTTCCATTAGTATCCTATACCCAAATATATGAGAACTATGCCGTTATGCCCTCACAACGCGCACAAGTGTGGTTCCCTATCACCTTCGCAAGATCCCGAATGTGTGCTAGCACTTGGTAATTTCTGCCACAAAAATCACATTGTTTCTCCTTCAATCTCACGGTGAAACCAAAAAAAGAAGGAAGAAAAAACTGCCCCTTGGGCGTGAATGAGAGAAGAGAAGAAGTGAGAGAGTGTTGTGTTGGTTGTTACAAAAATTGTATTAGTTAATTGTTTTCAAAAAAACAATAAACATATACCATTTCTCCTTTTGCAAAAATTCAAAGCATTAAAGCTTTGCCAATTACCACCATCAATCACAATGACAAGTTGTCACATCACTCAAAGTGACTAGACATCACATCAATTGATTGACTAGTGATTTGACGCTTGATGTGACTTGTGGGCCGCACTTTAATTCGCAATGCGAGTGCGCCCGCAAACACTCCGGGCTTGGGTTCACAAATTCCAAATTAACGAATTTTCCGTTGCGACGAAATTAAATCTAATATAATTAAATAACTTTTCCTAGTAAAATTACTATTCACGTCGCTAACAAATTAATTCTAAATTAACTCGTTTTCCCGAATTAAAATCTAATTTCAATTCCGCGTCGAAATCCAATTTCGTTTAATATATCAAATATATTATTTTATAGATTAATTCCAAATTAATCATTTTCTCTCTTTAATTAATATTTTATCCCAGATAAAATATCTTTGCAATTAATCCCAGATTAATTTTATCTCTCATCTAATTAATCCCAGATTAATAAAGTGCGAGTCATACGTCATCGGTGAATCTTCGGGAAGCGACCCATGAGATCCCCGGATATGTTGGTAGTAAATCCGGTCGTCGAACTATCCGAACACGTACGTACCTAGTACTATGTTTGTACCGTTTTACAAGACAATGTTGGCTTCTAGCAAAGCGCCATGCCTACCCAATTCTCCAGAAATATCCTTACAGGAATATGTGATCTATATCAGGCGTAGTATATGTAGTATTGCGTATTTCGATCCAGTATCGGATGTCACATGCAAGGCCTGGGGCTGGAAATGTGTCTGCCCTGTACGAAGCACATATCGGATCTCTGGTAACTAGTCTCTATAATCGGATAAACATGACCTAGTCATAATATCCCGATAGCTGCAGCATATAAGAGAACCAGTTCCGTATCCTACGTGATCATCATCTCCACTATTACTGGAGTGATACTTCCATCTCGACATCACACCTAATACACTACGATTCTCTATGTACCCAAAAGAGGCGTACATAGAACCTGTTAAAGTCCTGGACGACCAAAACCAAAGTACATTGATTGTCGCAAGTATTAGCGGTGCAAGTCTCAGGTTAAGACCAAATACACCTACCCTGATTCGGACTTCCATAGACACATAGTAATACTACCAATGGAATTCCGAAGGGTCTATCCAGAGCGAAGCTGTTTTCCGTACCATCGGAAAAACACAACCTCATACTACACTTGCATTAGTATCCTATACCCAAATATATGAGAATTATGCCGTTATGCCCTCACAACGCGCACAAGTGCGGTTCCCTATCACCTTCGCAAGATCCCGAATGTGTGCTAGCACTTGGTAATTTCTGCCACAAAAATCACATTGTTTCTCCTTCAATCTCACGGTGAAACCAAAAAAAGAAGGAAAAAAAACTGCCCCTTGGGCGTGAATGAGAGAAGAGAAGAAGTGAGAGAGTGTTGTGTTGGTTGTTACAAAATTTTTATTAGTTAATTGTTTTCAAAAAACAAATAAACATATACCATTTTTCCTTTTGCAAAAATTCAAAGCATTAAAGCTTTGCCAATTACCACCATCAATCACAATGACAAGTTGTCACATCACTCAAAGTGACTAGACATCACATCAATTGATTGACTAGTGATTTGACGCTTGATGTGACTTGTGGGCCGCACTTTAATTCGCAATGTGAGTGCGCCCGCAAACACTCCGGGCTTGGGTTCGCTAATTCCAAATTAACGAATTTTCCGTTGCGACGAAATTAAATCTAATATAATTAAATAACTTTTCCTAGTAAAATTACTATTCACGTCGCTAACAAATTAATTCTAAATTAACTCATTTTCCCGAATTAAAATCTAATTTCAATTCCGCGTCGAAATCCAATTTCGTTTAATATATCAAATATATTATTTTATCGATTAATTCCAAATTAATCATTTTCTCTCTTTAATTAATATTTTATCCCAGATAAAATATCTTTGCAATTAATCCCAGATTAATTTTCTCTCATCTAATTAATCCCAGATTAATAAAGTGCGAGTCATACGTCATCGGTGAATCTTCGGGAAGCGACCCATGAGATCCCCGGATATGTTGGTAGTAAATCCGGTCGTCAGACTATCCGAACACGTACGTACCTAGTACTATGTTTGTACCGTTTTACAAGACAATGTTGGCTTCTAGCAAAGCGCCATGCCTACCCAATTCTCCAGAAATATCCTTACAGGAATATGTGATCTATATCAGGCGTAGTATATGTAGTATCATATCGGATCTCTGGTAACTAGTCTCTATAATCGGATAAACATGACCTAGTCATAATATCCCGATAGCTGCAGCATATAAGAGAACCAGTTCCGTATCCTACGTGATCATCATCTCCACTATTACTGGAGTGATACTTCCATCTCGACATCACACCTAATACACTAAGATTCTCTATGTACCCAAAAGAGGCGTACATAGAACCTGTTAAAGTCCTGGACGACCAAAACCAAAGTACATTCATTGTCGCAAGTATTAGCGGTGCAAGTCTCAGGTTAAGACCAAATACACCTACCCTGATTCGGACTTCCATAGACACATAGTAATACTACCAATGGAATTCCGAGGGGTCTATCCAGAGCGAAGCTGTTTTCCGTACCATCGGTAAAACACAACCTCCTACTGCACTTGCATTAGTATCCTATACCCAAATATATGAGAACTATGCCGTTATGCCCTCACAACGCGCACAAGTGTAATATTAGTCTATTCCGCATTATCGATGTCTAATCTCGATAATACTACGACTAGGGATATTTAATGATTAAACCTTTATGGATTGATACTGTCTCATATCATCTCAATCCAGGAACTAATCATATGGACCTTTCATCATTTATACATCTTGGTGATCTAATCACAAATGATAAAAGAGCAATTTCCTTTGTCACATAGTTAATTTGTACAACAACACCATGATCTGTACAAATAGTGACGCTATGGGTCATAACTGTCCAACATATATGAGTAGCGATTTCACAGAGTATCTTAAAGAGAATGAGATTCTTTCTCAATATACACCCTCGTGTACTCCACAACATAATGGAGTATCCGAAATGATAAACTAAACTCTATTGGATATGATCCGATCTATGTTGAGTTTTACAATTCTGCCTTACTTTTTATGGAGCTATGCTCTTCTAACTACTGCACATATATTAAATAGGGTTCCTTCTAAAGCTGTTCATACTACTCAATATAAGATATGAGTTGGTAAGAAACTGAACCTTAACTATGTTATAGTTTAGGGTTGTCCTGCGTACGTCAAAGTGATGCAATAGGATAAAATTTTACCTCGAGGGCAAAAAGTTAGGTTTGTTGGATATCCTTAAAATTCTAAAGGATATCAGTTTTATGATCCTGAGCATCAAAATGTGTTTGTAGCTCGATTTGCCAGATTTCTTGAGGAAGAATTCTTGGCAGATTGTGGTAATCATAGGAGGATTGAGCTTGATGAGGTTCAACATATAGAGAACAGACCGACAGACGAACCAAAAATTCATGTATGTGTATAACCTTCTATATCATCTCTCTATAGGTCTACCAGGATTTTGAGACCTCATGATCGCTTGTATTTGATACAAGATAAGAGTCTCGATGTACTCCTTACAAAGGAGATTGATCCATGTACCAACAGAGAAGTAATATTAGACATTGACTCCGCTTAGTGGGAGAAAGCTATGAAATCCGAATTAGACTCCATGCATGAGAATCAAGTTTGGAACTTGGTTCCACATCCTGAGGGAATTGTTCCCGTTGGTTGTAAATGGGTTTACAAAAGAAAATGAGGGCCCGATGGTAAGGTTGAAACCTTCAAAGCCCGACTGGTCGCTAAAGGTAATACTCAGAGGCCAGGTGTGGACTATAATGAAACCTTTTCACCAGTAGCGATGCTAAAGTCTATTAGGATTTTATTGGCTATAGTTTCTTACTATGATTATGATATTTGATAAATGGATGTCAAAACCTCTTTTCTTAATGGATTTCTTGATGAAGAAATCTATATGGAACAGCTGGAGGGTTTTGTTTCCATCCAAAATTCAAGCATGGTATGTAAGCTTAAAAAGTCCATTTATGGACTTAAACAAGCATCACATAGTTGGAATCTTCATTTTGATTAGGTAATCAAATTGTCTGATTTTATCAAAAATGAAGAGGAACCTTATGTTTATAAGAAGGTTAGTGGGAGAATGGTAGTGTTCTTGGTACTCTATGTTGATGATATCCTGATCATTGGGAATGATCTTGGGATGATGCAAGGTGTTAAAGCATATCTCTGTAAGAACTTCTCCATGAAAGACCTGGGAGAGGCTTCCTATATACTTGGTATAAAACCCCATAGAGATAGAGAAAGGAGGTTGATTGGGTTATCCCAATCCTTGTACATAGATAAGATCTTAGATAGGTATAAATTTAGAAATTGTAAAATGGCTAACATATCTTTTCGATATGGCATTCATCTTTCGAAGAAGATGTGTCCTCAAACGGAAGATGAAAAGACTAAAATATCTAGTCAACCATATGCATCATGCTTAAGAAGCATTATGTATGCCATGTTGTGTACGAGACCTGACATTAGTAATGCAGTAAATGTTACTAGCAGGTATCAGGCTAATCAAGGTAACAACCATTGGATGGCTGTTAAACATATCCACAAGTAAGGTGTTAGGATTGGTGCTCGTAGCATAAATCCGGATCGTATTTATGACCTATTCATGAATACGAACAATTTATTTTCATAATATGACATAATAGATGGTAGCATCTTTTGTCTCTTATATATATATTCGATCTAATTTGATTAGATTGAAACTAAATCTAGTTTAGTGATATATATATATATTGGACAAAGACCCGAGAACTTACAACGTAGTGCGCAGTTACAATGTAGGTTGTAATTGACATTGGGAAGCGACACTATAAGTTGTATATTCTCAAATAAAGTTCCTGGTCAAGATTTATTGACACGGGTCGGTTAGTAAAATATGTTGAGACCAGTACATATCGTATATCGAGACTTGGTCCGATGGTTTATCCCAGTGAACCATGAGTTTTTGGATACTCGTATAGACATGTAGGTGTTTATTCAATAAACACTGAATGACTCACCATAGATTTCCTAATAGATGGTACACCAATGTCAATAGGAATCTTCTCGAGTCGAGTAGCATAGTGTTCCTTAGACTTGAGATACCACGGTGGATATATGAGTTATCCTCCACACTTTGATGATAGTCACGTCACCGAAATTTTTAGGTCAAACCTTCGCCTGTTCGTTGGGTG
Organism: Zanthoxylum bungeanum; assembly: GCA_019454045.1. Lineage (NCBI taxonomy): Eukaryota > Viridiplantae > Streptophyta > Magnoliopsida > Sapindales > Rutaceae > Zanthoxylum > Zanthoxylum bungeanum. Next base: position 36,760 of record SKCR01033334.1, on the reverse strand, counting down.
TGGACTGATGCTCATAATATCCAGTGTGTATCAAGATAGAATCCGTCAGTCCTGTGTACATGGCATAAGTATCTTGCACGTGTTTACGATCTAGTAAATCCATGGCCGTGGTACATTGCGGAAGCAAGTTCCGGGTGTTATTTTGAGATTGTAAATTAATAAGTCGACTATATTATATCACAGAGATTTAACCTTTGTATCTATATCCCTGTATAATATGGATAGCCTGTGACGGAGGGATTATACGTATACAATGACCTCGACTTGCATAGTATAGCGAGATTATACGTGGTCGTCCTAATTTACGAGTGGGTGAATTATGGACAATGGATTGGATTCCATGAAGGATAAACCTGAACTTAAAGAGTCCCATAATATGAAGTGTACTCGTTGAGTACTTGGGCAACGCTTTATGAGTAATACCAATTATTCATAATATTTTATCGGATTAAATTAGTTAATTCGAATCGTTTAATCGGTAAATGAATTTACAAATGCTGGGGAAATTTTGGTCGTTCTAATGTGTATTTGTATTAGATACATAATTAGATTAGATACACATTCATTAACATATTGTTTGTTGACACATGTAAAGTAAGTTATTATTAAATTCATTAAATTAATGAATTGTAATTATGATTAACTTTATATTTGTAAAGTTGGTTATTATTTAGTATATATTATTAGTAATATATATGGTTATTATTTGTGCCATGTGTGTGCATTTTTACTAAAGCTTTATCTAATAATTATTTTGAATAATAAGCTGAAATAAAGCCCACCCACTCACGTTACTTTTTGAAGGACTTAAGGGAAATTATTTTCTTTCTCTTTGGGTGGGTGTTGACCAAAATCCCTAGCCCCCTTTCAACATGAAAAACAGCCCATTGAACACCAAAGAGTGTTTTGAAAATAAAATTACGATTTTGCCCAAACCGCGCTTCCGCTGCGCTTGACCCCAATAAAATGGTATCAGAGCGAGTGTGATCCTACATCCATCACATATTTCATGCTTGATATATGATATATAATCCAATTTTGATATTTGCACATGCTTGTAATCTAGATGTTTCTTGATTTTTCGGTTCTACGCTAATGGGAAAACGCAACAGATATTTAATGGTTAAGTTAAGTTATGTCTTCTCGAGTAGAATTAAATTATTGAGAAATTGATCTAGATTAAATATTTGCATTTGATGTAGAGTAAAAATCCATTTAGGAATATCACCACTTAATAAGGTTTTAATAACTAGTATTAGGAATACTTGTTTCTTGGTCCGCCTTGTTAGTACGGATGCAAATGATTTCCTGATGATGTAGCTGTATCGTGCCAAAGCTGTGCAGTTATGGGTGATGGTAGTTCTTTTGCGCCGGTAGAACTTATATGATAAGAGATAAATTCAAGTGAAAGTGGAAATCATGAACGTGGCAAAACTGTCAGGACTACATCGGTAGCTTGAGTTTGTCATTGACAAGTGAAGCCTTGATACGCCTCATGTGAACGTGCCAAAGCTGTCACAATGAGAAATGGTCATGACCAAAATCATGAGTCATAGTGAGTGTGATTGACAAGGAATTGTCTACCTGAGAATATACGTGGGTGAGAACGTGCCAAATTTGTGAGTCGAAATATATTCATTGGGTATACTTCTCACTATGGAATTTGATTTAATTATTGAATTCTAGTTATCCACTGGGGATTACAGTATTACGTAAGGTGGTGAGAGACACTATAAAGTTAAAAATTCATAACTTAGACAGTGTGTAATGTTATGAAAATTATCTGCTATTGTTTTCCTTATTCTGTCGTGAAGATAGATTTTAACTTCTAATCCACTGCATACATATTTGATATATATTTTCTGACTTATCTTTCGGTTGTAGTTTTCTAGAATATGTTCTAGATTAGAGTAGGCTTGGATATTGTTAGATTAGTCTAAACCATCGGGAACTGTTGTTCCGATATTCTTGAAAAATCAAGATGGTTTGTGACTTAGTTACTAAGTCACGATAGGTAATCTAAATAGATATCCGGTTTAGGATATAATTCACTAGAAAGAATAGTTTCTTGTGCAGTAAAAATTGACGTGAATTAGTTCATATCTCGAGATTCTTGACTAGCATTAAGAAAACCCCATTAGATATTTGTTTATCTGATAATGACGTTTCTTGGCTTTTATGACCTTTAGAAGTCATGTGTCTGACACTGTTTGCTAGTCAATTGCTTGCAACTGTTGTGAATAGTTGAATGAAAATTAGAAAGCTAAAGAAAGAAGATGGATATAGTTGTGTGTAGAGAATATCAATTCTCACAACACGACAACTATAGGTACTGGATACCGGATCTCCCTTCTAGTTATTTAAAATATTATTTAATGATTATTTTGATATTTGATATCAGAACTTGCGACTATTGGATAGTTACTTGTTCTTTATAAATGGTTGTTACATATTTTAATATGACTAGTGGTGTCATTGACGTAGAGATAAACATTAAGAAAATAATTTTCGGTAATATAGATAATTTAGAATAATAGTTTATGAAGTTTTATCACTTAAGCATTAGATGCTTATCTCGTATGGAAAAGGATGGCCTGATCTAGATCATGCCGCACATCCATATCCATTTAATGAATATTGTATTCAGGGAATGTGATTGAAAATCTCATTTAACCAATGATTTTCATTGGACCACAAATTTATTATACTAATACATTGGATATATGTAGCGTAATGAATTGTAAATTACCTTGGGGGTAATTTTTTTTGTTTTGTAACTTAGTCATTGAATTGTCATGACTTAGTTATGTGTTTCTGAAAGAACACATATTGAACGTCTTGAAAGGTTCGAGAACTTTCAATCTGTTCTGATGAAATGTGAATCAAATATTTTGACTAGTTCAAAGATATTCTATCTGAAGTTTAGAAAATGTATTTTTAAAATTCATTGTGGGTCTTTGAATTGTTCAAAGATGTTTGATATGATCAAACATATGAATTTATGGCAATTAGTTCTAAGATTATTCAATGAATATGATTCTTAATCAATATTATTCTTCTACGATTCCATCGTGATGGAATTGGACAATGGGATAAATCGAATCTTATATGATTTAATTCGTTTGATATTGAGTATTACCGACTTAGTTTCAATACTCTTGGGGATATGCTCCAGTAACACTAATTCATCATTTTAATTAAGGTTCCATTAGTTTCTACAGTTACGTATGTGATATGTATAAGTAGAAAATTCGAATCTTGAAAAGTTTGAGATTTGAATCTTTCTTTTGTATAATGGTTATATAATTAAAAGTACTTGCTCCTCCAAGGTACAAGTAAAATTTTATTATTTATTCTATTTAATAGAATATTTTATTCTATTTGATATAATATATTTTCTACGATCCCGAGTAATAAAAATTATTTTATTACGTAGTGTGTAACATCAGATGTTGCCGATTCTAGAAAATACATGACTTATTGAAGTCAAATGTCAGAGTGATGAACTATAAATGAAACTACATAATTAATAAGATGAAAAGACCTTTAGACATCTTCCATATAAGTCCAATAGGATGTCAGAATTATTTGCGAAGTATTTGATACTTAATGGTTCTGTTGTTTTCTTATCGAAGAAAGTTATCCTATAATTTATCGTGGGAGTGATATTTGATATCGATTTCGGAAGTTAGCATTAAACCATAGATCTAAGACTGTTCATAGCTTACTACGATCAATTTTTGAACTTGATTGAGCTTTCATTATGAATTGTTCATAATATGTGCAAATGGTTTGCACAGTAAAAAACAAAGTGAGCTTATTAAAGATTTGACCTTTATAGTATGACAGTGAGAAAAGTTATACTCAGCAATCTATTGTAGATTCTGAGGAAACTTGTCTCTAGTCACACTAATTGAACAATTAAAGATCTGTTAGTTAATGTGAATATTAAACAGTGTATTTTAGCTAGGAATGCAAAGTGGCGTTTCTGATTGGTTTCTTCGGAAAGGAGATCCATTGTGATTTCTTTGTTTGAAGAATTCAGTTCTGGAATGGCCCTAGAGTTTGTATTCTGCTTAGATCGCGGTTTGATATACTAGCTTATAGAGCCTATTGTAGACTCATATGAACTTTTTGGAAATATGTGTTCTCTAATTTTGATATCAGTTAGATTGTCTAATTTTATTAAAGTATAGAGAATACATATATGATAGAAGGGTTAGTGGAAGTGTAAAAATTTCTTTCTAGTGTTATTTATCACGACATTATAATTATTAATGTAATAATGAGATGTTTATGAGGTAAAAGGTTTACCTAAGTCCTTTTTTTTTCCGTGAAAGCAATGGGAGTAGTCTCTGTTATATTCGATATAAAGTTTATATGTGATATAAAACTAAGAGACTTATGAGATACTCTCATTAGTCGTACATTAGATATGATCTAATAAAGGATACAACAAGACTATATATGTGACAGTTAGTATAACTGTTTGACAGTTAGTGTGTCTCTTATATATAATATTCATCTTTCGTAAAGGATGATTCCATTGTCGAAAGAAAAATTGATTAGAATATCTAGTCAATCTTATACATCATAGGATGATGGCATAATGAATATTATATTATATATGATTAAAGATATCAATTTAATCGTAACTATTATGAGCTATTTTGATACCCTGTAGACCATAGGATGGGTCTTAAAACACGTTCTTTGTTATCTTTGAGATATTAAGAACGAGTTTCTTATTCATGGAGAATATAGTCTGGAACCATTATGGTGAGATTATTTTTGAGTCTAAATGTGATGTTAGAAGGTCTACATCATAAAGAGTTAGAAAAGATACAGTGGGAGTGTCATGGATGATTCTACTGTGTGAGTGGAATTAGTTGCAACTTATGAAGTATTGACTTATGAAGTTGCATAGTGAACCTATAGATTAGAAGTTTTGATATTAGTGTTGTGCTTGCGGTTGACTACATAGTATTTTGGATTTGATCCCTAAATACTTGGACAACTCAGTATCTGTAGGATAATATTGATATTGCATCTGAGTCATATTGATGTATAACTTAGGTTCTACAAAATATGAATGATGCTGGCCAAGGGAAACATTTGGGATTGTTGGACAAACTCAATATGTTATAGCAGACCTACATGTTGTTGTTAGGGTTGGTGCTCGGAGTACCAATCCGGAACGTATTTATGTCCGATTCATGAATACGAACAATTCCTTTTTCCATAATATTACTTACTTAATGGTAACACCTCTTGTTTTTATATACGTATTCGATCTAATTACGATTAGATTGAAACTAAATATGATTTAATGATATGTATATATTATACAAAGACCCTAGGATTTACAACGCAGTGCGCAATTACAACGTAGTTTGTAATTGACATTGTAAAGCGCCACTATAAGTTGTATATTCTCAAATAAAGTTCCTGGTCAAGATTTATTGACACGGGTCGGTTAGTAAAATCCGCTGAGACTAGTACATATCGCATATCGTGACTTGGTCTGATGGTTTATCCCAATAAACCATGAGTCTCGGGAGACTCGTAAAGACATGTATGTGTTTATTTGATAAACACTAAATGACTCACTGAAGATTTCCTAATAGATGGTACACCAACGTCAATAGGAATCTTCTCGAGTCGAGTAGCATAATGGTCATTCGACTTAAGATACCACTGTGGATATATGAGATATCCTCCACATTTTGATGACAGTTACGTCACCGATCTATTTATATCAGACCTCTGCCTGTTCGTTGGGTGTGGACTGATGCTCATGATATCTTATGAGTATTAGATAGAATCCGCCAGTCCTATGTACATGGCATATGTATCATGTACGTATTTACGATCTAGTAAATCCATGGTCGTGGTATACTTCGGAAGCGAGTTCCGAGTGTTATTTAGAGATTGTAAATTTAAAATTCGACTATATTATACCTTATGGATTTGACGTTCTTATCTATATCCCCGATATAATATTGATAGCCTGTGACAGAGGGATTATACGTATGCAATGACTTTGGCTTGCATAGTTTAGCGAGATTATTCGTGGTCGTCATAATTCATGAGTGGGTGAATTATGGACATAATATTGGATTCGGTGATGGATAAACCTAAACTTAGAGAGTCCCACAATATGAAGTGTACTCGTTGAGCTCTTGGGCAACACATTATTAATAATATGGATTATTCATAATACTTTACCGGATTAAATGAGTTAATTCAAATCGTTTAAACAATTAAACGAAAGTATATGCATTAGAGGCATTTCAGTCAATTAATAATTAATGCGTATTTGTATTTGATGCAAGATTTGATTTGATACATATTAATTAATTGTCAAATGAGACTTTGACACATGCCATTAATATATGTATTTTTTATTTAATGTAAATAAAAATACATATATAATAATAATCGCCTTAATTAACTATTTAGGTATTTAAATATTAAATATCTAGATAAATAAATAATATCACAATTACATAGTTGTTATGTAATATTTTTGATTATTATTGATTACATGTGGCATGATTTTATTAAGCTTAAAGTTTACAAATTGGATTTGTTAACTTAAAGCTTATTATTATTATTTAATTAGATTAATTGACCAAATGACCAAAATACCCTTATTTTCCCCTAAAGTCGGTTATGCTTCCTATTTAAAGTGAGAAAAGTTTGTTTTCTCATTTATGAACCTCCATGGCCGAACCTAACAAGCATGAAAGCACCCAAAAATTTATTTGAAGAAACAAAGAAGAAAGTGAAGAAATCAAGAAAAAGTTTAAGGAAATTAGGAGATTTTGAGATAATCTTCACAAATCTTAAACTTAGAAAGTTTGTTTCTTGTTCTTGAGCATCTAGATAAATTCTAGGGTTTCTTCCTTTCTTATATTTTGGGGCTTTTTTGATTTGGAGGATGGATTTGGAGGCTAAAAGCATGTGTGAAGTTAAATTGAATGATATTAGTGTAATATTAATACAATTTTGTCATTTGATGACTTGTTACCATTCTAGAGTGTTATGACTACTCTTGTAACTCCTAGAATTATTCTTGAGTTCTTCATTTGCGGTGACTTTGGTTGGTGTAAGTATTAATATGATTAATGTTGAGAAAATTGGATTTAAAGCTTGAAAAATGATATTTTTGGTTACCAAATTAGATCTAGAATGTGATTTTGGTGATGAAAGGTATGTTGTATAAATTTATTGGATGTGTTTTGGGCATTGGGACAATTGCTAGAAATTATTTCGGAGTTGAAATATGCGAAAATGGTGAAAAACGGCGTTACCGGGTGATTTTTGGGCTTACCGGGTGTCCGTTGTTCAAACAGTGAATTGTTCACTGTTTGATCAGCCCATGAATAGCCCAAGCACTATTGGAGTAGACCTGGGTAGCCCCCATGTGTGTTGGTTGGTCGGTTCGGACAAAAGAAAAATATTTTCGTAAAAGTTTCGCGATGTTTCAAACCTATTTATGTCGTTATTTGATATCGAATAAATATGTTTAGGTGAAATGTGAATGAATTATTCATATTGGATATTAAATAATTTATTTGGTAACTTTAAAATTTTTAAAGTTACAATTTCGCTCGAACCGCGCGCTTCCGCTGCTCTCGCGCTAAAACCCCAACAGTTGTTGCTTACCTCTTGAGTGCTAGGTGAGCTCTTGAGGGCCATGCATATGTGATACACATTTAGATGTGTATATGATACCGTGGATTGGCACTAGAGCAAGTGAGATAAATTTTGAGGGTTGGTACTCGGAGTACCAATTTGAATCGTATTTATAACCCATTCATGAATACGAACAATTCATTTTTCCATAATATTAGGTATTTATGGTAGCACCTCTTGTCTTATATATATACTAGTTTTTGCCCGTGCCTACGGCACGGTGTTACAGAATTAAATGATTTTATTTTTTAATTAAATGATGCCCGTGTCTACGGCACGGTGTTACAGAATTAAATGATTTTATTTTTTAATTAAATGATGCCCGTGTCTACGGCACGGTGTTACAGAATTAAATGATTTTATTTTTTAATTAAATGATTTTATTTTAACTTTCTATTTTTTAATTTGAAAATTTGAAAATTTTTGACCATTTCCATCAATCAATTCACTTTATTTCCTCCAATTACCAATGAAATTATCTGAGCCGTCAATTAAGCCACATAAAGAGAGCCGTTGGATACACTCTATTTCCTCCAACACCATTCTCCTTTATTATATATATATATATATATATATATATATATATATTTGATCTAATTTGATTAGATTGAAACTAAATCTGGTTAGGTGATATATATATTGGACAAAGACCCGAGAATTTACAACATAATGCGCAGTTACAACGTAGATTGTAATTGATATTGGGAAGCGACATTATAAGTTGTATATTCTCAAATAAAGTTCCTGGTCAAGATTTACTGACACGGGTTGGTTAGTAAAATCCACTGAGATATGTACATGTCGTATATCGAGACTTGGTCCGATGGTTTATCCCAGTGAACCATGAGTCTTTGGAGACTCGTATAGACATATAAGTGTTTATTTGATAAATAATGAACGACTCATTGAAGATTTCCTAATATATGGTACACCACTTTCAATATGAATCTTCTCGAGTCGAGTAGCATAATGGTCATTAGACTTGAGATACCATAGTGGATATATGAGTTATCCTCCACAATTTGATGACAGTCATGTCACTGACCTTATTAGGTCAGACCTCCACCTGTTCATTGGGTGTGGACTGGTGCTCATCATATTCAGTGTGTATCAAGATAGTATCTGGCAGTCCTGTGTACGGGGCATAGGTATCCTGCACGTGTTTACGATCTGGTAAATCCATGGTTGTGGTACACTGCGGAAGTAAGTTTCGAGTGTCATTTAGAGATAATAAATTAATAAGTCGGCTATATTGTACTACATGGATTTGACATTTGTATCTATATCCCCAGTATAATATGGATAGCCTGTGAATGAGGGATTATACGTATGCAATTACCTCAACTTACATACTTTAGCGATATTATCTGTGGTCGTCATAATTTACGAATGGGTGAATTATGGACATGAGATTGGATTCCGTGACGGATAAACCTGAACTTAGAGAGTCCCACAATATGAAGTGTACTCGTTGAGCACTTGGGCAACGCGTTATGAGTAATACCGATTATTTATAATATTTTATTGGATTAAACTAGTTAATTCGAATCGTTTAATCAGTAAATGAATTTACACATGTCGGGGAAATTTTAATCGTTCTAATGTGTATTTGTATTAGATACATAATTAGATTAGATACACATTCAGTAACATATTGTATACTGACACATGTAAAGTAAGCTATTATTAAATTCATTAAATTAATGAATTGTAATTATGATTAACTTTATATGTACTAAGTTGGTTATTATTTAATATATATATTATTAGTAATATATATGGTTATTATTTGTGCCATGTGTGTGCATATTTACCAAAGCTTTATTTAATTATTATTTTGAATAATATTTTGAAATAAAGTCAACCCACTCACGCCACTTTTTGAAGGACTTAAGGGATATTATTTTCTTTCTCTTTGGGTGGGTGTTGACCAAAATCCCTAGCCCCCTTTCAACGTAAAAAAAAACCCCTTGAACACCAAAGAGTGTTTTGAAAATAAAATAAGCAAAAATAAAGAGATTGAAGAAGATTTTGGAGATTATAGGTAATCTTTAAATTTCTTCAATTGTGAAAATGTTTCTTTTGTTGTTTTTGGTGATTACATATGATGTAGAGAGTTGTTTTCATCTCAAATTTGGGGTTTTTGTGTTTTTATTGTTTGATTGGGTGGTTAGAAGCATGTGTAATTGTATTTTAAACTATATTAAGGTAATTTGGGTTCAATTTATTGTTGGATAATTTACTTGCCATTCTAGAGTTGTTAAGCCACTCTAAAATAACCTAGAATTGTTCTAGAGATATTTCATGATGGTGGAACTTAATTGGTGTAAGATTAATTTGATTAATCTTGTGAAAATTGGATTTAAGCATAAAATAAAGGCTGATTTTCTGTCCAGATCAGATCTGGAAAATCTGAAATTTTGGTGATGAAAAATATGTCATTAGGATGTGTTGGATGTGTATTGGGTGTTAGGATAATTTCTGAAAATTATTTCGAAGTGAATATATGCGAAAACGGTGAAAAACGGTGTTATCGGATGAAATTCGGGCTAACTTGGTAAAGGCTATCCAAACAGTGAATTCGTCACTATTTGGGCAGACCATGGACTGACCAAATACTATCGGGGCTGAACTGGGCAGTTTCGTGTGGTTTCGATTGGTTTGTTCAGCCGAAAACGTGTTTTATGCCATTTTACGGAAAATCATTTTGGTAAAAATTTCGTGGTGTTTTCATAATTAATTATTTCGTTATATGATATCGAATAATATGTTTAGGTCAAACTTGAATAAATTATAGATATATGATATCGAATAATTTATTCGATAACTTTAAAATTTTAAAATTACGATTTTGCCCGAACCGCACTTCCGCTGTGCCTGACCCCAACAAAAGGTACTAATGATAAGTTTCTTATTTATGGAGGCGGTGATTTACAGATTACAAGGTATAAAAATTATGACTTTCAGTTAGATCCTGATGATAGAATGTCTATATCAGACTTTACTCTTAATAATACCGCAGTTTGTTTGAAAAGTTCCAAACAAGGATTTACAGTTGATTCCACCACCGAGGCAGAATATATTATGGCATATGATACTGCAAAAGAAGCTCTATGGATTAGAAAATTTTGTTAGGATATGCCCTATACCCAACTTGTGGATGGGCTATATGTACATGTATTTGTAATATTTTCATTAATTAATAAAATGGAAATCTTTATTATACGTGTCTTACATAAATTATATGAATCATCAAACACTGTAATAAAGCCCTTAGAGTAATAAGATGATGGCTTCCACACCTTATGACAATCATTACTCTCAAACGTTCCTAGTCATAGTTTTGTGAATAATCTGGGCGTTCACAAAACAGAGAGAATATCAAGATGATATGATTTGCCCGTAAGTGGGGTAGTCGATCTCATAGGCTACTAGCGGAGATCCGTTCCCTTGGTGTATCACATGGATGCACGAGTTGCTCGTACCCATCGAACTGACCGCCGAAAATTTTCACATGGAGTGTTTATCCCATGTGTCTGTGAGAACTTTCATGTATCGATTGTATGACTAGTCTTAGACTTGAGGTCTTTACAATCTTATGTGTGGATCAAATGACTTTGACATTCTCTTTCCCCGGTTCAAAAGATCCGGTCATAAGGGTATGATTGGGTCATTTGTTGAAACACATGAAGTTTTTAAAGATACAACAGAGAATCGCCACTCTCTCGGATAATATTTTCTTATAAAAGTAGTATTCCAGTTTGCAGGTTGATATGTTTGATCAGTGCTTGAGACTGTGGCTGCAGCGGAAGAATCATGTGAGATTCTTGGGTTAGCACGATTCATGACACTATCAACATCATACATTTGACTATATGGGTAGAACTTTCCATACCCTAGGTCAAACGGTGGGGATACAGTGAGGCGAGGGACCGTATCATATATAATCGCATACAGAATGAGTATATATCTTTTATTCTCATTTGGGGGCTTTGGCATGTTGCTAGAAGTTAACTTTGGTCATTGAAATCGAACGACCATCTGATCGGGGGATATTTTATGTTCGATTAAATTATCACAATTCATTTCATGTCTAACTTGAGGGGAACCCAAAAGGTCACACACAACAAAGTTGAAATCAATGGTTAACAGTGCACAGTACAAATTTAACAGCATATATGATTGCTGTAGGAATTATTCATAAATGGTTCAATATGTTTAATTATTGAACAGATTATTTATGAAGTTCCAAAGTGGCTTTGAGATTGGTGAATGACAATAGGGGCACTTTGGGAATTGGAAAAATGAATTAGAAAAAAAATCTGCGTTTTTTTTTATTTGTTTTGATTCCAATTCAGCCCAAACTCTTATTAGGGTTTTATAATCTCATTAAACCACTATATTAAGATCCAATGGCTAAGATTTAATTAGCATTTATCCCACATCAGATTCTTAATTAATTTTGTTGTTTTTGGAGCACCTATATAAACCCAAAGAATTCTTTACAAATTTTTACACCAAAACTTTTCATATCTTGGGTTTATATAAGTGAGTAACTCTAAAGTTTAAGAGTAAGCCACTGATTTTGAGGATCCATAAGTCTAATTGACTAGAGGAATCTCAAGTTAAAAGTTTTGAGGTATTTGCCCAGGCTAGCACCAAGGGCAAAATACCTGTGCACTCAAGGCGTAGTCTTGCCGTTGTGGTGTGTGCACATTTGGAGGCCACACACTTGGGTGGCTCTTTGGAACGTGGAAGAGCTTGCTGAGTTCGAGAAAGGCTTGTAGATTGGAGGGAGGACTGGAGGGGTCTTCAGTTCAAGTAAGTCTTTTTCTTTCTTTATTTTTAATTAGAGTTCTTATGATAGTTAGCATGTTTAAGTTTATGTTCTTTGCATGTTTTATGAGTTTTTATGCTTAGAATATATAGTAACATGCCTAGGCTTGTAGAATAATCAAAATAAATGGGTCTTGGGCAAATGGATAACAACATCATAATTTTTAATTTTCCACTGCGCACTCACGGCCGCTTCCCAACAGTGATATCAGGGCGCCGTTTTTCTTTTGATTAGTTCTCTCTCATTTGAACTCGAAATTGGTGTGTAAAAGCTAGTTGGAAAGCTAACACCCTGAACTTACTTGTAGGCACAACTTTTTCATGATTTGGTTAAGATTTGAATTGTGAAATTGCATTTAAAGTTCACGCATCTGTAAAAAAAAAGTGAATAGTAAATTTATTTGATTAAAATAAAATACAATATCATAATTAAATATTAATCAAAGTTATTTAATGCCTAAAATAATTCCAACATATTAAAACTCATATGCTTGATGATTCTATCTATGATTAGAATTGGCACGATTATTTTAGTGTGCAAGCATCTAGAGACTTTCTAAGGAAATTGAGAGTGTATTGCTTATCCCTTAGCTAAGTAATTATTTCGTGATGAACTTAGAGATTTATTACATTTAAGGCTAATAAATATAAATCACTTGTTTATAATAAAAGACATTATAAAAGATACAAGTGGGGTGGGACCAAGGCATTAATAAAACTTTCCAAACTAAAGTTAACTTAACCAAAGGTATTACTAGAGTTAGATAATGATTTGGTGTCTTCCTTCACTCACTACCTTTTTATTGCCAAGAGGAAAAGCTGTGAAGACATCTAGATAATCATTTACTCAAAGCTTACCTTAAAGCATATTTAAAGTGTTGGACTAATTTGGAGGATTTATTGTTTATTCCTGTCACCAAGGCAATAAGAGCGTAAGAGGTAAGGGTATTTAAGAGAGTTCGCTCCACCCTCCCTCTGGGGAATTTTCAATGGAGGAATCCATTTGACAGTTATTCACTTAAACTTGCTAAAATCATCAATAACAATTTAAGTCTAAAATTTGCCTCCCATTGTAAAGTATAGACCCAAAGGTCTTAAACCGTGTTGGCAGGACTAGACTTTACCAGACTGACCAATACCAATTTGTCCCTAAATCGTACTATTGACAATGGTTTGACTTTTCTGATTCATAAGACGCAGCGACACTTAGGCGTGGGCTTATAACTTAGTGGAAAAGATTGGGTGTCCACAAGGACTATCATAAGCTATGGCATGTTTGATTGCCCAACCCAATGATCAAGGAATTGTGATTTATATCATAAATTGGTTGGGAACCTACCTAATTATCATATTTTATAACGACTGGCCCTAGTCGGAGTTGTGAAATAATGATAATGGGATACTTGCCCACAAGAAATCCATCATATTGGGGTTGATGCGATTTGCTTAAAATTTTAAAACAATTGAGTGTGAGCAAATTCATAATATTAAAAGCCCATGTTATTATGAAACATTAATGAAAACATATTCCTAATTTTAACATTCTCTCTTAACAGGTGGGTTAAAATATTTCACAAACATTCAAATAGCAAACAAAATATCACTTCTTTCCATCCTTGATGAGCATAAGCTCAAAGGGGACAACTACAATGACTGGTTTAGAAACCTTAAAATTATCTTACGACAAGAAAAATTTGTCTATGTTCTTGAAAGACCATTTCCCCCTGAACTCGCAGAAGATGCTGACCAAAATACATTTGATGCTAGGAAGAAACGCACTGATGATGATGAGTAAGCAGTTTGCATAATACTTGGCTCTATGTCGGACGAACTTCAGAAAGCTCACGAATATATGGATGCTCAAACCATCATCTTTTACTTGAAGGAGTTGTATGCAACTTCCATTCATACCGTGAGATTCCAAGTGTCATGTGCCTTATTCCAAACAAGGTATAAGGAATGATCTGTTAGTGGACATGTGCTTAAGATGATTGGCCACATTGAAAAATTGGCCAATCTCGGGTTCATCATGGATCATGAGATAAGTCACGATCTAATTCTTCAGTCCTTACCAAAAGACTTCTCTCTAACTTTATTATGCAGTTTCATCTGTCTAATAAAGAAAGTACTTTAGCAGAATTGCACAATCTGATAAAGCAAGCAGAGAATGACTTGAAACCGGATCTTAAAACCTCCGTCATGCTTACGGGTACGGACCTGAAGCCACGAGGCCCAAAGAAAAATAAGGTCAAGGCCAAGGCTCCAGATCACCTAAAGCCCAATGGTAAGGTGGAAAAGAAAAAGGGAAAGGGGAAATGTTTCTTTTGGGGAAAGAATGGTCATTGGGAGAAAGACTGCAGATCCTTGAAGGCTCCCGTTCTTTTGGGGAAAGTACGGGACTGTATATGATTGAACTATATTCTCAAAACTCTGAACATTCTACTTGGGTGCTTGACACCGGTTGTGGGACTCACTTGTGTAACAATGTGCAGGGCCTAAGAAACAATAGGAGACTCCGTCATGGGGAGGTTGACTTATGGATGGGTAATGGAGCAAAACTGGCTGCATTGTGCGTGGGGACTTATTCATTAGTTTTGCCGAATGGTTTAGTTTTAGACTTAGAAGATTGTGTTTATGTACCTTCTCTAGTAAAGAACATCATTTCAATTTCTTCTTTATGTAATAAAGGTTTTTCATGCCTAATAAGTTGTAATGAATGTTCTATTTATTTCAATGAAATAAATATGGAGATGGTATTTTGAATAATGGTATCTATGTCTTACAAACTAAGAAAGAATGTTCAAACTCTAATATATACAACGTTAACTCGAATTATCTCAATGAATCACTTGTATGACACAGTCGCTTAGGTCATATCAATGAAACAAGATTAACTAAGCTACATAAGGATGGGTATTTCAGACCCTTCATATATGAACCTTATGGAACTTGTGAGTCTTGTTTACTTGGTAAAATGAACAAATTACCCTTCAAAGGTAAAAGACAGCGTGCATCGAAGACATTAGAACTCATACACTCTGATGTATGCAGACCAATGTCAGTCACCGCTAGAGGTGGATTCTCATACTTTATTACCTTTATCGATGATCACTCGCGATATGGGTATGTGTACCTTATGCGGTACAAATCTGAAGCCTTTGAGAAATTCAAAGACTTCAAAGCTGAAGTAGAAAACCACCTTAATAAAAGTATTAAGTCACTAAGGTCTGACCGAGGTGGTGAATACTTAAACGACGCATTTCAATATTACTTGAGAGAAAATGGCATTGTTTCCCAGTAGACTCCTCCGGGAACTCCACAGCATAATGGGGTCTCCGAAAGGAGAAATCGGACATTATTAGATATGGTCCAATCAATGATGCCAGGCACGGATCATTTTGGGGTCTTGCTTTAGAAACTACAACACTACTACTAAACCAAGTTCATTCCAAGACTATTAGTCAAACACCATATGAGTTATGGTCTGGGAAACGTCCTAGTCTTAGTTATCTAAGAGTTTGGGGATGTGACGCATATGTTAAGCTCACGTAAACTAACAAATTGGATGATATGGCAGTTAAATGTAAGTTTGTAGGATTTGCCTTGAACTCAATAGCATACGTGTTTTACGTCCCAAATGAAAAAAAAAAGACATTTGTCTCACAAAATGCTAAATTTCTAAAGAATGAATTCCTTCTCAAGAAATATAGTGGGAGTAGACTTGACCTCGATGAGGTACGAGAAGAACAAACTAATATAGAACTAAACCTCAGGCCTCTCAAAAGGGCAGTGACGGAACAACCACAAGGTTATGAACTTAGAAGGTTTGGTAGGGAAAGATATGCGCCTGAAAGATATGGTTTCTATATTGATGAGGAACATGATCAGGTCATCTATAATGACGATCCCACCAGTTATGACGAAGCAATGTGTGACATTGATTCAGTCAAGTGGCTTGAGGCCATGAAATCCGAAATAGACTCTATGTATCAGAATCAAGTCTAGGAATTGGTGGATGCACCTGAAAGGATAAAACCCATTGGCTGCAAGTGGATTTACAAGCGTAAAACTGATGCAGAAGGCAACATCCAAACCTATAAGGCTAGGTTGGTGGCGAAAGGTTATAGACAAATCCAAGGAATTGACTATGACGAAACCTTCTCGTCTGTTGCAATGATAAAGTCCATTCGAATTTAGTGGCACTACTGCACACTTTGATTATGAGATTTGGCAGATGGATGTCAAAACAGCTTTCCTTAATGGGAACCTCGTAGAGGAAGTCTATATGACACAACCTGAGGGGTTTGCATCTAAGGATGATCATAATAAAATATGCAAGCTTAAACGATCCATTTATGGACTGAAGAAAGCCTCCAGAAGTTGGAATATATGATTTGATGAGACAATCAAAGAATTTGACTTCATAAAAAATGTAGATGAGCCTTGTGTTTACAGGAAAAGTAGTGAGAGTGTTGTTTTATTTCTTGTATTATATGTCGATGACATATTAATCATCGGGAATGATATTCCCATGATGCAAGCCACCAAGCAATGATTATCTCAGAATTTCTCCATGAAAGATTTGGGAGAAGCAGCCTACATCTTCGGCATTAAGATCTACCGTAATTGATCTAAAAGGTTGTTAGGACTTTCTCAATCTACGTACATAGATAAAGTTTTGAAAAGATTCAAAATAGAAGATTCCAAAAGAGGTAATTTACCTATTTGTCATGAAATCAAATTATCTAAGGAGCAATGTCCACATTCTCCTTCAGATAGAGAGCGTATAAGTAGGATCCCTTATGCTTCAGCAATAGGATCGATCATGTACACCATGCTATATACAAGACCTGATGTCTCTTATGCTTTTAGTATAAGAGCAGGTATCGGGAAAATCCTGGTGAGCAACACTGGGCAGCTGTCAAAACAATTCTCAAGTATCTAAGAAGAACTAAGGATGTGTTCTTGACATACGGAGATTGTTCTGAGATGAAATTCATTGGTTACTGTGATGAGAGCTTTCAGACCGATATGGATGATATCAGATCGCAAACATGATATCTGTTTACTATGAATGACAGAGCTTTCAGTTGGAAAAGCTCAAAGCAGTCAACTACAGCGGACTCCACCACTGAAGCCGAGTATATTACAGTATCTGAGGCAGCTAAAGAAGCAGTCTGGATAAATAAGTTCATCACGGAGCTGTAAGTGCTTCCCACGATAAAGAATGGCGTCACGATGTACTGTGATAACAAGGGCGCCATTGCTCAATCAAATGAACCAAGGTCCCACCAGAAATCCAAGCATGTACTCTGGTGATTTCATCTGATCAGGGAGATTGTTGAGAAAAAAGAAGTTATTATAGAGAAAATACCCACATAAGATAATCTTTCAGATTCTCTTACTAAAGGGCTGACTCAATAAAAGCATGATAGACACACCCAAGAGTATGGTTTCCAGATTCATACTAGTTGGCTATAGTGATTGTTAGGATATGCCCTATACCCAACTTGTGGATGGGCTATATGTACTTGTATTTGCATATTTTCATTAATTAATAAAATGGAAATCTTTATTATACGTGTCTTACATAAATTATATGAATCATCAAACACTGTAATAAAGCCCTTGGAGTAATAAGATGATGGCTTCCACGCCTTATGAGAATCATTACTCTCAAACATTCATAGTCATAGTTTTGTGAATAATCTGGGCGTTGACAAAACGGAGAGACTAGCATGATGATATGATCCGCCTTTAAGTGGGGTAGTCGATCTCATAGGCTACTAGCGGAGATCCATCCGCTTGGTGTATCACATGGATGCATGAGTTGCTCGTGTCCATCGAACTGACCGCCGAAAGTTTTCACATGGAGTATTTATCCCATACGTCTGTGAGAACTTTCATGTATCGATTTTATGACTAGTCCTTAGACTTGAGGTCTTTACATTCTTATATGTGGATCAAATGACTTTGACATTCTCCTTTCCCGGTTCAAAAGATCCAGTCATAAGGGTATGATTGGGTCATTTTTTGAAACACATGAAGTTTGTAAAGATACAATAGAGAATCACCACTCTCTCGGATAATATTTTCTTATAAGAGTAGTATTCCAGCTCGCATGTTGATATGTGTGATCAATGCTTGAGACTATGGCCGCAGCGGAAGAATCATGTGAGATTCTTGGGTTAGAACGATTCATGACACTATCAACATCATACATTTGACTATATGGGTAGAAACTTTCCATACCCTAGGTCAAACGGTGGGGATACAGTGATGCGAGGGACCGTATCATATGTAAATCGCATACAGAATGGGTATATATCTTTCCTTCTCATTTGGGGGCCTTGGCATGTTGTTAGAACTTAACCTTGGACATTGAAATCTAAAGACCATCTGATCGGAGGATAATTTATGTTCGATTAAATTATCACGATTCATTTCAGGTCTAACTTGAGGGGAACCCAAAAGGTCACACATAATAAAGTCGAAATCAATGGTTAACAGTGCACAGTACAAATTTAACAGCATATATGATTGCTGTATAAATTGTTCATAAATGGTTCAATATGTTTAATTATTGAACAGATCATTTATGAGGTTCCAAAGTGGCTTAGGGATTGGTGAATGACGATAGGGGCACTTTGGGAATTGGAAAAATGAATAAGAAAAAAAAATCTGCGTTTTTTTATTTTTTTATTTGTTTGGAATTCCAATTCAGCCCAAACTCTTATTAGGGTTTTATAATCTCATTAAACCACTATATTAAGATCCAATGGCTAAGATTTAATTAGCATTTATCCCACATCGGATTCTTAATTAATTTTGTTGTCTTTGGAGAACCTATATAAACCCAAAGAATTTTTTACAAATTTTTACACCAAAAATTTTCATATATTGGGTTTATATAAGTGAGAAACTCTAAAGTTTAAGAGTAAGCCACTCAAGGCATATATCGGACTTGCCGTAGTCTAATTGACTAGAGGAATCTCAAGTTAAAAGTTTTGAGGTATTTGCCCAGGCTAGCACCAAGGGCAAAATACCCGTGCACTCAAGGCGTAGTCTTGCCATTGCGTTTTGGCTTTGGTGTGTGTACCTTTGGAGGCCTCACACTTGGGTGGCTCTTTGGAACGTGGAAGAGCTTGCTGAGTTCGAGAAAAGCTTGTAGATTGGAGGGAGGACTGGTTGAGTCTTCGATTCAAGCAAGTCTTTTTCTTTCTTTATTTTTAATTAGAGTTCTTATAATAGTTAGCATGTTTAAGTTTATGTTATTTGCATGTTTTATGAGTTTTTATGCTTAGAATATATAGTAACATGCCTAGGCTTGTAGAATAATCAAAACAAATGGGTCTTGGGCAAAGGGATAGCGGCATCATAATTTTTAATTTTCCGATGCGCACTCGCGGCCGCTTCCCAACAAATTTATCACAGAGTTGGGAGTTATCTCAAGCATCAAGGATTCGATCTGGTTGTTCTGTGATAATAGTGGTGTCGTCGCACAAGAAAAAGAAGCGAGAGTGCATCAAAAGTTGAAGCATGTGGAATGAAAATACCATATTATTCGTGAGATCATTGCTTGAGGAGACGTTGTCATATACAAGAAAAGAAGACAATATAGCAGACCCACTTACGAAGGCCTTACCTCTGAGAATATATGATAGGCATGTGGAGGCGATGGGTATTAGATACGATCAAAACTGACACTAGAGCAAGTGGGAGAAATTGTTAGAGTTGGTGCCCGGCGCACCAATTTTTGATGTATTTATTGTAAATATATTCCACTTTTATATTTTATTTTGAATAAAATTTTATACTTTCATCGATATAATCTTTTGTTTAATGGTAAAGACGTAAATAGTCTATAGAATGAGTTGTTCTAATATAGTTACAAAAAGCGTCACAACAGACACCGAGAAACATTACAACTTGATTCATTTTTAAAATAGTTCATAGTCAAGGTTTACATACACAGTTGGTTAGTAAACTTGTGAGACCGGTACATGTCGTATATTGGAATAGTTCCAATGGCTTATCTCAGTTTACCATGAGTCTTAGAGAGACTCATATAGACATGTAGGTATTTATTGGATAAATTCTGAACGACTCACTTGAAAATTCCTAAAATATGGTACACCAACGTCAAAATGAATCTTCTCGAGTCGAGTAGCATATTAGCTCATTTGACTTGAGATACCACTGTAGATATGTAGGATATCTTCCACACTTTAATGATAGTCATGTCAACTATCGTTTAAGATCATACCTCCGCCTGTTCGTTGGGAGTGGACATATACTTACGATATCTTGTGATGTATCCAGAGAGCATCTGTCAGTCCTGTGTACGAGATTTAGGTATCCAATCAGTGATTATTTAAAATCCTTGGCCGAGGTATACTGCGCAAACAAGTTCTAAGTATTTATTTGGAGAATCATGATTATGTCACGACATATTAGAATTGTTCATTGCGGAGATTTGACGTTTTTCTATATCTCAGGAACAATTCAGATAGCCTATGATAGAGGGATTAAATATATGCAACGATCTCGACTTGTATGGTTCAACTCGATTATTTGTGGTTGTCGTAATTTTTGAGTGAATAAATTACAGATACGAAAATGGTTTTTGACAGATAAACTTGAACTTAGAGAGTCCCACAATATGAAGTGTACTCCTTGAGCACTTAGGCAATTTAATTATAGATAATTCGGATTATTCATAATTTACACTTGCGCATTAAATTTAATGTATATTTATATACAATACATAATTTAATTAGATACATAATAATGGCCAAATGTTAATTAGAATTTACTACTTGTCTTTGTTGTGATTAATTGAATTAATTAAAAGTTAATCGGTTATTAATTATAATAAAGAAAGACATATTCTTGGAATCTCGTTCCATAACCTTATTTTATCATTTAGTAAATGGAAATTCAAATTAAATTAATTGTTAATTAAAATCTGAGTTTCTAGATGAAAGAATATTCTTGGGATATTCTTATTCACTTGGCCAATTGTGATTGGCTAAACCATAGGGTTTTGACACTTGGATTCCACTAACTTGGAGACAAATAAATTAAATATATTTTAATTAGATTAATATGTGTAATTTTTTGGACCACGTTTTGAACTTGCAAAAGACCAAAATGGGCCTCAAATTTCGTCCAAGATGAATAAAAATGGAAAAATGTATTTTCATTTTTGGTTAGCCATCTTCTCAAAGTTCTGAGAGAAAAAAGAAAGGGGATTGGGTTACTTTCAAGAGAAGAACATCAAAAGGAGAAAGATTTGGGAAGTTTGAAGCAAAATCAAAAGCTTAATTGGATTAAGGTAATGCTTTTGTTTCTAGTCTTGGAAATTATTTTTCCTAAGCATGTTAATATGTATTTGATATATATTATATGTTTCAAGTATATTATTAGATAATATATTTTTCTTCCAAATTTCTGGTGTTGTTGGATTTTGATAATGACCTTTGTTTTCTTTGATTAAGCATGTGTTAAATTGAATTAATTATTAAATTAGATTCAAGATATGATATTGCCATTTTAGAGCGTTGTAGCCACACATATGATGCCTAGAATGGTTATTGAGACATCATTTTTGGTGACTTTAAAATGATATAGATTAATTTGATGAGAAATTGGAATTTTACATGAAAATGGATAACTTTAATTTATGGATCAGATCTAGAAAACATAATATTTTTTGAGTAAAAATATGATGTTTGGATGTGTTTGAATGTGTATTGGGTGTTAAATAAATACCGAAAAAGTTTTCGAGTTGAAAAATCACGAAAATGACAAAATTACGCAAAAACAGATTTATCACACAAGGGCTATCCAAGTAGTGAATTTTTCACCATTTGGATAGTCCA
Source organism: Zanthoxylum bungeanum (assembly GCA_019454045.1). NCBI lineage: Eukaryota > Viridiplantae > Streptophyta > Magnoliopsida > Sapindales > Rutaceae > Zanthoxylum > Zanthoxylum bungeanum. The sequence continues at coordinate 14,339 of SKCR01033334.1, read as the reverse complement.
GAGGCTGACAGGTTACTGCCCAAGTGACCAGGTCGACCCGGCTCGGTGGTCGGTTTAATCGGCTACCCGTTTTTCATAGTATTTATTCTGAAAGATTTCCGTAAAATTTTTACTGTGTTTTTGCGATTAGTTTATGTTGTTAAGTTGTTAACAAATAATATGTTTAAGTGAAATACGACCTAATTAGAGGTATTGGATATTGGCTAATTCGTTCGGAAAATTTTAAGATGTTTAAAAATCTTTTTTGCTTAAAACTGGGCTTCCTCCATCAAAACGCCAACAGTTAGATGTCTATCAAAATTGGTTAAGGATTGTTTGATTTAAGTTTTACCTTAGATCCTTATCCAATTTGTGAGTCATGTATCCAAGGGAAAATGACAAAGGCCCAATTTCTTAGTGTTGGACTTTGTGCAGATGATTTATTGGAGCTAATACACAGTGATGTGTGTGATCCATTAAATCATGTCGCTCATGATAGTTCAACATACTTCGTGACTTTCACGGATGATAAGTCTAGATATGGATATGTCTATTTGATGTGACAAAAATCGGAAACATTTGAAAAATTCAAAATATTCTGAAATGAGATAGAAAAACAAACCAAGAAATTCATCAAATGCCTTTGATCAGATACATGTGGTGAATTCATGAGCGACAAATTTAGAAGTTATTTAAGGGAGAATGGGATTTTCGCCTAATATAGCCCACCAAGAACTCCTTAACAAAGTGTTGTGTCTGAGTAGAGAAATCATACTTTATTAGATATGGAACGATCTATGATGAGCTATAAAAATCTTCCATATTACCTTTGGGGTTACGCTTTACTTACTGTTGCCCACATACTTAATAGAGTTCCATCGAAAGTTGTTTCTACGACCCCATATCAGATATGGTTCAGTAGAAATCCAAGTCTTATATATTTAAAGATTTGGGGTTGTCCTGCATACTTTAGAGTTGTGCAGTGGGATAAACTAGCACCCATATGGTATAAATATAGATTCGTTGGATATCCTAAAAATTCCATGGGATATCAATTCTACGATTCTGAGCAACAAAATGTATTTGTTGCTCGTTTTGCCACTTTTCTTGAAAATGAATTTTTGAGAGAAAATGGAAATTGTAGAAAGATTGAACTCGATGAGTTTGATCACAACATTAGAGATGGAACCATAGATCCAATTAGGTGAAGCATCTCTAACACAGGTTTTATATAAGTTGAATAGAATATCAAGGCCTCCTGAGAGACTGTTTTTAACGTATGATGTGAGCCTTGATGTTCTCCTCTTGGAGGAAACAGATCCAACTACGTATAAAGAGGTGATATTGGATATCGATTCGGGAAAATGGATGGAAGCCATAAAATTTGAAATGGATTCTATACATGACAATCAAGTCTGGGACTTAGTTGAACTTCATGAAGGAGTTAAATCTATTGGTTGTAAATGGGTTTACGAAAGGAAGCGAGAGCCCGATGGAAATGTGGAAACCTTTAAGGCCTAACTGGTACCGAAAGATTACACTCAACGTCCTGAGATTGACTATGAGGAAACTTTTTCACTTGTAGCCATGCTAAAATCCATTAGGATTCTTTTAGCCATTTCTGCATATCACGACTATGAGATATGGCAGATGGATGTGAAAAATGCTTTCCTAAATGGATTCCTTGAGGAGGATATCTATATGGAACAACGAGATGATTTAGTATCCAGTGAGACCAAAGTTGGAATCGTCATTTTGATGAGATAAATAGATTAACTGGATTCATCAAGAACAAGGAAGAACCATGTGTTTATAAGAAAGTGAGTGGGAGCATGATAGTTTTCCTAGTCTTGTATGTAGATGACATTCTTATCATAGGAAATGATATAGGATTGATGCAAAGTGTGAAAGCCTACCTTTGTAAGAACTTGTCCGTGAAACATATGGGTGAAGCTTCTTATATACTAGGTATAAGGCTCTATCGGGATAGAGTTAGGAAGCTTATAGGATTGTCGCAATTGATGTACATAGATAAGATGTTAGAAAGATATGATTTACCAACTACAAGGCGGGAAATTTACCTTTCCGATACGACATATATCTTTCAAAGAAAATGGCACCTGAGACTGTGAAAGAAAGACTTAGAATGTCTAACTTGCCATATTCTTCTTGTATTGGAAGTATTATATATGCTATTCTATATATAAGACCTAACATCAATTTCGGAATCAGTGTGAGTAGTCGATATCAATCTAATTCGAGTAATGATCATTGGACAATTGTGAAATATATCATGAAATATCTTAAGGGTACTAAGGATAAGATTCTCATATATGGAGAAGATGAGCTACTAGTTAAGGGTTATACAGACTCCGACTTCCAGGGAGATCCAAATGATAGAAAGTCTACCTTCGGATACATATTTACCCTTAATGGCGGTGCGATTAGTTGGCGATGTTCAAAGCAAGGCTCGACAGCTGATTCCACCATTGAGGCGGAATTTATAACGGCTTCAGAAACTGCTAAAGAGGTTATTTGGATTAGAAATTTTATCACAGAACTTGGCATTATGCCTAGTACTGCATATTCGATCCCATTGTACTGTGATAATTAGTGGAGCCATTACGTAGGCTAAGGAGCCGAGAGCATATTCCAAGTCTAAACACGTGGAAAAGAAATATCGCGTGCTTAGAGAGATTATTGAACGAAAAGACATAGTGGTCTTAAAGGTTCAAAGACAAGACAACATAGCAGACCCCCTTACTAAGGCCTTACCTCCTAAGTTATTCGATAAACATATGGAGGATATTGGACTTCGGTACCATCCAGATTGGCACTAAGCAAGTGGGAGTTTGTTGGAGTCGGTGTTTGGAGCGCCAATCCGAATAATTTATTGTACATTATATTTTATTATTTATTAATAAAATAACTAATTTTTCATTTCAACCATGTTAATGGTAATTATTATATCATAATGCATATTAGATTGATATATAAATATGTTAAGAATGACATCAATCTTATAATAGTCATGTAATAATATTGGATACTGAGTGGTCCAATATTGAGATAATATTACTTTTATAAACTATTTTTTTAAAGTAAATATTACTAGTCGTTGATTTTGGAATACGGTTGAATTCCTATAACCTAGAAGACTAGCACATGCCGTATATTGGAATTTGAGTTCCAATGGTTTAACCTAATGTACCATGAGCAATGGAAGCTCTATAGACATATGGGTATTCGTTGGAGCGAATACTGAATGACTCACAGGTGATTCCAAATTTGGAAGTACACACCACCGTCAATAGGAATCTCCTCGAGTCGAGTAGCATATGTGATCCTTTGACTATAGAATAACATTGATTTTGTGTGTGATCCTCCACATTTTGATGTTATATATGTCAGAGGCCTTTCATGGTCTGACCGATAGATATTCGTTGGGTGTGGACCGATGTACGCGTTAATCAAGTGCATATCAAGATGAGATCCGTCGACCCGTATGTGTACCAAAATGGGTTTAGGTATCCATGTGAGTAAGTCACGATTCTTAAGACTTTAGCTGAAGCCAATCACCTAGGGTGGATCGCATATATCAAAATGATGTTCTGATGAGTTCTAAAGAATCATGGACATGTCCACATGAGATGTGTGCCTCAGAAACTTGACGATGTAATCTATGTTTCCTAAGCAAAACTTAGATAGCCTAATACGGATGCATTGGTAAACATATGTGATGACCTCGACTTGTATAGTTCATAAAGGTCGTTCGTGTTATTTGCAAATTCGGAGGTGGCGGATATGCGTACATATAAGTAGGCTTATATAACGAACGTGTCTGGACTTAGAGTGTCCCACAATATGAAGTGTACTCGTTGAGCACTTGGGTAGCCAATAATTTTTTATAATAAATAATATTCGATATTATAATTATCAACTAAAATAATTAAGTGTTATTGAATAACATTAATTATTTACTTTGACCCAATTGGATTAATTGGATTAATCGAAAATCACACAATGGCTTTGTTGTAATTTCATAAATATCTCTACCATTATAGGATATTTTGGTAATTACAAATATTTAATAATAGGTGTATTTGGCTTGATTTAATTGGATTAAATCAAAGTGGTAGACATACAACTAATCCATTAATTAAACTTTTCTTGATTTTTATCAATTAAAAATTGCATGAGTTTTGCTATAAAAGGCAAGCTTGAGCAAGTTTTTTAATCAAGCTTGAGAAAGCTAAAACAAGTAAGAATTAGAGATATTAGCCTAAGTAAAATAAGTGTTTAGATAAGTTTTGGAAGTTCTCTACATTATTTCAACAAGGAGAAGAAGATTAGACCTTGGAACCAAGCTTGCTAGCTTGGGAAATTCTCTACAACAACAAGGAGAAGAAGATTGGATCTTGGAACCAAGCTTGCTAGCTTTGGAAGTTCTCCACAATATTTCAACAATGAGAAGAAGATTGGATCTTGGAATCAAGCTTACTAGGTAAGTTTGATCTTCTTCAAAGCTATGTTTTCATTAGTGAGTTATCATTAGTGAGACATATAGTGATGACTTATGTATTGGATACATAATAACATAGATTTATGTGGAAATTAGGCTAATTAATTATGTAAAGATGCTTTGGAAGCATAAACATAATATGCTTGTAATTGGGTTAAATATGTTCATGTTGGATATGAAATATAAAATTAGAGTTTGGAACTCTAGACGAAAGCTTAGAGTTATGGCTACTATTCTAGAATCACTTGACCACCTTTGAGGATCTAGAATTGTTCATGAGTCATTTCATAGTGAGTTTCTATTTTGGTTTGTGTTTCAATTGTATATATATATATTTAGAATATATATATATATATATATATGTGTGTGTGTGTGTGTGTGTGTGTGTGTTTGTTGTATAACATATTTTGAAGTTGATTTTGATGTTAAAATTGGACTTTTAGGTGTATTGAAATGTTTGGAGAAAATTGGAAGTGTTTAGAATTGAATTAAAGGTAAAAATTATCTCTCCAATATTTTATAAAGGGTAGCGTCATGACACTGATCTCATGCGTCACGACACTCAACTTTTAGAGCTGAGGGCGTCGCGACGCTAACCCTTAGGCTTCGCGATGCCAAGCTCTCGCAGATTGGGCGTTGCAATGCCCAAACCTACGCGTCACGACGCACCAAGAGCTGTTGCCCACGAGCGCTGGAACTTTATTTTGTCCATTCCGGAGTTTCCAGACTCTGATTTGGTACATAGTTTTTCCTACGGACTCGTAAAGGAATACATTATTTATAAAAAAAATTTAAAATACATCCATGCTAGATATCCAAGGGTTAGACCCACTTCTGCTGCACGAGTGACATTGGTGTACCATATATTAAGAAATCTTTGGTAAGTCGTTCAGTGTTTATCAAATAAACACCTACATATCTATACGAGTCTCCAAAGACTAATGGTCTACTGGGATAGACCATCAGAATAAGTCTCGATATACGACATGTATTGGTCTCAATGAATTTTACTAACGGACCTGTGTCAGTAAATCTTGACCACAAACTTTATTTGAGAATATACAACTTGTTGTGACACTTCTCAAAGTCAATTAAAAACTACATTGTAACTGCACACTCGTTATATATTCTCTGGTCTTTGTCTAAATATATATATATATATATATATATATATATCACTAAAAAGAATTTAGTTTCAATCTAATTAAATTAGATCGAGTATGTATGTGTAAAAGAAAAGAGGTACGACCATAAATACATAATATTATGGAAAATCTAATTGTTCGTATTCATGAATCGGTCATAAATACGACCCGGATTTGCGCTCAGAGCACCAACCCTAACGAGATTTTTGTGGTTCGGTGGAAAATGATTCCAACCTTCGTCCATGAAAGAAAGGTGAACACTTTTATTAGGCTCGGGGTAAATAGTGACCCAAACACCTAACAAAGGATTTATATAATTTTACAGCAAATAACCCATCGGGTTTACTATGTGGTCGGGTACACGACTCTTTCTTTCTATATCACTAGTTTGCTCTTACTAGATTTTGCTATCAAATTACAAGTGTTGGAAAATATAAAAGTTGCTCACCTCTTCTAATGTTTCATCTACCCCTTTATATAGGTTCTCAAGTTCCCTATCACAACCGACCCTGAAATCAGCTCATATCACTGAATCATCATCATAACCTTTAGTCATTACTTCCACCACCTTCCCAACTAATCAAATAAGTTTATTTCTCTACTGCTACACCGTCCTATGGCAGCCTCTGGAGGCTGTTACTCTGCCACTGCTCCACCCTATGGCGATTAGCAGGTCCTATGACCATTATAAACCGCTGCTTTATCCCTTTCATCATTAGCCTTCTAGATGCACCCCTATCTAGGTAGAACGTATGTCGTGTTGCTCCCAAACTGATAATCAATCTTCATTCCTCGGGTCGGCACTCTAAATTGATGATAGTTTTTTGAGTCAGTCCAAAAAAATTATTAGATCACCTCAAAAAACCTTCTTCAGTGTACTCGGGTTGGGTACCATCTGATGGGGTTATTCGCTGTGGAAGCGCGGTTTGGACGAAATCATAATTTTAAAATTTTTAAAGTTACCGACTAAATTATTCGATATCATATACCTATAATTTATATATATTTCACCTAAACATAATATTCGATATCAAATAACAACCTAATTAATTATGAAAACATCGTGAAATGTTTACGGAAATGATTTTCCATAAAATGGTATAAAATGCGTTTTCGGCTGAATGGACAAACCGAAACCACACGAGACTGCCCAGGTCAGCCCCAATAGTATTCCTTTAGTCCATGGGCTGCCTAAACAGTGACGACGGCCTTTACCCGTTTAGCCCGAATTTCACCCAGTAACGCCGTTTTTCTTCGTTTTTACATATTTTCACTCTGAAATAATTCCGGAAATTATCCTAACTCCCAACACACATCCAAATGACATATTATTTATCACAAAATTTCCATAATTTTCAGGTCTAAAAACAATGAGTAAAATTATCATTTTTCATGCTTTAAATTCAATTTTTTCAAGATTAATCAAATTAATCCAACACCAAATTGAATTCACCACTAATGAAGAACTCCAGAACAATGCTAGGCATAACAAGAGTGGTCATTACACTCTAGAATGGCCACCAAGTTTTCCAACAATAAATTGAACCCAAATTATATTAATTTGGTTCAATGTATATATACACATGCTCAAAGCCACTCAATCCATCATCCAATCAAAAAGCCCCAAATTTAGAGTAAAAAAAGAATCTCTACAACAATTGAAAATACTCAAGAATAACAAAAATAAAATTTTTAATTTAAAGAAAAATAAAGATTACCTTTAATCTTCTAAATGTCTTCAAACTCTTGTTCTTGATTTGATTCTTCTCTATTTACTCTTATTTGGGTTTTTTTTTTCTTAAGGTTGAATAAGGCAAGTTATGGCCAACACAACCCTTAAACCAACAAAAAATATTTTTTTTTCTTTTTATATTTGTATAAGTGGCGTGAACTACCACTTAAGAAATAGAGAGAACTTTTTTTTTAAAACAAACAAATGGTATAATAATTGGCCCAACTATCACCACTTGAGAAAGAAAAAACCATATATAAAAGGTGTAACTGGCGCGAGGTTTGGTCGTAATTTAGTCAATTTATTATCCAAAATAATAAATAAATAAAGCTTTTGTAAAAGATGATGACACATGACATAACATATATCTATATATTGCAATTAATATATATAATATAAAAATAAACTTTATACATGTAAAGTCACTAATAATTACAATTCATTACTTTAATGAATTTAATAATTATTTACTTTACATGTGTCAACATCCAATATATCAAATAATGTGTATCTAACTAATTATGTATATAATACAAATACACATTAGAACTACCAAAATTACCCAGGATGTGTAAGTTCGTTTACCAATTAAACGATTCAAATTAACTAACTTGATTCGATAAAATATTATGAATAATCGGTATTATTTATAATACGTTGCCCAAGTACTCAACGAGTACACTTCATATTGTGGGATTTTCTAAGTTCAGGTTTATCCGTCACATAATCCAACTATGTGTCCATAATTCACCCACTCGTAAATTATGACGACCACAGATAATATTGCTGAACAATTCAAGTCGAGATCATCGTATACGTATAATTCATATGTCATAAGCTATCCATATTATATCGGGGATATAGATGGAATCATCAAATCCCTAAGGTATAATATAGACGACTTATAAATTTGCAATCTCTAAATAAAACTCGAAACTCACTTCCGTAGTGTGTTGGGTTCTCTAAGAACATCCTAGGATCTATTAAGCATGAAATTTGTGTGAATAAACAAAGTAAGATAGCGGAAAGTACTCACTTTGATCGGCTAAGAGGATGTAGGAGATAACAAAAATTTGCTTCCCTTGAAGTTGCTCCAAGCTCTCATTTGAATTGTATGTTGAGCTTCCAAGCTTGTTCTTGCATTCCAAACTCAAGGGAAAGGTTTCCCTGACACCTTTGAATGACTCATTTGAAGTGCTAGCTTACTAGATTTTTGAATCAAAAATCTTCAACCAAGAACCCTAGGTCTCGGCAATTTGAGAGTGGGAGAGGAGAGGAATATCGGTCATTCCATGAATGAGAGGGAGAGAGTGTGTTGTGTTAAGTGAATGGATTTTCAAAAAATCAAAATTCATATACCAAAAACCAAGATTTGGTAAAGGTAACTCAACTTTCAAATATAATAATGGAAGTGTGTTTTACAAGCCAAAATCAACCAACAACTTCCATCACCAAAAAGTGATGAGATTGACTAGTGATGTGACTTGAGGTGAGCCCCACTTAATTCAAAATTCGAGTGGTCCCGCAAACACATTTCGGGCTCGGGTTTGTTAATTTCGAATTAACTAATTTTCCGTTGCGACTTAATTAAATCAAATTTAATTAAATAATAATGCCGAGCAAAATTTCTATTAAAGTCGCTCGCGAATTAATTCTAAATTAATTCTTTCGCCCGAATTAAAATCCAATTTCAATTCCGTTACGAAATCTAATTTCATTTAATATATTGAATATATTATTTTATCGATTAATTCTAAATTAATCGTTCTCTCTCTATTAATTGAATTTTATCCCAGATAAAATTCTCGCCGTAATTAATCCCAGATTAATTTTCTCTCTCTCATAATTAATCCCAGATTAATTCAGTTCGAGTCATATGTCATCGGTGAATCTTCGGGAAGTGACCCATGAGATCCCTGGATATGTTGGCAATAAATATGGTCGTCGGACTATCCGAACACGTGTGTACCCTGTACCATATTTTTACCGATTTACAAGACATGGTTGGCTTCTAGCAAAGCACCGTGCCTACCCAATTCTCCAGAAATATTCTTTTAAGGAATATGTAATCTATGTCAAGCGTAGTAAACGTAGCATTGCGTATTGCGATCCAATATCGATATCACATGTTAGGCCTAGGGTTGGAATTGTGTCTGCCCCATACGAAGCATATATCGGATCTCTAGTAACTAGTCTCTATAATCGGATAATCATGACCTAGTCATATTATCCTGATGAATGCATTACTAAAGAGTACTAGTTACGTATCCTACGTGATCATCATCTCCATATGACTGGAGTGATACTTCCGTCTTGACATCACACCCAATACACTACGATTCTCAGTATACCCAGAAGAGGCGTACACAGAACCTGTTAAAGCCCCAGACGACCAAAATCAAAGTATACTGATTGTCCCAAGTATTAGCGATGCAAGTCTCAGGTTAAGACCAAATACACCTACCCTGATTCAGATTCCCATAGACACATAGTCATACTACTGATGAGTGGTATTTATATCACTATTTCCCACTCATTTGACCTAATGTTTTGTCTTGTTTTTCGAGATTTATGAACGTTTTGATGTGTTTTGTTGTTATTTTGCAGATAAATAAAGTTTGGACAGCACTGGAGGCAATTTGGGACAAAACCGGTCAAAAATGTGTCAACAGGAAAAATTCCTTCTTCTGCGCGTCGCGACGCTAGAGCCTTTCGCGCCGCGACGCCCAACCTGCGCCGAAATTGCTAAAATACGCCGGGTCCACAAAATCAGAATCTGAGAAAAGTTGACTTTGCTAACATGCGCCTGCCACGTGTCACCATCACAACGGAGATGCTAACGTGCGCCGTGACACGTGTCAAGATCTCATTGCTTGGACGGCCGCCGCCACACGTGTCATGCCACGTGTCGCCACATCAGCACGATGACGTAAGCAATGACGTCATAAACAGTAGACACGTCAGCATGACGTAAGCGATGACGTCATGAACAGTGCCAAGTCAACGGATCAAATCTGAGTCAACCAACCAGCGCGTGACACGTGTCACTGTAGCGCGCGGCGCGACGCGCAGCCAGCGTCGCGACGCGCGCACCCCATCCGCGCCTATAAATAGAGGGCGAGATTTCAGAATTCAGTGTCCAGTCCTCTCTCTTCAAATCTTCCTAAAGAGAGAGTTTCTCTCTCTAAAAGTCTTTAGTTTTTACTTTTTTTAGTTTTGTAAATAAATTTTAATTACTTTTTGTAATAATAGTAATTTTATTTTTACTTTTTACTTTCTTTTACAGTTTTTACTATTTACTATTTACTTTTTACAGTTTTTACTATTTACTATTTACTTTTTACAGTTTTTACTTTTTACTATTTACTTTTTACAGTTTTTACTATTTACCGTGATGCGGTAATTTCCTTATGTTCGGGTGAAAGGTAATTTCTTTTACTATTACTATTTAGATTAATCTCCCTTTAAAATAATATATTTACTATTTAAATTGGACTTAATCAGGATACCGCCAGATTGGTCGGTGGGTAATAAAACATAAATTCCGCCTTTATGGCTGGTTATTTTGGTTCCGCCTTTATGGCTGGTTATTTTGGTTCCGCCTTTATGGCTGGTTATTTTGGTTCCGCCTTTATGGCTGGTTGATATTAATCACAAGTTTTTATATTATTTTAATGGGAGATATCTAAATAAGTAGTAGTAGGATTAATTCTTTTACCTTAACATTTTATTTTATTTTACTTTTCAGTATTTTTATTTTATGTCTTTTATTTTTATGTGTTTATTAGTCCTAGTTATGTGTTAGTTAACTAGGGGTTGTGATGACTTTTAATATCAATAGTTTATAAGGGATTATTTTATAGTTTGGATAATTAATAAGTTTACTTATTAAGTCTTAAGCTTAATGCTTCTTATTGTCTGATCACCAATAAGATTGAAATGGTAAATCTAAAATGAACTAGACATAGGGATTTTAGGTTTTAGCCTTAGACTTAATAGCCCACGATCTTCCTTGAGGATAGATAACCCTTTAATAGATTTCCTTACAGGATAGGAATATACCTGTCGGGCGGGGGTAGCCATAATTGGAACTTAGATTTAATGAATCCAGGTAATGTGGTTGACATAGGAATATGGTTCAATTGGGTTATACTGGGTATTTGTAGTTGACCATCGGAAGAGGCTTTTACATAATTTAGTGTTCCAGGTTAGTAAACTGATTTATTACACAAACATAAAATAATCACTTCATCTTTTAAATGATATTAAAAGAATTCACAACCTTATATCTTTTTATCTTTTATTTTCCTTAGTATTTTCTTTTATCTTTTTATTTATTTATTTAGCAAATCTACAATCAAACCAAATCAATCAAGCAATCAATTCCATTCTCCCCTTTAATTAGATATTTGTAATTAAATAGATTCAATAATTAATAACAACAGTAGGAATTAAGTCCTCGTGGGATCGATATTTTTATACTACTTGAACGATACGTGCGCTTGCGTTATACGTGTGTGTTTACGCCGGTCAACTACCAATGGGATTCCGAGGGGTCTATCCAGAGCGAAGTTGTTCCCGTACCATCAGTGAACACAACCTCATATCACACTTGCATAAGTATCCAATACTTATATATATGAGAACTATCCCGTTATGCTCCCACAACGCGCACAATTGCAATACTAGTCTATTCCGCATTATCGATGTCCAGTCTCGATAATACTACGACTATGGATATTTAATGATTAAACCCTAGTGTATTAATATTGTCTCATATTTTATTAATCCGGCACTAATTATATGAACTTTTATCATTTATGTATCTTGGTAATCTAATTACAAATGATAAAAGAGCAATTTCCTTTGTCACATAGTTTATTTGTACAACAACACCATGCTCTGTACAAATAGTGATGATATGGGTCATAATTGTCTAACAATCTCCCACTTGTCTTGTAGCCAATCACTCAAGTGTCATACACCTGAACTATGTACTGGTTGCTCAAACTTCTGTTGAGAAACTGCTTTCGTCAGCGGATTTGCAAGGTTATCATCTGATGCGATTTATTCGATCATCACATCGCCACGATGTATAATCGACGAATCAGATGAAATAGTTAAAGTATATACTTGGATCGTTGATGAGACCGCGGTTCCTTAGCCTGTACTGAAGCCTAGCTCAGCTGCTAACAGAACTATACCTAATCCAATTAGGATTATATAGATCCAAAATTGCTTCTTTTGCTGCCTCAGTTGTAGCATTGTTCTTCTTTTGTTATTTGTTCGGCAACAGTATCTTGCTTGGAAGATTTCCAGCTCACTGTTCCGTTATTCAAACTATATAGTACCCTTATTACGACTTATAGTCGTTTTTATCGGTTTGGAAACTTACAACGGTGAACCCAGTTACCTCAAGTTCTCATTCTTCATAGCTTAAGAAAGCATCCTTAGTTCGTCTAAGATACTTAAGGATGTTCTCAACATCAATCCAGTGACCATCACCTGGATTGGCCTGATTGTGACTCCATATGCTCAAAGCATATAAGACACCAGGTCACGTACATTTCCAAATGTACGAGTTCTCGGAGAGTGCCAAAAAATTTTAGATCTATCCCAGTAGATCCTTATTCCTAGAATAAAGGTTGCCTCTCCCAAGTAGTCTACGGAGAATTTTCATGAAAGCCAAGTTTTCACCGATTATTTAATATGGGAATATCATTTCCAAGAAAAGATATGTCATCATTATATAGGACAATCATTGTCAGTACGCTCCCACTAACCTTCTTATATACACAAGAATTATATTCGTTTTGAATTAAATCATATACCATTATGATCTTATCAAAACGTTGGTTCCAAGAACACAATGCTTGCTTCAATCCATAAATGGATCGATTTAACTTGCAAACCTTATTTGCATGTTCCGGCACGACAAAACCGTCAGGATGTTGTAAACATCCTCCTAAAGGTTTCCGTTTAAGGAAAGCGGTTTTGACGTTCAATTGCCATATTTCATAAAAGAAATATGCAGCATTAGCAAGCATTATCCGAATGGATTTAATCAACACAATGTTGATAACGATACCTTTTCGCTACAAGCCTAACTTTGTACGTTTTTATGTTGCCATTCATGTTTGTCTTCCTTGAAGACTCATTTAGTACCAACAGGCACAATGCCTTCTGGTACATCAACCAGTATCCAAACTTGGTTGATATACATGGAATCCACTTTGGACTTTATGACATTTTTCCATAAAAGGAGTCGATACCTTGTATCGTTTCCTCATATGTAGTCAGTTCGTCTTCCTCAATAAGATTGACATCTACATGAGGTGAGATCAGAAACCCATACCTCTTAGGTTGTTTTCTGACTCTCTCTGACCTATGCGGTTCTTGTGTATTCGAAGATTATTGGTATAGTTTCATCCCTGATGAACTGTTGGTGTTCCGTGAGGACTCGGTGCCTGGAACAGTATTACTCTGATTTCCATCGAGTTTTACTTTCCTCTCACTTACCACTGCATATAGGAATTCCTCTTAGGAAAACCGCATGGAGAGCAACAATTATATTGTTCTCTTGTGAGTTGTATAAGTACTATACTTTGGTTTCCTTAGGACAACCTAAAAATTAGGCACTTATCCGATTTGGGTTCTAGTTTGGTATCATCCAAACATTCAATTTTATGCCCAACATACCCAAATCTTCAGGAATGAGAAACCCGATTTCTTTCATGTTCATATCTAATATAGAGTTTGTCCAACAGACTTTTGACGGAACCTTATTCAAAATAAGTATTACATTGTTTAATACGTATCCCTAGAAGGAAATTGGTAGCTCAAAGCGACTCATCATTAACCTTACTATGTCCGACAAATTTCGGTTTCTCAGTTCGGACACAACGTCAAATTGAGGTGTTCCGGGAGGAGTCCACTGTGAAACAATACCATACTCTTTCAA
>SKCR01033333.1:0-93925 GCA_019454045.1 Zanthoxylum bungeanum | reverse complement strand
TCGCCCCTATGTTGATATTGATATGGGCCTCGCCCCCATGCTGATACTGATGCTAATATTGAAGCTTCTGACTCGCTTTCATTTGCCTCTTTCTCTCTTTCTTCTTCAAAACCTGTGAACACAAAACAAACACAAAACACAAAAAGGAATGCAAAATATGTTACGTGTATGCATGCATGCGTGAATGAGTTTCCTATCTCGTTGGGTTAGGTCTTCCGTCGATTCCATTGATGACCATTCTTCTCTTAGGGAAAGTACCATTTCCACCTGTCTACCCTGATTTGTTCCAGGAACCCGTTTCTTCCAAGTCTAACAGTCCCACTGTCTCCATTTCCCAATTCCTGAATGGCTAACTTATCTTTTCTGCTTGCTTCTTTTGAGGATTCCCTACACTTTGAGCATCACATTACCAAGATTGAACACACTCATGTTGCAAGTTTGAAAGTAATAGTCTTAGGCAGATAAATAAAATGGTCGCCTTTATTATTGTTGAGGAAACGTTCGAACAGGTAAACAAAATCAATGTCTTTATAAAAGTTCAAGATAAACTAGGAGAAACAACAGTGCCCTCTTCTTCAGCCCATGGTTCTTCACCATTGTTATCCCTTATTCTTATGAAGCTGAGTGGTTGAGAGTTTGGAGGACAAGGTTTCGGGTAGGCCAGAGTGATCATGTAGTTGGGTAGGGGATTTCTGTGTGTGCGTTGGTTGTTCTTTCTCTGGGTCGGGTATTGTATGGGCATCGATGAGGTTTTGGATTTCATGTCTGAGGCGGGCGCAGTTGTCGGTGTCATGGCCTTTTCTTGGTGGAAGTGACAGTATAAGTTGAAGTTCATGTGAGGTGGCACAGGATTTGGAATGGGCCTAGGTTCCAAAGGTTTTAAGAGTCCTTGCGCCTTCAGCTTTTCGAATACCTTTGAAAGAGGCTTACCAAGGTTAGAAAAATGTCTGTTCTTAATGGCAGTGACCTCAGCAGTAGCAGGCATAGTCTCTGAATGTCCCCCAATATTCCTTCTGTTCTGTCCATAAAACTTTCTGTTCTCGGCTTCCTCCTCCTCAATATCCATAACTGTCTCCCTCAGCTGTCGAAAATCAGTAATCATCGAAGTCATTCTCCTCAGTTTTCCATAAATAGAGGGCTTGGTGCCCTTGATGATCATCTTGATCTGATCCTTCTCCGAAGGCCTAGTCTGCATCTTCAGAAGCTGGCTCCTCCAGCGGTCCATATATTCCTTGAAATTTTCCTCCGGCTTCTGCTTGATATTTTCTAAGTCACGGAGTGACAAGTCAATCTCCAGGTCCGTGACATATTGTTTTAAGAAAGCATCAGCTAGCTCCCTCCAATCTTCCTTAACCTGCTTGTCCAGGTTATGGTACCATACCACATGTGCCCCCTCGAGTGACATCCCAAACATTTTCTGTACCTGGCGCTGAGACAAGCCAACTGAACTCATAACAGACACATACTGACGGTGATGCACCCTCGGATCTCCATTCTCATTGAACTTAGCCAAATCCGGCATCTTAAACTGCGCTGGCAACTGCTCCTCAAACTTCATTGTCTCATAATCTAGCAAATCTTCATTCTTACCCCTCATCTTGCGGGTAACCGACTCAACCTGATCCCTGAGTTTCTGTATCTCGGCCTGAGACCCAATCACTTTGTCTGTTGCATACTCTGCCATATCATCATCAAAAGCGGGGATATCATCCCCCAACCCATTCGGAGGCTCCTCGCGCCTTACATTCTCAGAATTTCCCCCAGCACGGGGCACAGCCATATTTGTCATGGCAGTAGTCAAGGCTTGCAACTGTTCAGTGACCTTGGCGAGACCGTTTTCCAACTGATCCATACGAGATACCTCAATATCTGATTCACTCATGTATGTTCCCAGTATTTTGATGAGTCTTCCCTTTTTTCTAACCCAACGGGAATCTATGATGGCTTTTAGAACACAAGGGTTAACATGATGTATGTATGCATGATGTGCATAAGAGGCATATAACATATAAATCATACTAAGTCAATAAAATTTTCAAACAGGTCGGCCCATTATCATTTTAGAAGCTTTTGGGACAACTGTCATAAGAGTGAACCCATCCCGTTTAAATGGCCCAACGAGTTCATGTCTTATGGCAAAGAGCCCAACTAAATCCAATGATAATATTCCGAACACAAACACAAGGTGGCCCATCAACACTTAGACGCCTTTGGCCCAATAGTCATGGAATACATTCTTGTCCCAGTTTAAATGGCCCAACAAGCCCATATCCCATGACAAATGGTCCAAATGGATCCAAACGATGATGTTCCCAAACACAAGCATAGAAGGGAGATAATGCAAACATGACATAATAATTTTTACATAATGGCCCATCAACATTTCAGAAGCCCTGGGTCCAATAGTCATACAATACGAACTTGCCCCAGTTTAAATGGCCCAGCAAGCCCGCATTTCTGACAATAGTCCAACTGTACCCAAATGAGGATGGTCCATAAGCACATTCTAAAGGAAATAATTGTTACTTTAACCATACAAACGGGTCTATGGGTGGATTTGCAAGAGTATGGACAAAGGCTCTCACCGGCGAAGGATAGCCCACAACTAGGTCTCCCCACTCAAGGGTTCAAGCGACCAAGTGAGCGCATCCTTTTTTATACACTAAGGTACGTGCCAATGAGCTATGGTGTGTGACGGACTGTCAAATGGATTTCCCATTGTAGATTCCCCAGAGGGAAGGTGGATCGATGCTCACTTAAATACCCAAAGCCTCTTAGGCTCTTATCGCTTGGTGTCAGGAATAAACAACGAGTCCTCCAAATTAGTCCATCACAAAGGCTACAAGTAGATGGCCATAAAGGTGTCCTCACAGCTTTTCTTTCTAGAAAGGTAGTGAGTGAAGGAAGACACCAAACCATTACCTAGCCTCAAAATGCCCTTGATTAAACCCCCCACTTATCCACTATAGACATGGCCAATTAAAACATAAATCCACTCATTACAAGACAATATTTCGGGGCCAACTCTCTATCCCCAGTGGAGTCGCCAGACTGTGGACAACAGGACCCGAGCGACGCCGTTCCTACGCTCGCGGCACTAGTTGGGAAGTACGAAATAACAAGGAGTCGCCACCCGGTGTGAACCGGGACAAAGATTTAAGGCCGCACTCACCCCTCGCAAGGGAAGACCTCAAACCGTTGGTTCGGAATGGTCCCTTACTCATGTCACTTGTAATGAAAGGATTTATGTAATAATTTAATTAAGCTTAAGTAACATTTATTTCCAAAAATATCATACTTCTAGATTCATGTACATACATCAACAAGTTCATCACAACATGCAACATCACATGGCAATCTCATGAACATATTTCAATCCTATGATATGGAAAACTAAGAACAACCTAATCATGCTTGAGTACGATCTCATGAACCTATTAACCAAATAACCTGCTAACAGCCTAATCAGGCTTGAATACAATCCCAAGAACACATGGAATAGATAAATGCAGGAATACAAATAATACGGTTGGCTATATAACACAAGAAAGATCAACCAAGAGGCAATTATGCATGAATATGATAAGACAGACTCAGTTCAGTGTGTGCGCGTTCCTGTAGCGTTCGTAAACGCGTTCGAACGGTAAACAGAAGGTTCGCGTTCATGTAGCGTCCGAGAACGCGTTCGAACGGAACCAGACCTGATACACTATGAAACTAAGAAAGTGTGTGTGCATTCGTGTAGCTTTCGTAAACGCATTCGAACGGTAAACAGAAGGTTCGCGTTCGTATGGCGTTTGATAACGCGTTCGAAAGGAAATGAAACAGAATGCTCTCGTTCGTGTTTCGAACGGAAATGAAACAGAATGCTCACGTTCATATGGCGTTCGTGAGCGCTTTCGAACAGAAATAAGACATGATGCATGACAAGGAAAATACATGCGTGTTCGAGTTGCGTTCGTAAACGCGTTCGAACGGGAACAGATCTGATGCATGAAATGGGACGCAATACATAAACGACAAAATAAAGGGGCGCGGCGAAGTACTGCCGTAAAGGTGGCCTTTTGGGGCTCTTAATCTCTCAAAGAGATGACCTTTAGACCAACGTACTAAGCCCATGCGCTCGACTGAATCATGCATACATAGAATGAAAAGCAATAATACTAAACATAGTGTGCCCGATTGAACGTATCTTGTATCCAACCGAACACACATCAACCGGCGCGGCAAAGCCTCGTGGTAAAGGGCTTTAGCCCCTCCCCATAGGGGATCTCACATTGCACTTACTAAGCCCATGCACTCGGTTGAATCATGCATACGAAAATAAAGACAATCATATCAAACTAAGTATGTCCGATGGAACATATTTCGCATTCAACCGAACACACATCAATCGGTGCGGCAGAGCATCGTGGTGAAGGATTTTAACCCTCCAATTAGGGAACCTTTCATCGCACTTACTAAGCCCATGCACTCGATCGTATCATACGGGAATAAACAACATGCAGAATTTAAATGACAAGAATTAAATAAACCAAAGCAACACAAAACAAGAGAAGGTGCCGTTTACTCAAGTGGTACGTGGAGTTGTGTCCCAAGTACAGACCGCACTACCGTCCATTCGGATTCGGCTATGGAATTTACGTTTGGGTTTCCATCCTATATACCACAAGAGACAACACTCTTCCATTCATCCAATACCCACAACACGCATCCATAAACGACTCTCATGTGAATACAATTCAATAATAAAAGAAACGAATATAAACTAATGAAAAAGTGCCCTCAGGTCTAACATTTTAAGTCGTCTCTCGGACTCGCGTTTCACGAAGATCGGAAGGGGTAAAGCTCCGCAACTCTTCCGGTTCACTGGTTCACTGCTCTCGTTCGTTGGCTTACTGTTTTGGGTCGTCGTCCTCGTCTTTTGCTGCTGTTTTGACTCCGATTCGCTGCCGCTGCTACTGTTTTGCTGCTGTATTTTAGTTACTGTTTTTGGGATGTTTTGGCTACTGTTTTGGGTGTTATTTTCAGTGGTGTTATGGTGTGGTTCGGGGGCTGTTTTATGTGTGTGTTTAGGGCTGTTTGGGATGTGTTTTTTCGGTGAGGTGAAGGGGTTGTTCGGGATGTGTTTTGGTCAAGGCGATGGGGGTTCTTTGGTTTGTGATCTTTTTGTTATTGAGAGTGAGGGAGAGTTGTGTCTATGAGCTTGGGTGTTTCTTATGTGAATGAGCTAGCTAGCCTTGAGAAGGTTGGTGAATGGCTCTTTTTATAGGCAAAGGGTTAGGCTTGACAAGGAAATGGATTTGATTGGCTTGGATAAGGGAAGTCAAAGATTGAGGGGGGGGGACAAATCTTGGCTAGATAGGGAAGGTTGAATATTTAGTTTATGTTGATTAGGCATACAATATTTTAAGTTTGGGAATAATATATTGGTTGATTGATTTTAACTTGGTATGATTATATTTGATTGGTTTAGATTATGCATTTAGTTTGTTGATTGATTTTAATTAGGCATGCAATTTCTTTAATTTGTGTAAGTATTTTATTTAATTTGGTATATGATTTTTAGATTTGTTTTGATTTCACCATGTGTTAAATATGTGTTTTAAGTGGGCTTGGGCGTGTGGGCCAAGGTTTGGACGAATTGGGCTTGATGTGAGGCTAGCAGTAAAACCAGAATTACTGACACCGTTCGAACGCCTCCTCGAACGCGGCATCAACGTCCGCAATCTGCCTGACGTTCGAACGTATACACGAACGTAGCACCAACGAAAACAGTGAACCTTGTTTATCCTGAATTCCCCTTCTGATGTCCGTTTTCCGTGACCTCCGTGACTTAAAAGGTAGTGTCTCCAAAATGAGACTCATCATAGGGACTTATGTGTAAAAATGCAGTGCCTACACCAGTTATCTGGGGTTGTGATGAAATCCAATATCACTGGTTTATAAGGGGTTAAATTACAGTTTGGGTAATATAAAGGTTTATTTATTGAGCCTTAATCATAATTCTTTTTATTAACTGGCCATTAATAAAACTGAACTGGTAAACTTAAAATGAACTTGGAAAATTGATTTTAGGTTTAAGACCTTAGACTTAATAGCCAACGATCTTCCTTGAGGATAGATAACCCTTTAATAGATTTCCTTACAGGATAGGAATATACCTGTCGGGCGGGGGTAGCCATAATTGGAACTTAATCTTAATAAATTCAGATAACTTGGTTAACATATGAATATGATTAATTGGGTTATACTGGGTATATGTATTTGACCATCGGAAGAGGCTTTTACATAATTTCGTGTTCCACGTTAATAAACCAATATATTACACAAATGTAAAATAACCACTTCATCTTTTAAAAAGATATTGGAAGGATTCACAACCCTGGATAGTTTTATAAATTTGAATTTTCTTCAATCTACTTTCAAGCAAATTTATTTACTTGTTTTAATTTTAAAGTCATCACCCAATCAAACAATCAATCCATTAGATACTTGTAAACATTTAACTTCATAAATGGATAACAAAAGGTTTTAAGTCCTCGTGGGATCGATACTTTTTATACTACTTCAACGATATGTGCGCTTGCGTTATACGCGTGTGATTATGCACCGGACATTGGGCCTTTGGGCTTCTTTCTTTTCTTTTCTAATTTATTGTTGGGATTTGAAGAAATCCATGAAAAATTGGGCTTGGAATTAAGTGATTGTTCGTTATTCCTAAATCGATCCCGAGAAATTATTTACTAGCCCGGAAAAGAAAATCTCAAGCGTCACTAGCCGAACAAAATATTTGGGGTCGTTACAAATTTAATCTTAATGAATTCAGGTAACTTGGTTAACATAGGAATATGATTAATTGGGTTATACTGGGTGTTTGCATCTGACTATCGGAAGAGGCTTTTGCATAATTTCGTGTTCCAGGTTAATAAACCAATATATTACACATTCATGAGATAATCACTTCATCTTTAACAGATATTGGAAGGATTCACAATCCTAGATAGTTTCTTAATATTAATTTTTCCTTTAATTTACTTTCGTACTTTTTTATTTACTTATTTTCAGACAAAAATCACCATCCAATCAACAATCAATCTATTTGATACTCGTAAATATTTAACGTCATAAATTAATAGCTAAGGTATTAAGTCATCATGGGATCGATATATTTTATACTACTTGAGCGATATGTGTGCTTGCATAACGTGAGTGATTTCACCGATCAATAATCATCATGAAGATAGCATCTGTAGAGGACCTGATTGATCTGTTTACCGATGTAAAATATATTATAATTATAATATATATTTGTAATGGTTTAATTGTGATGAGAAAGTCTTGTGGCTAGAGTGGCAAAGTTTCTCCATGGTCTTAATGTAGTGCCAAGTTCGAATCTCACCATCACAATTCTAAATTTTATTTTTTCCTTCTTTTAAAAAAAAAAATATATGTTGTTGCTTCTAGTGGGATTCGAACTTATGATTAAATACAAATTTATCCTAGATTTTGCCACTTCAACTAC
The DNA here is from genome assembly GCA_019454045.1 of Zanthoxylum bungeanum. Lineage (NCBI taxonomy): Eukaryota > Viridiplantae > Streptophyta > Magnoliopsida > Sapindales > Rutaceae > Zanthoxylum > Zanthoxylum bungeanum. The sequence goes on along the minus strand of SKCR01033333.1, from coordinate 86,400 downwards.
ACATATATGTTGTGAATTTTGTATCAACTAAAATATAAAATATATATATTATGTTCACTGCAGATTATGTGACCCGAACCGACCCGCTGTTTTTTTGACCCGACCTGCGCGGGTCAACTCCTTAAATTTCGGGTTTCTGGTCAAAAGACCCAAATGACCCGACCCGATCGGGTCACAAAAAAAATTGAAAAACCAGACCTGACCCTTGAACACCCCTAGTTTACCCCATCAATCTTATTGGTGATCAGGCAACAAGAAGCATTAAGCTTAAGATTCAATAAACAAACTAACGTATTAAACATAATGTAATTAAATCAATTATTAAACTCATGAATATTGTATTTCATCACTTCCCTAGAATAAAAATAAAATATTGGGGTTAGGTGATCCACCTTTAATATTTCAAATGTAGAAATCTCACTTTATTATAATATATAAAATTGTCAGTGTTACCCAATTAAGTTAAACCAACCATAAAGGCGGTGTTATTATTTGTCCATAAACCAGCCATATAAACGGTAATCATCTGTCACCTAAAGACCGACCATATAGGCAGTGTCACATTATGTCAAATAAATAAAACCAGCCATTAACGCAGTATCAACTTTAATCCATATTATTAAATTACAATTTCCATACTATAAATTAAGTGAGATTAATCTACCTTATCATATTAAAGGTTTATCCCTTCCCCCAACGGAAATTAACTACTAAACATAAAAGAAAATAAAAAAAATCAAACTATTATTACTAAAAATAAAAATAAAAATATATTACAAAAATATTAAATAAAACACACAAGATACAATCCTTAATTCATTATCAAGAAACCAAGGAAAGTAGGAAATTTACAAATGAAATGGATTAGTATTTATAGGCAAAATTTTACCTCCACCAATTTCTCCACAAATTTCTCCACCAAACATGGCACAAAACATGGCACCAAATCCTCCACCAAACATGCAAGCATGTTTGGTGGAAATTTGACAATTTTCATTTTTTTTTTGTTTTGAAAATGACTTTAATAATTACATATAACATACTTACGGATATTTTATCAATTTTGGTCATGAAAAATTCAGAATTCGAAATTATTATGAACGTCAAAGTTGTAGCTATTTGAGTCTTCTTTAATCTGGAACTTTAATCACCTCAATTCGATATTGGAGTAGAAAGTTATGGCCAAAATACGAATATTACGCAAAGTTGAAATTTCCGAAATTGTACTTCGTTGGAACGCCATTTCAAGTTTCCAACCTCCAAAATCCAAATGTCAAGTCCAGTTTTTACCCTTATTTGTTCCATATTTCATCCTGATTGATTCCATTGAGTCACGATTTTATTCTATCTGCAAAATAAACTAAAACACATCCAAACGTTCATTAAACTCTAGAAACTATACAAAATATTAAGTCAAATGGGCGGGAAATAATGATATATTTTCCGCTCATCACACCCCTAAACCTAACATTTTACTAGTCCTCGAGCAAAACAATAAAATAAATATAATAAACAACTATAAAACTAAGCTAAACCATTTTTGTAAGGATTACGGTTGCATTTAGCGTATGCAACAAGCCTTTAAACCCCTAGGTGTCCCTAGTGGACGAGTTATAGTCTCGTGAGGGCTTACAGTGACGATACTCACAAATGTCAAATGCACACAAAAACAAAAAGAAGCAAAAAATTAGTGACTAAATAAGTGAAACTTCTTATCCAAGTTAATAACTGTTTTCTTTCTTTCTAAATTATCAAATAAGTAAATTCTCCGATTATTTTTATCATTCTCCATATACACAACCAACAAGGTATTAATCAGCTCATTGTGCCCACAATATTCATAAGTGTAGTTGAAAAGAGAGTAATATTTTTGTCTTAAAATTATATCAGAATTCACACCTTTTTAGTAATGGAATTTTTTTTTTCATTTTTTATTTATTTACAACATCTTCAATCCATATAATGAGCATTGGGCCAGTGACTCCCAAACCAGTTGGTTTTAGGACATTAGGTGTTAAGACACCCTTAGAGATTTAACTACTAGGATTTCAGATATCTTTTTTTTTTATAACATCTTTGATCCATGTAGCGAGATTTGGGTCAGTGACTCCCAAGCCAGTTGGCTTTAAGGCACTAAGTGTTAAAATACCCCTACAGACTTAATTACTCGGATCTCATATTTCTTTTTTTTATAACATCTTTGATCCATGTAGCAAGCTTTGGGTCAGTGAATCCCAAGCCAGTTTGCTTTAGGGCACTAGGTGTTAAAACACCCCTATGGACTTAATTTCTCGGATATCAAATGTAAAATTTTCATTTTTCTTTTTTTTTTTAATTCCATCGCTTTTTTATATGCTTCCTCCAATTAAACTAGAGCACTGAATATTACAAACTTTTCACTTACGACTCATGGTCGTATGTTACCATGTATATTGATAATAGCTGATAACTGAGCATATAAAGATCTAATTTAAGTCAATATTATGGAGAATTCACAAATTAAATAATTCAAAAGGAAATAAACAAAATTAACTTGTTACGAAATAGGTTGAGATACGTCTCAGGAATGGAAATTCCTTACATAACTATCTTAAAACCCAATTTCACCTGGTTAATCAAAAATTTTAAACAGAAAACGAAAAAAATGTTCAAAATTTACACAAAATAATAACAAAGTAAAAATAACAAAACAAATAAAAACAAGCAAGTCAAATATTCCCTCCCTCAAACCTAATTGAGACATTGTCCCCAATGTCTGAAAAAAAAAGAATGGTTTAGAAGATATCACCTGATTAGCGCGAATTTGACAATTGCAGCTATACAAAATTATCGATTAAGATCTAAATCCAATTTACGCTTCTTTCTACGATCGTTATTAGACCAGTTCAACTTGGAAACAATGGATCGATTTTTGGTTCATAGGCTAAGAGTTGGTCAATTAATTCATCGGCTTTTCTCGCAGTTAGGAATATGTCTTTTACCGATTTCGAGATGAGCCCAAGTTTGTTAGCATCTGCAAGAAATACAAAAAGAAAATCGAAAAATCCATCCACATTAAGTAATCCAATGGGTTTCTGATGGATATTCAAATTTGCCCATGATGCTACTGTGAATATTTCTTCCAACGTGCCTAGCCCGCCTGGTAAAGCAATGAAAGCGTCAGCGTGATTGACCATTTCAATAAGTTGTTCAGACATGCCTGAAACAATGCATTCCTCTCCATTTGAATCTCCGATGAGGTCTGTATCTGCTAATGATTTTGGAATGATTCCCAAAACATGACTGCCACCTTCTTGTACGGCCTTTTGAAACACATCCCATCAATCCAAAATTACCACCGCCATATACTAAGTGCATGTTTCGTTTTGAAATAACTCTCCCTAATTCTTTTGCGGCCTCCATAAATTCTGGTTTGGACCCAGAGTTAGATCCACAAAACACACAGATATGAGTAACTCGTCCCTTGGAAGTTGTTTCCATTTCTCTCTTATCTGAGTTTTTATCTGGATATATCGAAGAGAAGAATGACGAGCTGAATTTATAGATCATGAAAAAGGGTGAGTAATAATAGCACTAGTACCTGCCAAATGACAATGAACATGAAAATAAATCGTGAAAGTCAAAAAGTATAGATCTTGTCGGTGAAAATAAAAGAAAATCACAATAGAAAAGCAAATCAAAGCAATTATTAAGGCAACAGAATTGTGTACGCAATACGCCACTCGCTTGGTATATAAATCCATTAGGATGCGTCTCAAGAATTCATTCCTTACTCAACCATCACTAATTAATTAAATTTCATCTTTGTGATTGCCAAACACCATTCCTCATGTCTTGCTCTGCCTTAAATGCTTCGTTTGTGCTTTTCCCTATAAAATAACACACAAAATTAAAAACTCTACAACATGTATACACAAAAAAAAATTGAAAATAAAATTTTGCATGGGTTGCCTCCCTGCTAGCGCTAAATTTTTCGTCTTCAGCCAGATATGACTGAAATCCATCCGTCAATGAGGCTTCAACGTCATTTTGGATGTCCGATTAAAGACAATCCCATGAGCGTTGCTTTTGAAGGGTCTCTTCTAATGGTAAAGTGGCAAAAAGAATTTTATCGCATTCAGTGCTCGTGCCACCTTTTTAATATTTGATGCTCCAGTGGTTCCTGAAAAGAAAGAAAGAAAATCATGAGGTCTCGTATGATGCTTGACTTTGAATGGGAGTTCCATTATGTCAAGCTTTTGGGCGGTGTCTTTGATTTGTACTCCCCAAAACAGTGATGTTTCTCGTGAATGCATAAGATCTTCATTGTGGTCAGACATTTGCTCCTCAATTTGCTATGCATCTTGCTCCACCTTTTCTTCACATATGTATTTCCAAATTTCCACATTCAGCTCTTCATCTGTCATCTGTGAGATACATGCTCTATATGTGTCAATCTGAGGATGTAAAGATATCTTTGTATGTAGGCTTTCATCCTCTATGGTTGGTATGAACAGTTCAAATAACTCTTCTTCAAACATTTGTGCAATGCATGCTCCAAGATCTTTATTTTGAGGATACATAGTTTCATCCTCATTTGTAGTTGGTATAAACAGTTCTATTTCTTGTTCCTCCTCAGAGTCCGAATAATAAAAATCAAGTTGAAACTTTACTGGTTTGGGCTGAAGAACTGATACCTCAGATTCTTGATATTGCTCAGCCTCTTCTTCTGTTAAGGTGTCATCGTGAAATGCTTGATATTCGGAGGCTTCATCGGTTTCTTTTGGAAATTTTTCGTGAGGTATGTAACTCTGGTTTTCTGTTAATTGTCTCACTTGATCTGTCATTCTTTGTAAAGTTACTGCTCGTCTCTGAAAGGATTCATTAAATTCAGCGTCCCATTTATTGAACTTGTCAGCCATTGCATCGAACTTTTCATCTTGTTTCTTGAGCCAATCTTTGAGCATGTCAATCACCCGATCTTTTCTGATGGTTCTGGTTCTTGATTAAGATCGTAGGTGGATAGTGGATAAGATAGAGAATAAGGTTCAGTGAAATATGTTGGTTCTTCGTACCTTGAATCATTCTGATAATTTTCCCACCCTGAATTGTAGAGGTATATGCATTGATCGCTCGGGTGGTTACCATCATATATCTCACATCTCTCCATTGTGTTCTGAAATGGTTGGGCAAATGTTGTATTGATTGGTTCTGACATCTAGTGATAATTGGGCTCCACAACATGCCCCAGAAAATCGGACTACTGCTCCCTGAAATAGGGTGTATCTTCTTCTAGTAAAGCTCGTAATCTTTCAATCCCCCAATAATGTTCCATTTTCAACCACCTGAAAAATAAAATAAAGAAATAAAAATTACAAGTAACGAAAATTAGATACAAGTAAAATAGATAGCTTCAAAATTAATAACTCAAGAAAAATAATTCCCCGGCAACGGCGTTAAAAACTTGATCGGAAGTAATCACACACGTAACACAAGTGCACGTTTCGCTCAAGTAGTATAAAAATATAGATCCCACGAGGACTTAATTTCTACTGTTGTTATTAATTATTGATTCTATTTATTTACAAGTATCTAATTAAAAGGAGAAGATGATGGTTACTTGATTGGTTGATTGAATGTGGATTTGCTAAATAAATAAATAAATAAAAACACAAAAGAAAATACAAAATAACATAAATAAAAGACACAAATATCTAGGGTTGTGATTACACACAATATTATTCTAATGATTAATTGACTCTCTTATATGTGTAATAACTCAGTTTGCTAACCTGAAACACGAAGATATGCAAAAGCCTGTGTCGATGGTCAGATGCAAACACCCAAAATAATCCAATTAATCATATGTCTATGTTAACAAAGTTACCTGAATTCATTAAGTTCAAGTTCCAATTGTGGCTACCCCCGCCCGAGAGGTATATGTCTATCCTGGAAGGAAATCTACCTAAGGGTCACCATGCCCTAAGGTGAGATCGTGAGCTATTGAATCTAAGGCTGAAACCTAAAATTCTCTTTTTCAAGTTCATTTTAAGTTTACCCCATCAATCTTATTGGTGATCAGGCAACAAGAAGCATTAAGCTTAAGATTCAATAAACAAACTAACGTATTAAACATAATGTAATTAAATCAATTATTAAACTCATGAATATTGTATTTCATCATTTCCCTAGAATAAAAATAAAATGCTGGGGTTAGGGGATCCACCTTTAATATTTCAAATGTAGAAATCTCACTTTATTATAATATATAAAATTGTCAGTGTTACCCAATTAAGTTAAACCAGTAATAAAAGCGGTGTTATTATTTGTCCATAAACCAGCCATATAGGCGGTAATCATCTGTCACCTAAAGACCGACCATATAGGCGGTGTCACATTATGTCAAATAATTAAAACCAGTAATTAAGGCGGTATCAACTTTAATCCATATTATTAAATTACAATTTTCATACTATAAATTAAGTGAGACTAATCTACCTTATCATATTAAAGGTTTCACCCTTCCCCCAGCGGAAATTAACTACTAAACATAAAAGAAAATAAAAACAAACAAACTATTTTTACTAAAAATAAAAATAAAAATACATTAAAAAACTACTAAATAAAACACACAAGATACAATCCTTAATTCCTTATCAAGAAACCAAGGAAAGTATGAAATTTACAAATGAAATGACTTGGTATTTATAAGCCAATTTTGCCTCCACCAAACATGGCACAAAACATGGCCCCAAATCCTCCTGATTGGTGGAAATTTGACAATTTTCATTTTTTTATTTTATTTTTTTTTTGTTTTGAAAATGACTTTAATAATTACACACATAACATACTTTCGGATGTTTTATCAATTTCGGCCATGACAACTTCAGAATTCGAAATTATTATGAACGTCAAAGTTGTCGCTCTTTGCGTCTTCTTTAAAATGGAACTTGAATCACCTCAATTCGATATCGGAGTAGACAGTTATGGCCAAAATACGAAAATTATGCAAAGTTGAAATTTTCGAAATTGTACTTCGTTAGAACGCCATTTCAAGTTTCCAACCTCCAAAATCCAAATTTCAAGTCCAGTTTTTACCCTTATTTGTTCCATATTTCTTCCTGATTGATTCCATTGAGTCCCGATTTTATTTTATCTGCAAAATAAACTAAAACACATCAAAACATTCATAAAACTCAAGAAACTATACAAAATATTAGGTCAAATGGGCGGGAAATAGTGATATATTTTCCGCTCATCAATATTTCACTACATAAAAAATAGTGAAACTGTGATTTCTTGGTTGAGAATTTTGTATCAATAAAGCCTTAACCATTTTATCACTCGTAATGTCCGCGAGGAATCCTTCGCGGTCATCTGTACCAAAAACAGATTTAAAAACTCTCTTCAATAAATGACAATATTCATTTGAACTTTTACCGATTGTCACATATAGTTTTTCAATTAACTGATCAAATATAATATCATTTGGAACAACAATCACAATTTTTATTCCATCATGATAATTCATTCTACATTTTTCTGAAGTTATCCTTGATCCATCATACCACATTTTCAGCACAATTAAATCCATTGAACCTGCAAAATCACACAAAATGAATAAATTTCTAATTTCTAATTTAAAAATTGAAACTTTATCTTTTGAGCACCGGTATGAATGTCTGGGTGCCCGCACGAACGTCCACATGCATTTCCAAGACTTGTGGGTGCCTACATCGGGCGCCCATGTTGTCGCACACATGTGGTTATGTATGCAGGTATCCGCTTATGCCTATGTATGTTGGCACCTAATGAGAGTATGAGCACCCACGCAAGAATATTGGAGCTCAATAGGTCGCCTACTGTAAAATTTATCAGAAACTGTGAAAATTAAATATTACTAACCTTATTTGATTAATTTTCAACTGATGAAATGTGTTTTCCAAGATTTTATGAGTGAAGTTGTGAAAAGATTTTTTATCAAAGAAGTGTGAGATTAGTGGAGGTTTTGTGATTATAATAGATAAGTTTTTAAATTCTTTTTTTAACTTGAAAATGAGGACAATTTGATCTCAAAAATATTTATTTGACAAATAGAAATATTTTTTAGATTGTAGATCAACTTTTATAATGGAATAACGAAAATGGTTAGTTTTGTAAATTTTCCTTTTTCTTTCCATGATTTGAATTGAAACACGGGTAAATTTTCCTTTATTTTTATGGTGTAAGCCCTCTCATGCTCAATAAAAGATAAAAATATATATATATATATACATAAGATAAAAATACGGATTATAATATATTAAAATAGAAAAAAAATATTTTCAATAATTTTTTATATTTTAAAAAATATGGAATATGATATATTGAAAGATACAAAATACAGACTACAATATATTAAAAGAAAAAAAAAATATAATTTTCAATAATTTTTTATCTTTTTTAACAAGTTTTCGAATTTTATAAAATATAAACTCCCTCGTTTGAGAACGATTATTTAAGTGGAAGGTTGATCCCTAGCAACAACATTATTTTTTGAGAAATGTATGATTTAGTAAGTGTTTAGTGTTGGTGATTATAGTGTCATTAAACGAAAATTAACATGCAACCAAACAGATAAAAACCAGAAAATTCAACCAAAATATGCAAAACCCTAAAATTTGCAATATTAAGAAAAACCTGGAAAAATTGATGAAATATAGTTCAAGATGAGATAGATCTCTGTCCTTAAGAACTTATTAACCTTGTCTTGGTGCTTTACGGGTTTTGTGGCTAATGTTCTCCCAGGATAACTCGGATTCCTCTTCTCCAAGGGGCACAGCTTAAGAAGCTCTTGAACTTGGAAATGGATGAACTCTCTCTCTGACTCAAAAACGAAATTATAAGACTCAAGACTTGTTTTTCAGATCTCGATCTTTAGAATGAACGTCCAAAGCCCTTTAAATAGACATGGAATTGTGCCTTAAGGACACCCTTTGGTTTGGGGTGTAACCCTTCTAAGGGTTATACCCCTTCCATGTACCATTTGGAGCCCAATGAGTGTTCTTCTAAATTGGAAGGCATGTTCCCTTGGGGTACCATCCAAGGGACATGTCCCTCCTCCATCCAAACATAATAATTAGAGAATTTACAACAATCCCCCACAATTTTCTAAATATTCATGCAGACACTTGAGAGAGTTTATGTGAACTAAAGCTGCATCGAAATATGTAGTTTTTGCCTTGAACCTTTCCTAGTGAATGACAATCGGATTTACTTGGCAAACCAGTGACCCATAGTCTTGAAATTTTCTACCGTTGGTGTAAACCAAGACAATTGCCAACACACAGCTTTACTTCGACCATTTCCTGTTCTACAGTTGTGTTCATTTCGGCCCTGAACAGCAGTCTTGGATTCGTCAAGTACTTTAGGGAAATCAGCCTGTAAAATCACATGGAAGCGGCCTCACTTCTTACTTGAAATAAGTGATATACTATGAAGAGGTAATATGCCTTTACCCCCATTAGGACTCATCTCCTAATATAGTGATCATTAAAAGCCTTAGTTTATCCTAACCTTGACAAACAACACTCTGCGTCATTATCGGAATATGAAAGAGTAAAAAACTCTTAAGTGCTTGTTTTGAATTGCACAAAGTTTTGTTGTCCCTTTTGAACATAGATCTTGGGATCTCTAGTCAGCTAGGTTGGGTTTCCACAGTGACAATTCTTAATTTATAGGCTTCAAGCCCATTCCTCTCGATGACTTCTCAACTTACTCTCTAGGTAAACCTTTAGTAAGTGGATCCGCTAGGTTTTCCTTCAACTTAACATAATCGATCGATATTATGCCACTTGAGAGCAGTTGATGAATGGTATTATGTCTCCGACGTATGTGTCGAGACTTACCATTATACATTGTATTTTGGGCTCTCCCAATAGCCGATTGGCTATCACAATGTATGCTTATTGCCTGGCACCGGTTTGGGCCAACTTGGAATATCCTCCAGGAAGTTTCGAAGTCATTCCGCTTCTTTCGCTGTTTTGTCTAATGCTATGAACTCTGATTCCATAGTAGACCGGGCAATACATGATTGCCTCGAGGATTTTCATGACACGGCTGCACTACCAAGTGTGAAAATAAATCCACTCGTAGATTTGGAATCCATTGTATCAGATATCCAGTTAGCATCGTTGTATCCATCTAGAACAGCATGATATCTCGCATAATACAGCCCATATTTTGAATTTCTCTCAGATACCTCAAAACTCTTATTATGGCTTTCTAGTGGTTATGTCCTGGATTACTCGTATATCTGCTAAGCATGTTCACAGCTTGAGCGATATCATATCATGTGCAATTCGTGAGATACATCAGACTTCCGATGATCCTCGAATACTCTAATTGCGATACGCTTGAGCCATTATTCTTTGATAGATGAAGAGTTAGGTTAGCTACTCCCAAATCTTTCATATCAAATTTGCTAGATAACACTTTCTTGGTAGATTGAATCATTTCATGATTATTACCAATTATCAGCATATCGTCTACGTAGAGACACACAATGACATATCCTTTTTGAGTTGATTTAGTGTACACACACTTATCACACTCATTGGTTTTAAACCCACTTGACAACATCTCTTTGTCAAATTTCTCATGCCATTGTACAGGTGCTTGTTTTAATCCGTACAAGGATTTTACAAGTTTTCACACCTTCTGTTATTGTCCAGGAACATTAAACCCTTCTGGTTGTTCCATGTAAATCTCTTCATCCAATTCATCATTCAAGAATGTCGTCTTTACATCCATTTGATGTATTTCAAGACCGAATATAGCTGTTTTGGCTATGAGCATTCTTATCGACGTGATACAAGTCACTGGTGAATAGGTATCAAAGTAATCAAGACATTCTTTTTGTCTATAACCTTTTATGACAAGCCTTGCCTTGTACTTATCTATTGATCCATCCGGTTTCATCTTCTATTTGAATATTCATTTGTAGCCCAGTGGCTTACAACCTGGAGGAAGATCAACCAACTCTCAAGTATGGTTTTGAAGGATTGAATCAATCTCACTATTGATAGCCTCTTTCCACAAAGGTGCATTTGTCGAAGACATTGATTCCTTATAGCTTTGAGGCTCATTTTCTAACAAATATGTTCGAAAATTAGGTCCAAATGACTTAGACGTTCTAGCTCTTTCGCTACTTCTAGGTTCATTTACCTCAACATTTCCATGTTGATCTGACTCTTGCTCAACCTGATCATTGTCCTTGACAGTATCAATAGTTCTTTTGAAAGACTCTCTTCTTTGTCTTTCCTTACAAGGAAATGTCTCTTCAAAAAATATTGCATTCCTTGACTCAATTATCATATTCGGATTGATGTCAGAAATCTCAGACTTGTGTACCAAGAATCGATACGCACTACTGTTGCGAGCATATCCGATGATTATACAATCAACAGTTTTGAGTCATATTCTAACCTTCTTAGGTTTAGGAACCATTACTTTGGCAAGACACCCCCCCACACTTTCAGATATTTGTAGGAAGGTACATAACATTTCCACAACTCATATGGTGTCTTGTCCAATCATTTGTGAGGTAGCTTATTCAGAACGTAGTTGGTGGAAAGCAAGGCTTCCCCCCACAAGTGTTGGGGTAAACCAGAGCTTGTCAACATGGCGTTTATCATTTCCTTCAACGTTCGGTTTTTGCGCTCCCATTTTGTTGAGGTGAATAAGGAGCAGTAGTTTCATGAATAATTCAATGATTGGAACAATATTCACCAAATGGTGACACATATTCACCACATTTATCACTCCTGATTCTTTTGATTTTCTTGCCAAGTTGATTCTCAACTTTGTTCTTATAGTGTATAAAGCTCTCAATAGCTTCATATTTGCTCCTCAGCAAATACACATAACAGAATTTTATACTATTATCGATAAAAGTGACAAAGTACTTTTTACCGCCTCTTGTTTTCAGAATATTCATATCACACACATCAGTGTGTACAAGTTCCAATGGTTCAGAATTTCATTCGATGAAATGATGCTCTATATATTTTTGTTTCAATACATGTATCACACTTATGTTGGCTATCAATTGCAAATTTAGGTATAAGGTCCATGTTAATCGTGTCATAATTACCATGTCCTAACCTCCCATGAAATACATTTTGTGACTCAATAATATAAGCAGACGTTATAGATTTATTATTACTAGCACTGTGTCGACTGACAATCATTACATTGAATTTGAAAAGGCCCTCAGTGAGGTATCATTTTCCTACATAGACATCATTTTTGGTCAATACAAACTTGTAAGAAACAAATACAAGCTTAAAGCCATTCTTGCTACGGAGAGAACTCGAGACCAAGTTCTTCCGAATATCTGGAACATGCAAAACATTCTTCAATGTAAGCTCCATTCCGGATGTCATCTTCAGAACCACTGTGCCTTGTCTAACCACTCTAGAGGTAGACGAGTTTCCCATAGTCAGATGATCGCCACCATCGACCTTCTGATACGAGGAAAAATTCTTGCTATCAGCACAGATATGACGAGTAGTCCCACTGTATACCCACCATTCTCTCAGATTCCCAACCAAGTTGGCTTCAATTACCACTGCTGAGAGGTTCATCTCTGAGATCTCATCAGTTAACTTTCGTCTTCAGCGACATGGGCCTCATTTTTATTTTCTTACCCTTGTCCTGAGACTTATTGTTTCTTCAGTCCTTTGCAATATTACCGCTTTTTCCACAGTTGAAGCACTTCCCCTTGAACTTCTTGTTTGCTTGGGAATAATCAGCTTCATTGTTCTTTCTCTTTTTGTTACCTTTTCCATCCTCAATGATGTTGGCCTTAGACTCCATAGTCTCGTAGCTGGCCTTTTCAGACTATCTGTTGTCATCTTCGATCCTCAATCGAACTCCAACGTCTTCAAGGCTCACCTGATTCTTTTTGTGTTTCAGATAGCTCCTGAAGTCCTTCCATGATGGAGACAACTTTTCAATTATGGTGGCAACTTGAAACATCTCACAGAGTTTCATTCCTTCATCAAGTATTTCATGAATGATTAATTGCAGTTCACCCAACTGAGACATCATTGTTCTTGAATCTACCATCTTTTAGTCCATGAACCTACCCACGACAAATTTCTTTTGCCCGGCATCCTCGGTTTTATATTTCTTCTCGAAAGATTCCCAGAGAATCTTCGCAGAAGTCATGCCTTGGTACACATTGTACAAGGTATTGTCAAGTCCACCCAAAAGGTAGTTCTTGCACAAGAAGTCGCCAGACGACCATGTCTCTTCCTGCAGTTGCTCGGCCATTTCTTATTCACCCTCCACAGGATCCGGAGGATCTTTGAGGTATTTAGCCAACTGCAGCGTTGTCAGGTAGAACAACATTTTACTCTGCCACTGTTTAAAATTTGCCCCACCAAACTTTTTCGATTTTTCTCCATGAGAGACCGGTACTGTTATATTTCCGCTAGCTATATGTAACTGGAAAAAATCAATAGGGGTCAATAATTCTACAAAAGACAAATTGTACAACGATAAACAAATGATCTTGTTCAAATGATATATTAAGTATCAACTCATTGTTCTATTGGACAATAGTACCAATAAACACAAGTCCTTGAATTTCCGAATAAGGTTTCTTATGATAAGTAAATAAAGGAATATTCCCAGAGGACGAGGGGGGTCCGGAGTAACCACTTAAATCCCTGACCACTTAGGCTCTTATCGCCTTTTTGACAGAATATCCTTTAAATACTTCCTCAATAGAATCTCTTAGCAATTCAATACTCAGTATTTCACTTTTAATGTTACAATACAATATTCGATATGTGTAGATATATGTGTATGTGTCAATCAAGATTGGATGGAATTACTTGTGTATAATTACACTTTAAATTCTCAACCAAGTATGCAACACACAATTAATTTTCAACTTTATCACTATGTGTATGCTTGTGATAATTAAACAACCTAATATTAACTTAAATATATACTACCAAGATTATTGTGATTCAGTATATGATTTACTAAGTTAATATTGTGATTAATTAAATTAATCTAAGTCTTTTCAATTTAGACACAATTCCAGGACTTAGTTCGTTAGTCTCGCGTTCGTATCTAAGTTCGAATGAGACTGTCCAGTGTTTGTACGTTCGTGTAGCATTCGTAAACGCGTTCGAACGCAGTGTTCCAGAGAGCTCACGTTCGTGTAGCGTTCGAGAACACGTTCGAACGGAATATTCCAGAGAGTTTACGTTCGTGTGGCATCCGAAAACGCGTTCGAACGAAATAATCCAGAGGGTTTACAGTCGTGTTGCGTTTAGGACGGGTTCGAACGTTTTAAGTCAGAGGGCTTGCGTTCGATTTGCATTTGAATACACGTTCGAACGTTCTTAGGCAGAAGGCTTGCGTTCAAGTTGCGTTTGAAGACGCGTTCGAACGTTCTTACGAAAATTCAGATTTTTGCCTTTGCGTTCGAACGCCCTACGTATTTTTCATGCACAGACTTTATTTTTCCAGAAAATTTTCTTATCTAAGCATGTGAATTACTATCTAACAACACTAATTTGATAAGTTCTTAAGATTGTTGGTGATTATAGTGTCATTAAACGAAAATTAACATGCAACCAAACAGATCAAAACCAGAAAATTCAACCAAAATATGCAAAACCCTAAAACTTGCAATATTAAGAAAAACCTGGAAAAAATGATGAAATGCAGTCCAAGTCGAGATAGATGTCTGTCCTTAAGAACTTATTAGCCCCGTCTCGGTGCTCTACGGTTTTTGTGGCTAATGTTCTCCCAGGATAACTCGGATTCCTCTTCTCCAAGGGGCACACCTTAAGAAGATCTTGAACTTGGAAATGGAGGAACTCTCTCTCTGACTCAAAAACAAAATTATGAGACTCAAGACTTGTTTTTCAGATCTCGATCTTCAGAATGAACCTCCAAAGCCCTTTAAATAGACATGGAATGGTGCCTTAAAGGCACCCTTTGGTATGGGGTGTAACCCTCATAAGGGTTATACCCCTTCCATGCACCATTTGGAGCCCAGAGAGTATTCTTCTAAATTGGAGGACATGTTCCATTGGGGTACCATCCAAGGGACATGTCCCTCCTCCATCCAAACACAATAATTAGAGAATTTACAACATTTAGGTGCCATCCTAATTAAAATATAATCATTATTTTGATACTCCCTACTAGAGATCATTCCATTAAAAAAAAAAAAAAAAAAAAAAAAAAAAAAAAAGTAAATGGGTCGATTCTTTACACGAGGACAGTATTATGCCAGTAGCATAATATTTAAATGGGTCGATTCTTTAGTATTATTAAATGACAAAGAGGAAGAATATTTTGGTAAAATAACTTGGAATCAATAAATAAAGAAATGGACGTGATGCTTTGATAAATTTATAGGTTATATAATATATAAATCTATCACACAGAGATTCAACTCATGTCATCTCAAAGTATTGGTTAATTGAGAATGGAAGAGGTGAGTTTAGGTATGATCATGATTTATGTATGTAAAATATATAAAGAAAATTATCATTTATCTACTTGAAAATTGTATGATGTTTAAAAAAATATTCAATTTTTTTTAAAAAAATATGACATTTATATACTCAAAGTTCTTAAAAAATAAATATTTATCACCCAAAAACTCCGAACATCCTTTAACTTTTGGGTGGATAGATGATAAAACTTATTAAAATTTTTGGTGATAACTGATAATTTTTAATAACTTTGGAAACATATATTACATTTTCTTAAAAATTGATATTTTTTCGAACATCAAATAATTTTTAAGGGGATATATGATAATTTCCCTATATAAAAAGAACTTTATCTTGCGATTGCTGCATTGTTACTTTCTAATAATTTTCAACACTCAAATTGATCATTCTCTTTGACGGGATATATATTATTGTAAAAATGTTTTCAATCTTTCATTGATTTAAAAGGAATAAGAGTCAATGATGTGCTTATATCAAAGGGCAATGGGAGATTTTTGTTCACTTGGGCATCAATGTGGGCCTTTAAATTGGTTTGTAGGACTGTGCCTCATAATATAATTCATGTATTTGATTATTTAAGATGTCTTGTTTTATAAACGCGACTGACACTCAAATATATGCAAGTATTTTTAGTACATTCAATATATTTTCTTTTTTTTTGAATCGTTGGAAATCCTACTGTTGAACCACCCTTTTCGGGCTTAAGCGGAGCAAGTAAAACTCTGGTTGTCTCAGGTTCTTACAATAAACACACTCCCTAGTTTCGAACCAAAGATCTCAAAGTGAGATTCTGAGTCATACACCACCAAATCAAACTCCTTGAGTACCATTCAATATACTATATTGATACCTAAAATGAATAAAAACCTTCTATAATACCATTTGTACAAAAAGTTCTATCAATTATTACAATTTTGTTTTTGTTGATTGGTAAATTAAAGTTGGATCAAGAAAACATAAAACAATGGCTGAAGATTATTCTTCACTCCAATGGCTTAGAGAACGTCCACATCTACTTTCATAGATGAAGATGTTCAAAGATTTTTACCATAACGAGGACCTCAAGTAGTGGGGTTACATTCATTAGTCAAAACGTGCATGAAATTTTGGCGGATGATCTAGTGGGGGTGATAGCTGTATTGAACACTAAATCAATAGATAAGCGATAAATGAGATTATTATTAATTCATATTAAATAAATTATGAGAATTGATTTGGTACTCAGTATAAATTTAATTTAATACTGAATCTTGATTCTTTGTAATTGGGCTTAAATCTAATTCAAAATACTTGCCAACCTTTTTAACTCAATTGTTTCGAGATAAATTACTGTTTTTTTTTTAATAAATCAAGTTCCTCTCATGACCATATCTAGACCTGGCCGACGGTCCGGTTCGGTTCCCGGTTCCACATGTGTGGAACCGGAATCGAATCGGTTAATTTCGGTTCGGTTCCGGTTCCATACGGTTCGGTTCCTGTTCCATACGGTTCGGTTCCGGTTCCACACTAAATATGGAACCGGAACCGAACAGTTCGATTCCGGTTCCATTCGTTTTTTTTTTTAGTTTATTGAATTTCAAATTGAGAATAAAAAAATGTTGGGGTTGGTGCTCAGAGCGCCAATCCGGGCCGTATTTATGTCTGATTCATGAATACAAACATCCCCTTATTCCATAATATTACTTATTTATGGTTGCACCTCTTGTTCTTATATACATATTCGATCTGATTACGATTAGATTGAAACTAAATATGGTTTAGTGATATGTATATATTAGACAAAGGCCCGATAATATATAATGCAGTACACAGTTACAAAGTTAGTTTGTAATTGACATTGGGAAGTGTCACTGCTATATGTATATTATCAAAAATAGTTCCTGGTCAAGATTTGCTAACACGGGTCGGTTAGTCAAATCCGTTGAGACCAGTACATGTCGTATATCGAGACTTGGTCTGATGGTTTATCCCAATGAACCATGAGTCTAGGGAGACTCGTATAGACGTGTAGGTGTTTATAGTGGATAAACACTGAACGGCTCACCGAAGATTCTTAATGGATGGTACGCCAACGCAATAAGAATCTTCTCGGGTTGAGTAGCATAGTGGTCCTTCGACTTGAGACACCACTGTGGATGTATGAGACATCCTCCACACTTAGATGGCAGTCACGTCACCGATCTATTTAGATCAGACCTCCGCCTGTTCGTTGGGTGTGGATCGATCCTCAGGATATCCTGTGTGTGTCAAGATAGGATCCGTCAGTTCTGTGTACAGAGCATAGGTAGTCCATATATTATTAGCAGTCTGTTAAATCTGTGGCCACAGTATACATCGGAAGTAAGTTCCGAGTGTTATTTAGAGATTGCTAATAGATACGTCGACGAGATAATACCTATAGAGATTTGACGTTTACATCTATATCTCTGGGATTATCTGGATACCTGTGACGGAGGGATTATACGTATGCAATGACCTCGACCTGTATGATTCAGCTAGTTTATCCGTGATCGTCATAATCTACGGGTGGATAGATTATGCACATGAAATTGGATTTCATGACGGATATACCTGAATCTAGAGAGTCTCAATAATGAAACATACTCGTAGAGCACTAGAGCAACATTTATGAATAATGATGATTATTTATAAATCGTTTAATCGTTAAACGAAAAATACATGCGAACGGGCCGAACCGTCATTTCCTAATTAATGTGTATTTGTATTTAATATATGATATTATTAAATACACATTAATAATAGTCAAATAAAGGTATTTGACATATATCCAATATATGTATTTGAGATATTTAAAGTAAATATAATACATATTTGATATATTTGTATTTAATTAATTATTTAATTATTTATTGTTAAATGATTAATATAATTAAAATATAAATATATCACCAAATGATAAAGTTAGGAAATGATTATAAGTTGCAATTGTTGACTTATACATTAAAGGAAATGGTTGTCAAATTGATTTTGACTTCTTAAGATATTTGTTCAAAAATGTTTGAAAAATGAAAATATCTTTTTTTTCTTTATTTCTTGTTAAATTTCGGCCACAACACTTATAAATATAATAGTTATATTTTTCTAAGTTGCCTTTGTTGACTTAAAATAAATATCAATAAAGTTGTTATTAGATATTTGTATTAAGTTAAGCAAATTAACTTGAAATGAAAATGAAATGTAATTTGGTATATATTTATGGCCAATTTCGGCCAAGGCCTTCTTTGGGCAAGTATATATTGATTTCATTTCATTTTAAATGTTAACCTAATACACTTTAAAGAAAAACTCCATTAATGGAAGCAAAGGAAGCTTGTGAGAAAGAAAGAAGAAATCAAAGAAAGCTTGGATTTTAGTAAGTTTTTCCAACTTGCTATTAGAAAGGAAAATGTTCCTTAGGATCTAGGCTTGAACATATGATGTTCTTAGGTTATTTCTTTCTTTATTCCTTGTGTTTTTGTTGATGGAAGTTTTGATGGAAGTGTTGAGCATGTATAATGAAGGAATGTTGTGACTATTGTAGTTATAAGCTTTCTTTTAAGGTTTTGGAAACCATGTTGCTAATCTAGAGTTGTTGACCCACTCTTAGATGACCTAGATTTGATCTTGAGTTGTTTCATTGTGTTGAGACTTTGATTGGATGGAAGAAAGATGATTGAAGTGTTGAAGTTAACCAATTTGGTCTAATTTGTCCAATTTGAGGAAATTGAAATTAGGGTTCTTGACCAATTCCAAATTTGGGCATTTTCATATATGTTGTGTATTTGGGTGTGTATATGATGCATATAAAGTTTCATGTTGATTGGATTACATTTGGATGTGTTTTGAAGCATGAAATGACCAAATGGACAAAATGCCCACCTTAGGTGACATTCGGCCAAATGAATAGATTTTGGATTTTTGGTGCTTTTGGTGTTTTGATGTTTTGAACATGCTAATTTCATCTTAGAAATGATTTAGAATCATTCAAAATTGATTAGATCATTTTCGGACTAAAATGGACAAAATACCAAGTAAGGGTAATTTGGTAAATTCACTTAAATATGATTTATTTGAATTTTATTTCATAATTTGATTATTGGATAATTAAATAAATATGTTTATTTAATTAATCCGAGAAAAAGTTTTGAAATCGGAAGATACGATCTTCCGCCGCTTCCGCTGCGTTACCGGATTCTGCCCCTAAAACCCCTACAAAATGGTATCAGAGCGAGTCTGATTCTAGGCCTCCATAAAATGATTAGCTTGTTTTATTCAATGTTCAATCATGTTTTCTTGACTTTATACATGCTTGTTATAATCTAATTTGATTAGATTTAGGGTGTATGACACTTAATGAAATATCCCCGCTTAATAAGGTTTTATAGTAACTAGTATTTGGAATACTTGTTTCTTGGTCCGTCTTGTCAATACGGTTTATAAATATCTTTTCGTTGACTACATCCGAGACCGTGCCTCTGCTGTGAGGATGTAGCTGATAGAAATTTATTTATGCCGAATGTATATTAGATACTAGATAAATTCAAGCGAAAGCGGAATCCTGAACGTGCCCTAGCTGTCAGGGTTACGCAAGTAACTTGAGTTTATCATTGACAAGTTTAACCTTGGTACGTCTCCTTGTGGGCCTGCCTTCGCAGCGACAACGAGAAACGGCCAGGATCGGAACCTTGGAGTCACTAGTGAGTGATTGACAATTAGTTGTCTACCTGTGAATATACGTCGGCGAGACCGTGCCTCTGCTGTGAGTCGAAATATATTCATGGGGTCCTCTTCCCATTATGGAATTCGATTTAATTATTGAATTCTCGTCTTTCCGTTGGGGATTACGGCATTACGTAAAAATAGTGGGAGGCACTGCTAAGTTTAAATATTCCATAACTTAGGCAGTGTATGTTATTATGGAAATTGCCGCTTGTTTGTTTCCTTATTCTATTGTTTATATAGAATTAAACTTTTATTTACTGCACACATATTTTGATATGATTATCTGACTAGACTCTTGGTTGCAGTTATTCTAGAATAGGTTCTAGATACTATTAGACAAGGATATTATTAGATTAGTCTAGACCATCGGGAATTGTTGTTCCGATTTTCTTCAAAAATAAAGATGGTTAGTGACTTAGTTTCTAAGTCATGATAGATAATCTAGATAGATATCCCCTTTAGGATATAATACTTTAGAGACAATAGTTTCTTATGCAGTAAGAATTGACTTGAATTAGTTCATGTCTCGAGATTCTTGACTGGCATTTAGAAAGCCCTATTAGGTATTTGTTTATCTAGTAATGACGTTTCTAAGCTTTAATTACCTTTAGAGGAAATGTGTCTGACACAATTTGCTAATCAGTTATTTACAATTGTTGTTGAATAGTTGAATGCAAATAGTAAAGCTAAAGAAAGGAGATGCGTATATTTGTGTATAGAAAATATCGATTTTCACAATACTACAACTATAGGTATTGGATACCAGATCTCCCGTCTAGTTATTGAAATATTGGTTAACGATTGTTTTGATATTTGATATTGGAACTTGCGACTATTGGATAGTCACTTGTTCTTTATAAACAATTGTTACATATTTTATAATAACTAGTAGTGTCATTAACGTAGAGATAAACATTAAGAAAATTATTCGGTAAAGTAAATAATTTAGAACGGTGCTTTATGAATTTAATCACTTAAGTATTGGATGCTCAATCCGTATGGTAAATGATGGTTTGATACTAGATCACACCACACATCCTTGTCCATTTAATGAATATTGTATTCAGGAAAGTGATTAAGATCTCGTTTAACCAATGATTGTCATTGGACCACCAAATTTATTTAACTGATATATTGGATGTATGTAGTTTAATAAAAATAATTGCTTAAGGTAGTTTTCTTTATTTCGTAACTTAGTTGATGAATTGTCATAACTTAGTTACGTGTTTCTAAAGAACACATATTGAAAGTCTTGAAAGTATCAAGATTTTTCAATCTGTTCTGATGAAACGAAGATTGAACATTCTTGACTTGTTCAAATATATTCAATCTAAAGTATTTTGAAAACTTGATCCTTAAAATTCATTACATGTCTTTGAACTGTTCAAAGATCTTTGATACGATCAAACATTTGAATTTAAAGCAATTAGTTCTAAGGTTATACAGTGAATATGATTCACATTCAATATTATTCTTCCACGATTCCATCTTGATGGAATTGAGTAGTGGGAGCAATCATATCTTATATGATTTGGTTCGTTTGATATTGAATGTTACCGAATTAGTTTCAATACTCTTGGGGTTATACTCCAGTAACACTAATTCGTCTCTTTAATTAATGTTCCATTTTTTTTACAGTTGCATATATGATATGTATAGGTAGAAATTTGAATCTTGAAAAGTTTGAGATTTCAATCTTTCTTTTATATAATAGTTATATAATGGAAATTACTTACACCTCGGAGATATAAGTAAAAGTTTATCGTTTATTCTGTTTAATAGAATATTGTATTCTATTTAATAGAATATCTTTCCTACGATTCTAAGTAATAAAATCGTTTTATTACTTGATGTGTAACATCAGATGTTAACTATTGTAGAAAAGACTTGACTTATTGAAGTCAAATGTGAGAATGATAAATTATAAATGGAACTATGTAATTAATAAGATGAAACAACCCTTATACATCTTCCGTACAAGTCCAATAGGATAACAGAATCATTCACGAGTATTTGATACTTAATGGTTCCGTTGTTTTCTTACTGAAGAAAAATTATCCTATAACTTATAATGGAAGCGATATTTGATATCGATTCTGGAAGTTCACCATTGAACCATAGATCTAAGATTGTTCATAACTTACTACGATCAGTTTTGAACTTGATTACGCTTTCATTATGAATTAGTTCATAAGATGTGCTAATTGTTTGCGCAGCGAAAGCATTGTGAGCTTATTAAAGGTTTGACCTTTACAGTATGACAGTGAGAAATGTTATTCTCAGCAATCTATTGTAGATTCTGAGAAAACTTATCTCTAGTCACACTAAATGAACAATTAAAGATATATTGGTTAATGTTGATAATAAACTGTATATTTTAGCTAAAAAAATGCAAAGTGGCGTTTTTGGATGACTTATTCAGATAAGAGATCAGTTGTGATTTCCTTATTTGAAGAGTTCATTCTGAAATGGCCCTAGAGTTTGTGTTCTGCTGAGATCGCAGATTAGTGTGCTAGCTTACAGAGCCTATTGTAGACTCGGATAAGTCTTCCAGAAATATGTGTTCTCTATTTTTGATATCGTCAGATTGTCTGATATTGTCAAAGTATATAGAATACATATGTGATTAGAAGGGTTAGTGGGAGCGTACATATTACTTTTTAGTGTTATATATCTTAATGACATTGTCATTATTATAGTAATAATGAGATGTTAATGAGGTAAAAGATTTACCTAAGTCTTCTTTACTCCGTGATAGCAGTGGGAGTAGTCTCTGTTATATTTGATATAAAGTTTTATATATGATACGAAACTTGGAGACTTGTGAGATACCCCTATTAGTCGTACATTAGATATGATCTAATGAAGGACATAACAAGGCTATCTGTATGACAGTTAGTATAACTATTCGACAGTTATTGTATGTCTTATACATAGTATTCATCTTTCGTAAAGGATGATTCCTTTTTCGAAAGAGATATTGATTAGAATGTCTAAACAATATTATGTATCATTTGATGATGACATAGTGAATACTTTATTATATGCGATTATCGATGTCGATTTAATCGTAATTGTTACGAGTTATTTTGACATCTATAGACCATATGATGGATCTTGAAACACGTTCTTTGTGATCTTTGAGATATTAAGAACGAGTTTCTAATTCATGGAGAATACATTCTGCAACCATTAGGATCATATTAGTTTTGAGACTAATTATGACGTTAGACAGTCTATGTCATAAAGAGTCACAAATAATGCAGTGGGAGTGTCATGAAGGATTCTACTATTTAGTGGAATCAAATGCAACTTTTGAAGTATTGACTTATGAAGTTGCATAGTGACCTTTTAAAATAGAAGTTTTAAATTGTGTTGTGCTTGCGGTTGTCCTCATAATATTTTGGATTTGATCCCAAAATACTTGGACAACTTAGTAGCTGTAGCATAATACAGATATAACATCCATTTCATATTAATGTATATTTAGATTCTACAAAATATGAATGATGCTGACTATGGGAAACGATAGAGTTTGTTTGACAAACTCGATATTTCATAGCGGACTTGTTTCTTACCTCTTAAGTACTGGGTGAGCTTTTGAGGGCCATGTGCATACGATGCACATTAAGACGTGTATATGATACCGTGGATTGGCACTAGAGCAAGTGGGAGAAATTGTTGGGGTTGGTGCTCAGAGCGCCAATCCGGGCCGTATTTATGTCTGATTCATGAATACGAACATCCCCTTATTCCATAATATTACTTATTTATTTGCACACTCTTGTTCTTATATACATATTCGATCTGATTACGATTAGATTGAAACTAAATATGGTTTAGTGATATGTATATATTAGACAAAGGCCCGATAATATATAATGCAGTACACAGTTACAAAGTTAGTTTGTAATTGACATTGGGAAGTGTCACTGCTATATGTATATTATCAAAAATAGTTCCTGGTCAAGATTTGCTAACACGGGTCGGTTAGTCAAATCCGTTGAGACCAGTACATGTCGTATATCGAGACTTGGTCCGATGGTTTATCCCAATGAACCATGAGTCTAGGGAGACTCGTATAGACGTGTAGGTGTTTATAGTGGATAAACACTGAACGGCTCACCGAAGATTCTTAATGGATGGTACGCCAACGTCAATAAGAATCTTCTCGGGTTGAGTAGCATAGTGGTCCTTCGACTTGAGACACCACTGTGGATGTATGAGACATCCTCCACACTTAGATGGCAGTCACGTCACCGATCTATTTAGATCAGACCTCCGCCTGTTCGTTGGGTGTGGATCGATCCTCAGGATATCCTGTGTGTGTCAAGATAGGATCCGTCAGTTCTGTGTACAGAGCATAGGTAGTCCATATATTATTAGCAGTCTGTTAAATCTGTGGCCACAGTATACATCGGAAGTAAGTTCCGAGTGTTTATTAGAGATTGC
This sequence comes from Zanthoxylum bungeanum, assembly GCA_019454045.1. Classification (NCBI taxonomy): domain Eukaryota; kingdom Viridiplantae; phylum Streptophyta; class Magnoliopsida; order Sapindales; family Rutaceae; genus Zanthoxylum; species Zanthoxylum bungeanum. The sequence continues at coordinate 61,717 of SKCR01033333.1, read as the reverse complement.
TAATAGATACGTCGACGAGATAATACCTATAGAGATTTGACGTTTACATCTATATCTCTGGGATTATCTGGATACCTGTGACGGAGGGATTATACGTATGCAATGACCTCGACCTGTATGATTCAGCTAGTTTATCCGTGATCGTCATAATCTACGGGTGGATAGATTATGCACATGAAATTGGATTTCATGACGGATATACCTGAATCTAGAGAGTCTCAATAATGAAACATACTCGTAGAGCACTAGAGCAACATTTATGAATAATGATGATTATTTATAAATCGTTTAATCGTTAAACGAAAAATACATGCGAACGGGCCGAACCGTCATTTCCTAATTAATGTGTATTTGTATTTAATATATGATATTATTAAATACACATTAATAAATAGTCAAATAAAGGTATTTGACATATATCATCAATATATGTATTTGAGATATTTAAAGTAAATATAATACATATATTTGATATATTTGTATTTAATTAATTATTTAATTATTTAATTGTTAAATGATTAATATAATTAAAATATAAATATATCACCAAATGATAAAGTTAGGAAATGATTATAAGTGCAATTGTTGACTTATACATTAAAGGAAATGGTTGTCAAATTGATTTTGACTTCTTAAGATATTTGTTCAAAAATGTTTGAAAAATGAAAATATCTTTTTTTTCTTTATTTCTTGTTAATTTCGGCCACACACTTATAATATAATAGTTATATTTTTCTAAGTTGCCTTTGTTGACTTAAAATAAATATCAATAAAGTTGTTATTAGATATTTGTATTAAGTTGAAGCAAATTAACTGAAATGAAAATGAAATGTAATTTGGTATATATTTATGGCCAATTTCGGCCAAGGCCTTCTTTGGGCAAGTATATATTGATTTCATTTCATTTTAAATGTTAACCTAATACACTTTAAAGAAAAACTCCATTAATGGAAGCAAAGGAAGCTTGTGAGAAAGAAAGAAGAAATCAAAGAAAGCTTGGATTTTAGTAAGTTTTTCCAACTTGCTATTAGAAAGGAAAATGTTCCTTAGGATCTAGGCTTGAACATATGATGTTCTTAGGTTATTTCTTTCTTTATTCCTTGTGTTTTTTGTTGATGGAAGTTTTGATGGAAGTGTTGAGCATGTATAATGAAGGAATGTTGTGACTATTGTAGTTATAAGCTTTCTTTTAAGGTTTTGGAAACCATGTTGCTAATCTAGAGTTGTTGACCCACTCTTAGATGACCTAGATTTGATCTTGAGTTGTTTCATTGTGTTGAGACTTTGATGGTGGAAGAAAGATGATTGAAGTGTTGAAGTTAACCAATTTGGTCTAATTTGTCCAATTTGAGGAAATTGAAAAATTAGGGTTCTTGACCAATTCCAAATTTGGGCATTTTCATATATGTTGTGTATTTGGGTGTGTATATGATGCATATAAAGTTTCATGTTGATTGGATTACATTTGGATGTGTTTTGAAGCATGAAATGACCAATGGACAAAATGCCCACCTTAGGTGACATTCGGCCAAATGAAAGAAATTTGGGGATTTTTGGTGCTTTTGGTGTTTTGATGTTTTGAACATGCTAAGTTCATCTTAGAAATGATTTAGAATCATTCAAAATTGATTAGATCATTTTCGGACTAAAATGGACAAAATACCAAGTAAGGGTAATTTGGTAAATTCACTTAATATGATTTATTTGAATTTTATTTCATAATTTGATTATTGGATAATTAAATAAATATGTTTATTTAATTAATCCGAGAAAAAGTTTTGAAATCGGAAGATACGATCTTCCGCCGCTTCCGCTGCGTTACCGGATTCTGCCCCTAAAACCCCTACAAAAAATAATTAATTGAGATTGATAAATTAATATAATTTAAAATTATGAATTTGAATTTATATAATAAACTTACATTACATAATTATATTAAATTAAAAATAAAATTCTTATCTAAAAAAATTAAAATTTTTTTATTAAATTAAAGAGCTTGAACTTAAATTTTTAAAAACTTAAGTTGCTTACGTGTACTCCAGGGGTGAGAGGAATCAAAGCTCACGTAGTTCCATTACATTTTAAAGATATTTCCCCATTGTAATCTTACAATTATTTAATTATCAATCATCATCAGTGATTGTTGATCCTTCAGCTCCAGTTCCGCTTGCACTTGCAGATGCATTATCGAATAAGTCTTCAAATTCATCAGGGGCATCTTCTTGTTGCCTCAGATCAGCTCGGGTCCAATCATCCACACATGTTGTTGCTTCTAGAGTGCTTGGATGTAATGAAGACCGTCTGACTTCCAATATATTGCCTCCTATGCTGAAGGCTTGCTCAACCGCAACGGTGGAAACATGTTCTGCCAATATTTCTTTAGCAATAATTGATAATACAAGATATACATTTTGATGTCAGTTCCACCATTCAAGGATTTGCAAATTTTTACTAACTAAACTTTCAGTTGAAAACTCAAAATTTATAGATAAATAATTATATAATTCTGGGTTATTAGTCGTGTTATCCCTATATTTTTTATTTCGTTGTAATAACCAACGATCACCTGCGCTAAGTCTTGATTGCATTACGGTCGTTTCGCTACTACTAGATTGTCCTACTGATTCAAGTTATATCTTCTAACATAATAATTAAATAACTCTATTAAATCAATTTTTATTTTAGCTATTATTCTTGTAATATCAATTTCATCTAATATTCCTAAATATTCATAGTAAGCGGGTAAAGCACTATTCAAACCTTCTAATTTAAATCTAGGATAAAAAACAACAGCAATAAGATAAAGTAAATGAATGTCTCTAAAATAATGCAACCATTTTCATTTTATAACATTAATAGCTTCAAACAAAACAATATCATTAGGATCACGACTATCAACATGCTCATCGAGAGTACCAACAATATTCAAACTTTCAAGAATAAATAAATGTGATGTATGATAATAAATTTCGCTAAAAATATTTGTAGCATCATTAAAAACTTTTAAAATCTCTAAAATTTTATCACAAATTTCCCATTGACTAGGAAAAAGTGTGATATGTTGAGAAAAAAACTACATAATTCATCTTTGTATTGCAAAGCTTGACATAAAAGAAAATAAGTTGAATTACAATGTGTTGGAACATCTCGTGAAAATTTTATCGGGTTAATACCATTTAATTTACAAAACTTGGCTCATTCTCTCCTAACTTGAGAATATGACCAAATACAATTAAGTGATTTCTTAATAGGATCAATGAAATGTGATAATTTTTACAAACAATCTTGAACACATAAATTAAGGACATGACATGTGCAACGAACATGAAAAAATCGACCCCCTAAATTTGGTTTGCATATTTCTATTAAATCAGTGATTGATGCAGTTTTTGCAGATACATTATTAAATCCAATTTTTAAGATTTTACCTAATAAATCATATTCATCAAAAATTATTTTCATCATTCTATAAATATTTTGTACAGTATGTTGTTCATGAAAAACTCTAAATGCAATAAGTCGTTTTTGCATGTTCCATGATGCATCAATCCAATGACAAGTCACACTCATGTTTGAGTGTGTTCGCCAATGGTAACTCTCAATATCAGAAAAATAGATAGACTCCATTTAATCTCTCTAAATGTCTCATTTAAAATAATATTATCATATTTGTATAATTTAAAATTTTGACGTTTTATTGTATTTCTAGTCATTCTACAAGCAACATGATTTAAAGCATTTTGAACGTAATTAGTGAAAGTAATTTTTTCACCAAAACTTAAAGAAAGATGTGTCTTACAAGTTAATTTAGCAAATTCTTCTCTATTTTTAGCATCAGAATATTTAAATAAATCTAAAGCACTCGTACCTCTACTAGATGATGCGTACCTGGCCATTTGAGTTTGCGTCGTATCAAGTCCAAGTTCAACGGCATGATGTTTTTCCAGATGCTTGATCATATTGCCGTATCCACCAGTAAATTTGTAAACCCCTCCCCCCCCCCACAATGGTTGCATACTGCTCTTGAACCTTCATCCGTATCGATTAAATGAAAATGAATTTTGAAAACATCTGAGGAACGAGACTTAACTTCTCTTCTCCGTGGACCGATACTATGGCCGCTCTCTTGGGTTGGCACATTTGACATTGTGTTCTCAGATGAGCTTGTTATTTATTGTTTAAGAAATTTTAAAGAATTAAAGAATTGAGAATGAGAATTATAGGAATTGAGAGAATTGAGAAATTGGTATGTTAAATAATAAAAAAAATGTCCCATATTTATACATTTTTAGAATATTTTTGTAATACCTAAAATGCCCCTAAAATTAGCCGTTTTATTACTGTTATTACAGGTAATTTGGGAAATCCCCAAATTTTTTTTGGGCCGCTGGAACCGAACGGTTCCAACCGATTCGGTTCGGGTAGGAACCCTAACCGAACCGGTCAAGATACTGTTCCGGTTCCGGAACCGGTTGGTCTAACCATATGAACACTTTCTTGTCATTACAATATGATCCACACGCTAAAAATACTGGCGGAGACTCCAGCAAATAAGTGTATTTTTTTTTCTTATGAATATTTTAAATTAATAAAATAATATACTTTTTTTTAAAAAAAAAATTAAGAGTGAATAAAATAATATAATTGCATTAATAAATTTTCGTAATAAAATATATTTTATTTTTTAAAAACACAATAAATAAACTTCAATTGACTTGGCGGTGGTAATTTTCGTCACTACCCAAAAAAATTGCAATTACCATTATTCAATTTTTTAATGAAAAGTTTAAATTAAAAAATCATTAATCAATTTTCGTAATAAATTGTAATTTATTTAGAAATAACATTGTAACGACTCGAAATTTCATAACTCAATTAGAGTAGTAATTTAGTAACTGGGATTAAATTTATCCGAGAGGTAGCGAATAAATTTGGGGGATGGCATAAAGACCCGATTTTAGTCGCAGTGTTTATGATACTTGAGTTAATTCACTAGGGTCCGACAAGAAATATAAGAGTTGGACCAATATAATTATGTGTAGTAAGAGTTTATTAGTATTTAGATTTGTGGACATTTACTGACAAGACCTTAGGACACTTGTTAAGTCTCATCAACAAATATCCAGTATTTATAACTTAAGTGTAAAAAAAAAAAAAAGGAAGCAAAAGCCTCACACTCCATGTTTTCTCCCATATTCATCATTCTCTCATTTTTTTTAAATCAACTCCATAGCCAAATGCAGTAAATCTTCATCCCTAAAACCCAAAAACTAATGCTCCATAGCCACATGCAAGCCTAGAAATAGTGAAAGGAAGCTTAGGGATCTCTATTTGTGAAGGAACAAATTGATTCAAGGTGAGAATGGTAAAATCCAAATTTTGAATTATTGAGTTTTGGTGGTTTGATGCTTGAAGCATGTTATTGGCTTGAGTTTGATGATGATTTTGAGTTAAGGAATTGAGATTTGTGAAATCCCCAAATTGTGCAATCCCTAAATGAGAAATTGAGTTGGGGTTTATAAATGGCTATGTGATGGTGTGAAATGGATGTTATGTTGTGTATTTGTGGTGTTTATGGTTTGTATTGTGTTGAAGAAGTGGTATGTACAAGTAAAGTAGATTTTTGGCCCTGGAATGGCCACGCGTCGCGACGCCCACTCTCTGACATCGCGACACATTCTGGAAAAATTTGGATCTGGGTTGTTTCTGTTGTTGAGTGCCGCGACGCCCATGGGGTAGCGTCGCAAGCGTAAAACAGAGGAGACTTACTGGTTTTCAAATTCGCTACGCGTCGCGACACCCAGAACAGAGAATGGTTACTGGTTTCCCATTTGGGTGCGCGTCACGACGCCCAAAAGGTTGCATCGTAACGCGCAGTATTATTCCAGGGCATATTTTTTAAAACCATTTCAGTTTTATCCTAAGACATTCGGGGGCACTCTAAGGGCTTTGTATAGATGTGTAGCCACATGATAAGTCATACCATAAGTATAGATATCAACCATTGATTGCATATACTTTACCATTTATTACAAGGAAAACTAACGATTTCTTTGGTATTAGATCAATGTCAAGCCACTCGGAGGTTACCTACGCTGCTTACCGCATCCGACTTGCCATAACATTGTGAGTGGAGTACTTATTTCAGAGTTTTTAATTTGTGATTTCTGATACGATTTTGCAGATCATTGATTTAATTGATTTTACTTGATATGATGATTTCATGTGAAAGAGATATATGATTTAAGCTTTTGGTAAAGCTTGGTTTCAGATTAATATTTTGATGATGAAAATGATTTCAAAGGTATGATTTTATGATTTTGGAGGCATGGGGGAAAAACACACCTCAGATGTAACTTGATACAAATATGGAATTGACAGATATGAAATTGACGGATTTGGAATTGACGGATATCGGTAACCAATCCGGATATAGACGTGTGCACACGGGATACAGGACTAAAGATGAGAGATGCCTCTAGATCCTGGGTATTGGGCTAGTGGGATAGTGAGGCCCCTAGACCCGGATTTTCAGAGACATGTTGGTGGCACTGATAGCACCACTGTTTACTGGCTTGGGGGACTGTGCGTACAACGCCCCAAGACCACGTGATTATATACAGATTGACCAATCATATTTATGATGATGACACATATATTTTCTTGAATGATTTACAAAAGTTTTGAAAAGAAAAACTATGGTTTATGTTTTAAGAATCCTAAAAGTTATTGCACTGATTATGAGTATTTCTAATACTTTTTATTTTCTGATTTTATAGCTCCACTCACTGAGTTCTTTAAGACTCACCCCCCCCCTTCTCCAGATTTTCTTTGCAGGACTTCTCTACTGGTGAGCCAATACTATATTTTGGGAGACATAGATCGGAGATAGAAGTAGCAGTGCAGTCACTAGTTGTATGGGTTCATCATGTCATGTCTACATTCATATAGAATGTAGTCTCTTTTGGTTATTGTGATGTATGATCTATGTATATATATGTAGTTGTACAGTAACTGGATTTTGTATGTGTTATGTTTAATGGTTCATACATTTAGTCTATGTTGTTGTGAATATTATTAAAAGAATGGTTGATTTCCGGTTTCAGTCAAAGGCTTAGATGGTAGTGGAATCTGTTACCTACCTGCCGGTAATATTCTCGGATTGGGGATGTTACAAACATTAAATAAACTTTAATAGGCTTAGAGGTGGTAATTTTTCATCACTACCAAAAAAATTGCAATTACCATTATTCAATTTTTTAATGAAAATTTTAAATTAAAAATTCATTAATAAATTTTCGTAATAAATTGTAATTTAGTTAGAAATAACATTGTAACGACTCGAAATTTCATAACTCGATTAGAGTAGTAATTTAGTAACTGGGATTAAATTTATCCGAGAGGTAGCGAATAAATTTGGGGGATGGCATAAAGACCCGATTTTAGTCGCAGTGTTTATGATACTTGAGTTAATTCACTAGGGTCCGACAAGAAATATAAGAGTTGGACCAATATAATTATGTGTAGTAAGAGTTTATTAGTATTGAGATTTGTGGACATTTGCTGACAAGACTTTAGGACACTTGTTAAGTCTCATTAACAAATATCCAGCATTTATAACTTAAGTGTAAAAAAAAAAAAAAGGAATCAAAAGCCTCACACTCCATGTTTTCTCCCCTCTTCATCATTCTCTCATTTTTTTTAAATCAACTCCATAGCCAAATGCAGTAAATCTTCATCCCTAAAACCCCAAAAACTAATGCTCCATAGCCACATGAAAGCCTAGAAATAGTGAAATGAAGCTTAGGGATCTCTATTTGTGAAGAAACAAATTGATTCAAGGTGAGAAAGGTAAAATCCAAATTTTGAATTATTGAGTTTTGGTGGTTTGATGCTTGAAGCATGTTATTGGCTTGAGTTTGATGATGATTTTGAGTTAAGGAATTGGAGATTTGTGAAATCCCCAAATTGTGCAATCCCTAAATGAGAAATTGAGTTGGGGTTTATAAATGGCTATGTGATGGTGTGAAATGGATGTTATGTTGTGTATTTGTGGTGTTTATGGTTTGTATTGTGTTGAAGAAGTGGTATGTACAAGTAAAGTAGATTTTTGGCCCTGGAATGGCCACGCGTCGCGACGCCCACTCTCTGACATCGCGACACATTCTGGAAAAATTTGGATCTGGGTTGTTTCTGTTGTTGAGTGCCGCGACGCCCATGGGGTAGCGTCGCAAGCGTAAAACAGAGGAGACTTACTGGTTTTCAAATTCGCTACGCGTCGCGACACCCAGAACAGAGAATGGTTACTGGTTTCCCATTTGGGTGCGCGTCACGACGCCCAAAAGGTTACATCGTAACGCGCAGTATTATTCCAGGGCATATTTTCTTAAACCATTTCAGTTTTATCTTAAGACATTCGGGGGCACTCTAAGGGCTTTGTATAGATGTGTAGCCACATGATAAGTCATACCATAAGTATAGATATCAACCATTGGTTGCATATACTTTACCATTTATTACAAGGAAAACTAACGATTTCTTTGGTATTAGATCAATGTCAAGCCACTCGGAGGTTACCTACGCCGTTTACCGCATCCGACTTACCATAACACTGTGAGTGGAGTACTTATTTCAGAGTTTTTAATTGTGATTTCTGATACGATTTTGCAGATCATTGATTTAATTGATTTTACTTGATATGATGATTTCATGTGAAAGAGATATATGATTTAAGCTTTTGGTAAAGCTTGGTTTCAGATTAATATTTTGATGATGAAAATGATTTCAACGGTATGATTTTATGATTTTGGAGGCATGGGGGAAAAACCCATCTCAGATGTAACTTGATACAGATATGGAATTGACAGATATGAAATTGATGGATATGGAATTGACGGATATCGGTAACCAATCCGGATATAGACGTGTGCACACGGGATACAGGACTAAAGATGACAGATGCCTCTAGATCCTGGGTATTGGGCTAGTGGGATAGCGAGGCCCCTAGACCCGGATTTTCAGAGACATGTTGGTGGCACTGATAGCACCACTGTTTACTGGCTTAGTGGCTTGGGGGACTGTGCATACAACGCCCCAAGACCACGTGATTATATACAGATTGACCAATCATATTTATGATGATGACACATATATTTTCTTGAATGATTTACAAAAGTTTTGAAAAGAAAAACTATGATTTATATTTTAAGAATCCTAAAAGTTATTGCACTGATTATGAGTATTTCTAATACTTTTTATTTTCTGGTTTTATAGCTCCATTCACTGAGTTCTTTAAGACTCACCCCCCCCTCCAGATTTTCTTTGCAGGACTTCTCTACTGGTGAGCCAATACTATATTTTGGGAGACATAGATCGGAGATAGAAGTAGCACTGCAGTCACTAGTTGTATGGGTTCATCATGTCATGTCTACATTCATATAGAATGTAGTCTCTTTTGGTTATTGTGATGTATGATCTATGTATATATATATGTAGTTGTATAGTAATTGGATTTTGTATGTGTTATGTTTAATGGTTCATACATTTAGTCTATGTTGTTGTGAATATTATTAAAAGAATGGTTGATTTCCGGTTTCAGTCAGAGGCTTAGATGATAGTGTAATCTGTTACCTGCCGGTAATATTCTCGGATTGGGGATGTTACAAACATTAAATAAACTTTAATAGGCTTAGAGGTGGTAATTTTTCATCACTACCAAAAAAAAAATTACAAAAAAAGGTTAAGATGAAAAAAAATAGAAATTGATTAATAAATTATACTTTATTTAAAAAACAACTTTAAAAAAACTTAGTTAGACTTAGAGGTGGTAATTTTCATCACTACAATAAAAAAAAAAATGTAATTACTATTATTCTGTTTTTTAAATAACCATTCGATTTTTTTAAAATTATAATTATTTCTAATTATCAGTCGATTCAAATTAATTTTTTTTTCATTTTTTATAATAAAAATTAAAAATTAAAAAACAAGTGCGACATTCATTAAATCAAACATTTATTCAAATTTTTATACTACACTTCTTCTAATCATCACAATTATATCAATATAAGCTTTTCATGAGTTACATTAATAGTTTAGATAATTTAAAATAATAAATAAATAAGTATAAATATAAATATAAATATAACAAATTTTTTTCCTCAAAAAATTACAAAATTTTCATATAATTAAACATCAATAAATACCAAACAAATTAATATTGTAATAAACATAAAATATAAACAACTATTTAATTATTCTGTTAATTCAATTTTTCAATTACAAAATTAAACTAATTCGACTCAGTTCAGTAATTTAATTAAAAAAAATCGAATAGTGTTATTTTTAAGAATAAAAAATTATTAATTCAGTTTTTTTTTTCAATTCGATTTTTTTGAACACCCCTGTCATCACATGCGAAGTCGACGCAAAACAGTGAGTTTGGGTTGGCTAAATTGATATGATTATCAAAACATGTAGCTAATAACCATATCAGGTTCTTATTTATAGTGTTTTTATACAATAACTTGTTTATGACATATTAAAAATTTGATTAATCATATATTGACTGATTTTTCATCAAATAAAATTATGTTGTGTCACACTCGTCCCCTAAGGTAGGATATGAGTGACAATGAGACGCGAAATCGATACAGTTAGACTAAATCCTTGAATACAAGTTAAAATCTAGGGTTATTTACGTTTCACTACTAAAGTTATGATCAAATAACAATTGGGTACTATGAATATTAACATATTACATTTTACTACTAAATTTATAAAAATTTAACATTTTACTACTTTTTCATCCAAACCGTTAGTTGACCGTTAGTTGACCATGACATCATATTGACATCCTAAGGATAAAAGAGTATTAACACACACATTATTATAAATTATAAATATTCTAATCAACGGTGGTAATCGTACGGCTGAATATTGGAAATAATGATTTTTGAGTATATCTCTTTTATTGTTATACTTTAAAGTATTTTGATTATTATGAGAATTTTAATTATTAAATTATTTGGTAAATTAAATTCTTTATTTTATTGGGTTATATGGATAATTTAGAGATTGAAGTATTTTTATAAATATGATTGTTGATTGTATTTCTTTTATTGTTATATATAAGATTTAGATATGTTTTTTAAAGGGTATAATTATAATTTTCACTTTTATTTTATTTTGAGGATAAAACAGTCTTTTTAAAGGTCAACTGACGGTCAACTAACGTTTGGATGGAAAAGTAGTAAATGTTAAATTTTTATAAGTTTAGTAGTAAAATGTAATATGTTAATATTCATAGTACCCAATTGTTATTTGATCATAACTTTAGTAGTAAAACGTAAATAACCCTAAAATCTAATATGAACAATATCATATATATATATATAGATATATATATATATGATCTTTATGATTCATCCCAAAATAATCATCCATGATAAAATAAAATGACATTGAAATCACGCATCTCGTAACAAATCAAATCTGCTAACAACTCATGCTCACCAACATAGATTACACATCCTTTATAAACCTGCTATTGTGAATTGTCAGGAAAAAATTGTGGAGTTCGAAGGTCCAGATGGGCAAAAAATTTCCTTTAGAGGGGACAGGCGACTTGTTCCCTCATGTGTGATCTCTGCGATACAAGCCAGTAAGATGTTGAAGAAAGGTTGTGATGTCTATCTAGCTCACGTGGTAGATACTAGTATTGGTATAATTTTAAATAATTTAATGAAATACTATATTCCATTACGAGTGTATAGAAAAAAAAACGGGGCTGAATCAGAGTCTAGAAACTCCAGAATGGGAGGAAACAAAATTTAGCGCGCAGTACGCATCGTGCGCACTACAGTTGTGCGCGCTACAGTGTGCACAGGCACTGTAGCGCCCAGCTCAAAAAAAATTTCATTATTATTTTTTTTTCAACAACCCTTTAGCTCTCTTTCCAGAAAGCTTAAGGAATTAAGGTATTTTACCCTAATTTCTTTCGATCTTCCCTAAACACTTCCAAAACACCCAAAAATTAATTTTAACATCAAAACCAACATCAACACATGTTATAAAACAAAAATCATATTTTTCAAAATATTAAATATTTTTACAAAAACATAAATTTATTCTAAATACACACTTGCGTAAATTTTGAATCTGAAACACAAACCAAATTAGAATCCCGTAATGAAATTACTCATGAATAATTCTAGGTCACCCAAATGTGGTCAAGTGATTCTAGAATGGTAGCCTTAGCTCCAAGCTATTATCTAGAGTTCCAAACACTATTTTTATGTCTATGTCTAACATAAATATCTTGACTCAATTACAATCATATTGTATTTATACTTCTAAAGCATCCTAACACAATTAATTAGCCTAATTTCAACATCAAACTATTTTATTATGTATCTAATACATAATTCATCACTATATGTCTCACTAATGAAAACTCACTAATGAAAAACATAGCTTTTGGAGAAGATCAAACTTACCTAGCAAGGTTGATTCAAAGATCTAATCTACTTCTCCTTGTTGAAATGTTGTGGAGAAAATCCAAAGTTAGCAAGCTTAAATATGAGATTCAATCTTGATTCCAATGTTAGCCAGCTTCACTCCAAGATCCAATCTTGATTTCTCCTAATTGAAATATTGTAGAGATTTCATAAGGCTTCTATAAACACTTCTCTAACTTAGGCTAATTTATCTAATTCCTTCTTGTATTTAGCTTTCTCAAGCTTGATCAAAACCTTTTGATAAAAACCTGCTTGGAACAAGCCAAGCAAACCCCTCCACTTGTTCTAAACCCCAAGAACCGCGAATCTTGATTTTGTAAGAACAAAATCCTTTCAAGATCAAGTCCAACCCTTAAAGAACCTTGCCCTTAAGAACCTTTTTTTATTTCTTTGGAGAATCTTGAACAGCGATACAGCGCCACAACGCTTGCTACACGTTGATAAGTTTTTGTTCCGTAGAAATAAGGAAGAATCCACTCCCTCAAGATGACACAAGTCACTTTGTTTTGTAAAAAAATGTTCTTAGTTAATTGTCAATTACAATGAATAATGCTCCCTTTAAATATGTGGCTAACTCTAATTCTACCCAAATATAATAAAATCCTAATAAAATAAACCCAATAACACATAAAATAATTGAAAATTTTGTGCATGGGCTTTGTGATGTAATTAAAGTTCAGCCCAGCACTTAAACAACACATAATCTTAAAAAATATAAAATATAAAAACAATATGGATATCTTGCGTCCTCATTTTGTCCAAGAAGGAGTCTGAACTAGACTTTGATGTAAGCTACAAAATTGTAGATCTACGAGTCATATTTCCAATACAATTTGAATCACCAAAATCGGGCATCGGATGAGAAAGTTACGGTCAAAATACAAAGACTATGAAAATCCCGCCACTGCTAATGCACCATTCGGAAATTAAACCCAAAATCAATCAAGGCAGCCCATGCACGTCCAAGACACATTCCAATCTTGCCTTAGACATAATAAAGCCTTCAAATAAAGTATCATGCATGTACCAAATGTTGGGAAGCGGCCGCGAGTGCGCAGCGGAAAATTAAAAATTAAAATTATGATGCCGCTATCCATTTGCCCAAGACCCATTTGTTTTGATTATTCTACAAGCCTATGCATGTTACTATATATTCTAAGCATAAAAACTCATAAAACATGCAAAGACATAAACCTAAACATGCTAACTATCATAAGAACTCTAATTAAAATAAAGAAAGAAAAAGACTTACTTGAACCGAAGACTCATCCAGTCCTCCCTCCAATCTACAAGCTTTTCTCGAACTCAGCAAGCTCTTCCACATTCCAAAGAGCCACCCAAGTGTGTGGCCTCCAAAGGTGCACACACCAAAGCCAAAACTCAACGGTAAGACTACGCCTTGAGTGTACGGGTATTTTTCCCTTGGTGCTAGCCTAGGCAAATACCTCAAAACTTTTAACTTGAGATTTCTCTAGTCAATTAGACTTAATGATCCTCAAAATTAGTGGCTTAATCTTAAACTTTAGAGTTGCTCACTTATATAAACCCAAGATATGAAAGGTTTTGGTGTGTAAAAATTTGTAAAGAATTATTTGGGTTTATATAGGTGCTCCAAAGACAACAAAATTAATTAAGAATCTGATGTGGGATAAATGCTAATTTAATCTTAGCCATTGGATCTTAATATAGTGATTTAATGAGATTATAAAACCCTAATAAGAGTTTGGGCCGAATTGGAATTCAAAACAAATAAAATAAAATAAAATAAAATAAAATAAAATAAAAAACGCAGATTTATTTATTTATTTATTTATTTTCTTATTCATTTTTCCAATTCCCAAAGTGCCTATATCGTCATTCACCAATCCATAAGCCACTTTGGAACCTCATAAATGATCTGTTCAATAATTAAACACATTGAACCATTTATGAACAATTCCTACAACAATCATATATGCTGTTAAATTTGTATTGTGCACTGTTAACCATTGATTTCGACTTTGTTGTGTGTGACCTTTCGGGTCCCCTCAAGTTGGACATGAAATGAATCGTGATAATTTAATCGAACATAAATTATACTCCGATCAGATGGTCGTTCGATTTCAATGACCAAGGTTGACATCTAGCAACATGCCAAGGCCCCAAATGAGAAGGAAAGATATATACACATTTCGTATGCGATTTACATATGATACGGTCCATCGCCTCACTGTATCCCCACCGTTTGACCTAGGGTATGGAAAGTATCTACCTATATAGTTAAAGGTATGATGCTGATAGTGTCATGAATCGTGCTAACCCAAGAATCTCACATGATTCTTCCGCTGCGGCCACAGTCTCAAGCACTGATCACACATATCAACCCGCGAACTGGAATACTACTCTTATAAGAAAATATTATCTGAGAGAGTGGTGATTCTCTGTTGTATCTTTACAAACTTCATGTGTTTCAACAAATGACCCAATCATACCCTTATGACCGAATCTTTTGAACCGGGGAAGGAGAATGTCAAAGTCATTTGATCCGAACATAAGATTGTAAAGACCTAAAGTCTAAGGACTAGTCATACAATCGATACATGAAAGTTCTCACAGACACATGGGATAAACACTCCATGTGAAAACTTTCGGCGGTCAGTTCGATGGACACAAGCAACTCATGCATCCATGTGATATACCAAGCAGACGGATCTCCGCTAGTAGCCTATGAGATCGGCTACCCCACTTAAGGGCAGATCATATCATCATGCTAGTCTCTCCGCTTTGTGAACGCCCAGATTATTCACAAAACTATGACTAGGAACGTTTGAGAGTAATGATTCTCATAAGGCGTGGAAGCCATCATCTTATTACTCCAAGGGCTTTATTACAGTGTTTGATGATTCATATAATTTATGTAAGACACATATAATAAAGATTGCCATTTTATTAATTAATGAAAATATTGCAAATACATGTACATATATAGCCCATCCACAAGTTGGGTATAGGGCATATCCATAATAATCTCCCACTTGCACTATAGCCAACTAGTATGAATCTGGACACCATACTCTTGGGTGTGTCTGTCATGCTTTTGTTGAGTCAGCCATTTAGTCAGAGAATCTGCAAGATTATCTTCTGTTGGTATTTTCTCTATAATAACTTATTTTCTCTCAACAATCTCTCTGATGAGATGAAATCACCTGAGTACATGCTTGGATTTCTGGTGGGACCTTTGTTCCTTTGATTGAGTAATGGCGCCCGTGTTGTCACAGTACATCGTGATGTCATTCTTTATCACGGGAAACACTTCCAGCTCCGTGATGAACTTCTTTATCCAGACTGCTTATTTAGCTGCCTCATATGCTGCAATATACTTGGCTTCAGTGGTGGAGTCCGCTGTAGTTGACTGCTTTGAGCTTTTCCAACTGACAGCTCTGTCATTCAAAGTAAACAGATATCCTGTTTGCGATCTGCTATTATCCTTATTGGTCTGAAAGCTCGCATCACAGTAACCAATGACTTTCATCTCAGAAAAATCTCCGTATGTCAATAACACATCCTTAGTTCTTCTCAGATACTTGAGGATTGTTTTGACAGCTACCCAGTGTTGTTCACCAAGATTTGTCTAATACATGCTCGTTATGCTAAGAGCATAAGAGACATCAGGTCTTGTACATAGCATGGCGTACATGATCGATCATATTGCTGAAGCATAAGGGATCCAACTCATACATTCTCTATCTAAAGGAGTATGTGGACATTTCTCCTTAGATAATTTGATTCCGTGACAAGTAGGTAAATTACCTCTTTTGAAATATTCAATTTTGAATCTTTTCAGAACTTTATCTATGTATGTAGATTGAGAAAGTCCTAACAACCTCTTAGATCTATTATGGTAGATCTTAATTCCGAGGATGTAGGCTGCTTCTCCCAAATCTTTCATGGAGAAATTCTAAGATAACCATTGCTTGGTGGCTTGCATCATGGGAATATCATTCCCGATGATTAATATGTCATCGACATATAATACAAGAAATACAACAGCACTTCCACTACTTTTCCTATAAACACAAGGCTCGTCTACATTTTTGATGAAGTCAAATTCTTTGATTGTCTCATCAAATCGTATATTCCAACTTCTGGAGGCTTGCTTGAGTCCATAAATGGATCGTTTAAGCTTGCATACTTTATTATGATCATCCTTAGATGCAAACCCCTCGGGTTGTGTCATATAGACTTCCTCTACGAGGTTCCCATTAAGGAAAGCTGTTTTGACATCCATCAGCCAAATCTCATAATCAAAGTGTGCAGCTAGTGCAAGTAAAATTCGAATGGACTTTATCATTACAACAGGCGAGAAGGTTTCGTCATAGTCAATTCATTGGATTTTTCTATAACCTTTCGCCACCAACCTAGCCTTATAGGTTTGGATGTTGCCTTCTGCATCAGTTTTATGCTTGTAAATCCACTTGCAGCCTATGGGTTTTATCTCTTCAGGTGCATCCACCAAGTCATATACTTGATTCTGATACATAGAGTATATTTCGGATTTCATGGCCTCAAGCCATTTGACTGAATCAATGTCACGCATTGCTTCGTCATAACTGGTGGGATCGTCATTATCAATGACCTGATCATGTTCCTCATCAATATGGAAACCATATCTTTCAGGCTCATATCTTTCCCTACCAGACCTTCTAAGTTCATAACCTTGTGGTTGTTCCATCGCTGCCCTTTTGAGGGGCCTGGGGTTTAGTTCTATGTTAGTTTGTTCTTCTCGTACCTCATCGAGGTCAAGTCTACTCCCACTATATTTCTTGAGAAGGAATTCATTCTCTAGAAATTTAGCATTTCGTGAGACAAATGTTCTTTGTTCATTTGGGACGTAGAACACGTATGCTCTTGAGTTCAAGGCATATCCTACAAACTTATATTTAACTGCCTTATCATCCAATTTGTTAGTTTTTGTGCGCTTAAAATATGTGTCACATCCCCAAACTCTTAGATAACTAAGACTATGACGTTTCCCATACCATAATTCATATGGTGTTTGACTAACAGTCTTGGAAGGAATTTGGTTTAGTAGTAGTGTTGCAGTTTCTAAAGCAAGACCCCAAAATGAAAGAGGTAGATCCGTGCTTGGCATCATTGATCAGACCATATCTAATAATGTCTGATTTCTCCTTTCGGAGACCCCATTATGCTGTGGAGTTCCCAGAGGAGTCCACTGGGAAACAATGCCATTTTCTCTCAAGTAATCTTGAAATTTATCGCTTAAGTATTCACCTCGGTCAGACCTTAGTGACTTAATACTTTTATTAAGCTGGTTTTCTATTTCAGCTTTGAAGTCTTTGAATTTCTCAAAGGCTTCAGATTTGTACTGCATAAGGTACACATACTCATATCGCGAGTGATCATCGATAAAGGTAATGAAGTAGGAGAATCCACCTCTAGCGGTGACTGACATTTGTTCGTATACATCAAAGTGTATAAGTTCTAATGTCTCCGCTACATGCTGTCATTTACCTTTGAAGGGTAATTTGGTCATTTTACTAAGTAAACAATACTCACAAGTTCCATAAGGTTCATATTTGAAGGGTCTAAAATACCCATCCTTATGTAGCTTAGTTAATCTTGTTTCATTGATATGACCTAAGCGACTGTGCCATAAAAGTGATTCATTGAGATTATTCGAGTTAACGTTGTATATATTATAGGTTGAACATTCTTTGTTAGTTTGTAAGACATAGATACCATTATTCAAAATACCATCTCCATATTTTATTTCATTGAAATAAATAGAACATTCATTACAACGTATTAGGCATGAAAAACCTTTATTACATAAAGAAGAAATTGAAATGATGTTTTTTACTAGAGAATGTACATAAACACAATCTTCTAAGTCTAAAACTAAACCATTCGAAAAAACTAATGAATAAGTCCTCACGCACAATGCAGCCAGTTTTGCTCCATTACCCATGCGTAAGTCAACCTCCCAATGATTGAGTCTCATACTGTTTCTCTGGCCATGCACATTGTTACACAAGCGAGTCCCACAACCGGTGTCAAGCACCCAAGTAGAAGGTTCAGAGTTTTGAGAATATAGTTCAATCATATACAACATACCTGAAGCATTGGGCTTCTTGGCCTCTTGGGCTTCCCTAGCTTCCTTGGCTTTCAAGGATCTACAGTCTTTCTGTAGTTCGTCCGACATAGAGCCAAGCATTATGTAAATTGGTTGCTCATCATCATCGACGTGTTTCTTCCAAGCATCAAATGTATTTTGATCAGCATTTTATGCGGGTTCAGGGGGAATGGTTTTTCAAGAACATAGAAAAAAATTTCTTGTCGTAAGACAATTTTAAGGTTTCTAAACCAGTCATTGTAGTTGTCCCCTTTAAGCTTATGCTCATCAAGGATGAAACGAAGTGATACTCTATTTGCCATTTGAATATTTGTGAAATATTTTAACCCACCTGTTAAGAGAGAATGTTAAAATTAGGAATATGTTTTCATTAATGTTTCATAATAACATGGGCTTTTAATATTATGAAGTTGCTCCCACTCAACTATTTTAAAATTTTAAGCAAATCGTATCAACCCCAATATGATGGATTTCTTGTGGGCAATGATCCCATTATCATCATTTCATAACTCTGACTAGGGCCGGTCGTTATAAAATACGATAATTAGGTAGGTTCTCAACCAATTTATGATATAAATCACAATTCCTTGATCATTGGGTTGGGCAATCAAACATGTCATAGCTTATGCTAGTCCTTGTGGACACCCAATCTTTGCCACTAAGTTATAAGACCACGCCTAAGGGTCGCTTCGTCTTATGACTCAGAAAATTCAAACCATTGTCAATAGTATGATTTAGGGACAAATTGGTATTGGTCAGTCTGGTAAAGCCTAGTCCTACCAATACGGTTTAAGCCATTTGGGTCTATACTTTACAATGGGAGGTAAATTTTAGACTTAAATTATTATTGAGGATTTTAGCAAGTTTAAGTGAATAACTGTCAAACAGATTCCTCCATTGAAAATTCCCCAGAGGGAGGGTGGAGCGAACTCTCTTAAATACCCTTACCTCTTAGGCTCTTATTGCCTTGATGACATAAATAAACAATAGATCCTCCAAATTAGTCCAACACTTTAAATATGCTTTAAGGTAAGCTTTGAGTAAATGATTATCTAGATGTCTTTACAGCTTTTCATTTTGGCTATATAAAATGTAGTGAGTGAAGGAAGACACAAAATCATTATTTAACTCTAGTAATACCTTTGGTTAACGCTTTGGTCCCACCCCACTTGTATCTTTTATAATGTCTTTTATTATAAACAAGTGATTTATATTTATTAGCCTTAAAGGTAATAAATCTCTAAGTTCATCATGGAATAATTACTTAGCTAAGGGATAAGCAATACACTCTCTATTTCCTTAGAAAGTCTCTAGATGCTTGCACCCTAAAATAATCATGTCAATTCTAATCATACATAGAATCATCAAGCATATGAGTTTTAATATGTTGGAATTATTTTAGGCATTAAATAACTTTGATTAATATTTAATTATGATATTGCATTTTATTTTATTCAAATAAATTTACTATTCACATTTTTTACAGATACATGAACTTCAAATATAATTTCACAATTCCAATCTTAACCAAATCATGCAAAACTTGTGCCTAAAATTAAGTCCAGGGTGTTAGTTTTCCAACGAGATTTTACACACCCAATTTCGAGTTCAAATGAGAGAGAACTAATCAAAACAAAACTGGCGCGCTGATATCACTGTTGGGAAGCGGCCGCGAGTGCGCAGCGGAAAATTAAAAATTAAAATTATGATGTTGTTATCCCTTTACCCAAGACCCATTTGTTTTTATTATTCTACAATCCTAGGCATGTTACTATATATTCTAAGCATAAAAACTCATAAAACATGCAAAGAACATAAACCTAAACATGCTAACTATCATAAGAACTCTAATTAAAATAAAGAAAGAAAAAGATTTACTTGAACCGAAGACTTCTCCAGTCCTCCCTCCAATCTATAAGATTTTCTCGAACTCATCAAGCTCTTCCACGTTCCAAAGATCCACCCAAGTGTATGGCCTCCAAAGGTGCACACACTAAAGCCAAAACTCAACGGCAAGACTACGCCTTGAGTGCACGGGTATTTTGCCATTGGTGCTAGCCTAGGCAAATACCTCAAAACTTTTAACTTGAGATTCCTCTAGTCAATTAGACTTAAGGATCCTCAAAATTAGTGGCTTACTCTTAAACTTTAGAGTTTCTCACTTATATAAACCCAATATATGAAAGGTTTTAGTGTGTAAAAATTTATAAAGAATTCTTTGGGTTTATATAGGTACTCCAAAGACAATAAAATTAATTAAGAATCCGATGTGGGATAAATGCTAATTTAATCTTAGCCATTGGATCTTAATATAGTGGTTTAATGAGATTATAAAACCCTAATAAGAGTTTGGGCCGAATTGAAATTCAAAACAAATAAAATAAAATAAAATAAAAAACACAAATTTATTTATTTATTTATTTTCTTATTCATTTTTACAATTCTCAAAGTGCCCTTATCGTCATTCACCAATCCCTAAGCCACTTTGGAACCTCATAAACGATCTGTTCAATAATTAAACACATTGAACCATTTATGAACAATTCCTACAGCAATCATATATGCTGTTAAATTTGTACTGTGCACTGTTAACCATTGATTTCGACTTTGTTGTGTGTGACCTTTTGGGTTCCCCTAAAGTTGGACATGAAATGAATCCTGATAATTTAATCAAACATAAATTATCCTCCGATCAGATGGTCGTTCGATTTCAATGACCAAGGTTGACATCTAGCAACATGCCAATGCTCCCAAATGAGAAGGAAAGATATATACCCATTCTGTATGCGATTTAGAAATGATACGGTCCATCGCCTCATTGTATCCCCACTGTTTGACCTATGGTATGGAAAGTGTCTACCCATATAGTCAAAGGTATGATGTTGATAGTGTCATGAATCGTGCTAACCCAAGAATCTCACATGATTCTTCCGCTGCGGCCACAGTCTCAAGCACTGATCACACATATCAACCCACGAACTGGAATATTACTCTTATAAGAAAATATTATCCGAGAGAGTGGCGATTCTCTGTTGTATCTTTACAAACTTCATGTGTTTCAACAAATGACCCAATCATACCCTTATGACCGGATCATTTGAACCGGGGAAGGAGAATGTCAAAGTCATTTGATCCACATATAAGATTGTAAAGACCTCAAGTCTAAGGACTAGTCATACAATCAATACATGAAAGTTATCACGGACACATGGGATAAACACTCCATGTGAAAACTTTCGGCGGTCAGTTTGATGGACACAAGCAACTCATGCATCCATGTGTTACACCAAGCGGACGGATCTCCGCTAGTAGCCTATGAGATCGGCTACCCCACTTAAGGGCGGATCATATCATCATGCTAGTCTCTCCGCATTGTGAACGCCCAAATTATTCACAAAACTATGACTAGGAACGTTTGAGAGTAATGATTCTCATAAGGAGTGGAAGCCATCATCTTATTACTCCAAGGGCTTTATTACAGTGTTTGATGATTCATATAATTTATGTAAGACACGTATAATAAAGATTGTCATTTTATTAATTAATGAAAATATTGCAAATACATGTACATATAGCCCATCCACAAGTTGGGTATAGGGCATATCCCTAACACCAAACTCTTGAACCCAAGGAATCTTCCAAATCCACCAAAAAGGCCCAAATATACCAATCTGACCAAGCCATGCAGTCAGCCTCAACTTTAAGTTAACTTGGCCCAATAAACAGACCTCATTCTGGATCACATCATTCTCCCTCTCTTGAAAAGGATTCGACCTCGAATCCGAACCCGGATCATAGATAAAAATTACAAGATCAATGTGACGACAATCCTAAAACAAAATAAAATCACATAGAAAAGAATGGTTAAGGTGAACAAAAGTCAATAAAGTCAATGAATGACTTATCTCTCCATTGCTATTTGCATTCTTAACTCCACTTGCAACCCCAAAGAGATTCCCACCTGGATTCACGTTTGAAACCTCATTTAAAACAAACTCAACATGTCCATGTCACTTCCTCAAACAATCAACACGTTCATCCACGATCTGATCACACTTTACATATTCGGCCACATGTATTTTTTGCACCTCATAACTCATGTCCTCACAACCAACATCAGATTGCTCCATATGATATTCACCCTTAACAGTAACGTCAAACACCTCATTGGCATCATGAACAACCAAATCATGATCACTAATGTTATCACTCACATCAATATCATTACTATCATCAACACCACCAACCACATCACTCTTATTTATTGAAACATCAACATGTTTCATTTCATTACTCAAGGCTACGCTCATATCCTTCTCTACATCACATTTTTCTAATGTTTTTTTCTCTATCAACTCTGTAAGCTCTCCTAGTACCATCCCAAACTCAGCAATCACACCTTTCGTTTTAGTCCACTCTTCTTCACTCCTCTGCATGTACAACTCTTTCTTATAGACCTATTGTAGGGTTAAAGGAGCAAGCTTGATAATTTTTCCACCATACCTATATTTGTACATATTCCTATCCATATTATAAACTACTTTATTGAATTTATACCAAGGCTTACCCAATAAAATATGCATATGACACATAGGAACCACGTCACAAACTACATGGTCAACATACTTCTCAATTGCAAAATTTACCACAACATGTTTAGCAACCTCGAACTCTCCAAAATCACTCATCCATTTATAAGGTATATCAAGAGGTATCAATTGTAATCCCAATTTTTCCACAAGGGTATTGCTAGCTAAATTTGTGTGATTCCCTCTATTAATAATCATACTACACACTTTACTATTGATAAAACATCTCGTGCGAAAGATAAATACCCTTTTGTCCATCAAATTATTTATATAAATCAACCATTTCTTGAAAGACATCAATAATGAGGAAAGACTCAAAGAATCACTAAGAAAATATGAAAACAAACACAAAGAAACTGACATAAAAAAAAAACACCAAAAGTAAAACAAGAATACAAACTGAACTGAAACTGGACAAAATTCGTAACTATTATTTGAAAGCGATTTTGAGACTAGAAACTTAAACGGACAGAGTGTGGCCAACCATTAAAGAATTCCTCTACTTGAGTACTTATAAATCGATATATTTTGGGTCTCGTAACGCTTTCTAGATCAAAAGTTACAACCGTTTTAAAATTAGTGCGCGGCTGAAAAATTCTGATCGAACTAATCCGAAAATTATAGATAAATTCAACTCTAATTGACTCAAAAACTCCAAGAATTGAATCCTATATGCTATTACCATGCAAAAATATTATAATAACATCCAAGATTCAGTCATAAACATGAAAAACACAAAGGAAATAAAAAAAATTGAAATGAGAAGAAACCCAAAAAAAACAAAATATGAAGACTTCATAAAATGATAAAGATATAGAAAATCTTGACCTTGGAACCCTGAGCTCCTGATATCAAATGATAAAAACCTGCTTGGAACAAGCCAAGCAAACCCTTCCACTTGTTCTAAGCCCCAAGAACCGCGAATCTTGATTTTGTAAGAACAAAATCCTTCCAAGATCAAGTCCAATCCTTCAAGAACCTTGCCGTTAAGAACCTTTCTTTATTTCTTTGGAGAATCTTGAACAGCGATATAGCGCCACAACGCCTGTCACACGTTGATAAGCTTTTGTTCCGTAGAACCAAGGAGGAATCCACTCCCTCAAGATGACACAAGTCACTTTGTTTTGTAAAAAAAATATTCTTAGTTAATTGTCAATTACAATAAATAATGCCCCTTTTAAATAGGTGGCTAACCATAATTCTACCCAAATATAATAAAATACTAGTAAAATAAATCCAATAACACATAAAATATTTGAAAATTTCGTGCATGTGCTTTGTAATGTAATTAAAGTTCAGCCCAGCACTTAAACAACACATAATCTTAAAAAATATAAAATATAAAAACTATATGGTTATCTTGCGTCGTTATTTTGTCCAAGAAGGATTCTGAACTGGACTTTGATGTAAGCTAAAATATTGTAGATCTACGAGTCCTCTTTCCAATGCAACTTGAATCACCAAAATCGGACATCGGATGAGAAAGTTAAGGCCGAAATTTGAAGACTGCACAAATCCCGCCACTGCTAATGCACCATTCGGAAATTAAGCCGAAAATCAATCAAGGCATCTCATGCACCTCCAAGACCCATTCCAATCTCGCCTTAGACATAATAAAGCCTTCACATAAAGTCTCATACATGTACCAAACTCTTGAACCCAATGAATCTTCCAAATCCACAAAAAGGCCCAAATATATTAATCTGACCAAGCCATGCAATCAGCCACAACTTCAAGTTAACTTGGCCCAACAAACAGACCTCATTCTGGATCACATCACCTTTGCTCAAGCTTTCTACTTATAACAAAACTTAGGTAATTTTTAATTAATAAAAATTCTAATCAACTTTTATATGGGTTTAATCTAATTTGTCCAAATATGTATAATTAGGTGTGACTAATCTCCATTGTCTACCACTTTGATTTAATCCAATTAAATCAAGACAATGATTAGGAAATAGATTAGTTCAATGTTTGCCATTTTGATTTAATCCACTAAAATCAAGCCAAATACACCTATAATTACATACTTGCAATTACCATAATATCCTCAAATGGTAGATATAATTATGAAATTACGACAAAACCCTTGTGTAAATATTGAATTAATCCAATTATGTCAAAGTAAATAATCAATATTATCCAATAACACTTGATTATCTAGTTGATAATTATAATATCGAATATTATCTTTTATCAAAATTAATCGGCTACCCAAGTGCTTAACGAGTACACTTCATATTGTGGGACTCTCTAAGTCCAGACACGTTCGTCATACAAGTCTAGCTAATATGTACGCAATTCACCCACCTCTGAATTCACGAAGAACACGAACGACCTTTCTGAACTATACAAGTCGAAGTCATCACATATGTTTATCAATCCCTCTGTCGTAGGCTATCCGAGTTATGTCTAGAAAATATAGAATACACCGTCAAGTTTCCGAGACGCACATCTTATATCGACGTGTCCACGATTCTTTACAATTAATGTGATCCACCCTAGGTGATCGGCTTTGGCCAAAGTCTTTAAGAATCGTGACTTACTCACATGGATACCTAAACCCCTTATGGTACACATACGGGCCGACGGATCTTATCTTGATTTGCACTTAATTAACGAGTGCATCAGTCCACACCCAACGAATATTTAGAGGTCAGGCCATGAAAGTTTTCTGACATACATGGCATCAAAGTGTGGAGGATCTCACACAAAATCAATATTATCATATAGTCAAAGGATTACATATGCTACTCGACTCGAGAAGATTCATATTGACGGTGGTGTGTACTTCCAACTATTAGGAATCACCTGTGAGTCATTTAGTATTCGGTCCAACCAATACCCACATGTCTATACGAACTTTCCAAAACTCACGGTACATCAGGTTGAACCATTGGAACTCCAATTCCAATATACGACACGTGCTAGTCTTATAGGTTATAAGAATTCGACCGTATTCCAAAACCAACGACTAGAAATATTTACTTTAAGAATAGTTTATAATAGTAATATTATCACAATGTCGGACCAGCTAGTGTCCAGTATTACTACATCACTATTATAAGGTCGATGCCATTCTTAATATATTTATACATCTATCTAATATGCATAATGACATTACCATTAATAAGGTTTTTAATGAAAATGTAGTTATTTTATCAATAAATAATAAAATGTATAATACATTATTCGGATTGGCGCTCCAAGCACCAACTCCAACATTTGAATTCAGTATCGATGTAATTCCTGGTACAGCCCTCATATCTCTAGCTTCTTACAGGATGGCTCATGTAGAGTTGAAAGAGTTGAAGGTGGAATTACAAGAACTGCTAGATATAGGTTTCATAAAGCCTAGTTCTTTACCATGGGGTGCACCATTGTTATTCGTGAAGAAGAAAGATGGTTCTTTGAGATTGTGTATCAATTATCGACAGTTGAATCGGGTTATCATTCGCAACAAGTATCATTTGCCTCGGATTGATGATCTTTTTGATTAATTATGGGGAGCCAAGATATTTTCCAAGATAGACTTGAGATCCGAATACCATCAGCTAAAAGTGACCTAAGACGGCTTTTAGAACCCGTTATGGATATCATGAGTTCTTAGTAATACCATTCGGGTTAACTAATGCACCAGCCGCTTTTATGGACTTGATGAACTGGGTATTCAACATTACCTGTACAAGTTTGTCATTGTATTTATCGACGACATCTTGGTCTATTCTAGTAGCGAATATTAGCACAAAGAGCATCTAAGAATGGTTTTGCAAACATTGAGGGAGAAACGATTGTATACCAAGTTTAGCAAGTGTGAGTTTTGGCTTGACAGAATTGTATTCTTGGGCCATGTCATTTTAGCAGATGGTGTTTTATAGATACCAATAAGATAGAAGTAGTGGTTAATTGGGAACCTCCTACCAATACAACCGAGATATGGAGTTTCCTAGGATTAGCAGGCTATTATCGAAATTTTGTTCAGGGATTCTCCATCATTGAGGCACCGTTGACGAAGCTTTTGAAGAAGAATGCAAAATTTGAGTGGACCGATGAGTGTCAGCAAAGCTTTGATAAACATAAGGAGTGTTTGACAACTGCTCCAGTTCTTACCCTTCCATCGGGCAGTGGTGGATATATAGTGTACAGTGATGCCTCGAGAAAAGGTTTGGGTTGTGTGTTGATGCAACATGGGAAGGTGATATCTTATGCCTCTCGGCAGCTTAAGCCTTATGAATTGAATTATCCTACTCATGACTTGGAGTTAGCTGCAATAGTGTTCACACTGAAGATTTGGAGACATTACTTATATGGAGAAAAATGTCAGATCTTCACGGATCACAAGAGTCTCAAGTATCTACTCACACGGAAGGAGTTGAATATGAGACATAGACGATTGATCGAGCTGTTGAAGATTATGATTATACTATCGACTATCACCCGGGAAAAGCTAACGTAGTAGCAGACTCTCTTAGTAGGAAGTCCACATGTACTTTAGCTCACATAGAAGTCGTTCAGTTGCCATTGCTCGTGGAACTCAGATTTTTGAGAGTTGACTTATCAACTAGTGATTCAATATCTTTATTAGCAACTCTGAGAGTCATACCTATATTTGATACGTTGACGTATATATTTTATCATGAATGATTATTTTGGGATGGATCATAGAGATCATATATGTGTGTGTGTGATATTATTCAAATTAGATTTTAGCTTGTATTCAAGGATTTAGTCCGGTTTATAGAGGAAACTCTGTCAATTTCATGTTTCTGTATCATCTCTACCCTACCTAAGGGGACAGGGTGACATGTTGCATTTTCCATTTTTTTGATTTAAATTAGTTATAACTTGAACAAAAATGATTAAAGTTTGAGTTGCCACAAATAATTTAGACAATTTATTAAAAACATGTTAAATGAGTTTTTTTTTTTTTTTTTTTTTTTTTTTGCCTTCTAAAAAACATAAAATTGTGATAAATGGGTTACGCTATAATAAACAGGTCGATTTAATGTTTTAGATTCTTGACCTGTTTAAAAATGAATTGAGTTCATGCCACTCAATTATGATTTGACACGAACATAAAAATTTCCATTTCTAGTTATATTAGTTAAATTAATTCTAATTAAATGAGTTAAATTGGTTATGAAATAATATTGAATTAAATTATATATAATTTGAACTAATTTATTTGTTAGTTAATTATTTTCAGAATAATTTTTTTTAATTATACTTAATAAAAAATGATACTTTAATTCAAGGAAAAAAAAAAACATGTAATTCTCTTTCCCTACAATTTCACTCTCTCCTTCTTTTATTATGACCAATTATGCTTTATTTATAACCCCAATGAATGAGCATATCCATCTTAATTATTAGAGGTATTATTTCACATTAGTTGAGAATGAATATTGAGCTACGAATATAAATTTGAGGTATCCCTTTATTTTTTAACTAGCTGTTAAGTATGAGTATTTTTTTTATACACCTAAATGAATTTATTATAGGATGATACATCAATAGGTTCGTTTCAACATAGACGGATTCAACGCAGGCCCAGTAGGTCTGGGCTTCAGGACTCCTAGTCTTTTATCAATTGTAAGATCTTAATAAAATTACCCTAAACCATTGATTCTTAATCATTTTCGGAGACAAGAAAGAATTTTCAATTGAGCTGATTGATTTTGTATATGGGATATATCTCAATGACGCAGTAGTTGCATAAATTGCACTTGCAAATAAGAAATAGGCATACATTTATTTTTTTCAAAAAGAAATAGCCTGAAGTGAGTCATAGGGGGAATGTTAAAAATGAAATGACTAGTGCTTCTTCTCTTTGGATTGCCATTCTGATCTTGCTCGGACTATCTCAGCCTTATCAGCCTGCATTCTAAGTAAATGCGTATATTCCAAGTCTGCTTTCCTATTACTGGATTTATTATTGGAGTCTTCTTGATTCACGCTAGCTGTCAATGACTCCAGCAAATTTGATTGCCGACACTCTCTTCGATACTCCAATGTCATGCTTGTCATATTGTAATCTTCCAACACATGTATTGGCACACTCTGCACATAAAAAATAAGATGTGTGGTAAGAATAATAAAGCTAGTATTCAATATACAAGGTTTCGGTAATAAGTATGGGTTTAGAAAAGCTCACGATTTACGTAGTTTTATTCCTATTTTTTCATAGAGGTTGTTTCCAGTAAGGGCGGAGGTGGGATTTTATTCTAAAAATTTATTTTTTTTCATATATTATTGGTAAACTAAATATTTTATTAATTTCTTTTAAAAAAAATATAAGAAATTATGGTATCGGCATCGGGTTTGGACATAGACAACCCTCTCCTGATACCGCCCATGATTTTTAAGTTCAAATCTATGACCAAACACATATAGTAAATGAACACTTAATCATCATGCTAAACACAATAAAACTAATGAGAATCAAAATTCTTATTGCTTTGATATAGGTTATTTTGAGATTTATTACCTCCAAAATCCATCCTATGTATTTGACATTGTTCACGTGCTGATTAGCATCCATGTCACTCCATCTTGGCTGGACAGTAAACAAGAAGGCTAACAAATTTAATATCCATAAATGAACAAGCATGGCAGCAATGATAATTATAACATTACTTACAGCTAAACCGGATCGAATTCTCCCAGCGGTTTCATCAGTCAGCTTGTCAATTTTTCCAACATCGTTTCTATCTCGATCGATAGCAAAGGTGCTTAGGTAAAATGGTAGCACCTCTTGCCTCACTTGTTCAGGAATCTTGGACAACTTTCTAGTTTCTCTGTTCATGATCACCCAGGTGCTACACAGTAATCATAGTAGGAGTTAAGTCTTAACAGCTAATTAAGAAAATAAACTGGAGTCCAAATCTTCTGTCCCATCAATTATGCTCCACTTCGTGTTCCACCAATTAAATTTGGAACAATTTGATTGGTGGAGTATTAAAGTCAGAGTTCTCTCATTTAATGAGAGATATTAGTTGTCCAAATTTGATTGGTGGAGCACGAAGTGGAGCACACTTGATGGGACAGAAGATTTGGACTCAATAAACTTAGTTGCGCTTATTTTATAAAGATACTATGAACGCCCCTATCGTTTTTTTTCCTTATATACTAGCTTTGTATTTACGGTTCATCATTCATTAGGCTTCGAAAAGGACGAGAATAAGACCTGAGGACTGATAGAACTATATCAGAAGACTGTGATAACACGTCCTGTAAACTAATAATTACTTGAGATCTTTATTCATCGATTTCACTATGAGAAATTAAACCCAAGACCTAATTTATGAAGTAAGGAATTAAGCTACCACTTATTAACAATAATTTGTGTGCATTTATAACAGTATAAGATTAACTTAATTTTATGCAATAATTATCAATTACAGTTATATAAAATTTCAGAACAAAGCTGAAATCAATAGTACGAATTTCTCATAACTTATGAATGAGATAGTGCACCTTGTTGCTCTTGTTATTATCTCTTGGGTACGGTAGTCTCGAATGATCCAGTCCCTACGCATTGCATTCTTTCCTGCTGCATCAACCCAGGTATCGATCTCAACAACATCTCCCCTGTCCAATTTTTGATATCATTTTCAGGATAATTGAAATCGATAACTGTGTGGAATTAATGGGAGAAATTAAAACATATACCAGCAGCTATATCTCTGAACTTGAACGTGGATGCGAGTGACAACCCAAATGAGTTTCCTGAGGCTCATTTCACGGGTAGCACCGAAGCCATTTCCAGCAAGTCCAGAGCTTGTTACATGATTCAGAGCTGTCTCCTGCACTCATTGTTACATTATTATATTGGACTTGGATAATCTTTTGAAGTTAAAAATAACAACTCTAATTTTGTGAAATGTGTTACTTGGTCCTAGTTTAAGGGTGGAGTTTTCCCTAGCGAATTCAATAATATATTATTATGTATGTTAAAATAATTTAAAAAAATTGAATAAGTAGTAATTATATTTAATACAACTCCAAATATTATATAATTATATATTGGTGGTATCATATCACCCTTATAATAATGGTACTAAAAAATTAATATATATAAATAGTCCTACAAAATGAGATGAAAGGTTATCATAGTTCAAATGAATTCTAAAGATTATTACTGCCTTTAATACATAGCAAAATTACCGAATTGAGTGTCTTCATGTTAAGAGATCACCCAATACTTGATAAGGCTCCACATTTGTTAGCGATATCATATGAGATGGGACAATGTATATAAGAAACTAAAATGTAATAGGAAAAAAAAAAGGGTTTTTGAGGAGTCTTTTAAAAAAAATATAGAAATTCTTACTGTAAATGTAATATATATAGTGTGTTTAACAAAAATAGGAATGGTTTTTAATATTAAAAGACAACATTTATACTATAACAATAAAGTTTTATAAAGAAATCAAAATATTGAATTAGAATCATCTCTTTATGTTATCTTCTCTTTATCTCTCATTGACATTATGTGACATATAATTTAATTTTAACCGTTTATATTTTTGTAGATGTCACATGTCACTAAATGATATATCAATGAAATATAGTGAGAGAAAAAAAAATATTAGGAATGTAATGAGTAAAAATAAATAAATTATAAATCTAAATGGTTTAAAAGAAAAAAAAATCAGCGACTTAAATATCATTCTCCAATGGTTTCGTAACCTTTAGTTTCTTGAAGCCGTACAATGCACATGATTGAATGTAAATGTTACATGAATATTTCCATTATTATCAGGATGTTATTTGAAATGAAATCTCATAATGAATAATATATATATATATATATAACTGCATGTTACATCAATATTTGTAGACAAAGAGTAAACATGAATGAGTAGTTTTAAATAGTAAAAGTAACACCAACCTGAAGGAGATTCATGAGGGTTTCCATGGTAGCAGTTTTGTCTGGTCCAATTTCATATGACCTAATAATAAAAGACTGTCTATAAACAAACCTATCCTCTACAAACCTTCCTAGCAAACATGCATGAAGAGGAGTATCAGGCTGCTGGTTTTGTTTACGAACATTCGGTACT
The DNA here is from genome assembly GCA_019454045.1 of Zanthoxylum bungeanum. Lineage (NCBI taxonomy): Eukaryota > Viridiplantae > Streptophyta > Magnoliopsida > Sapindales > Rutaceae > Zanthoxylum > Zanthoxylum bungeanum. The sequence goes on along the minus strand of SKCR01033333.1, from coordinate 29,412 downwards.
GCTTCATGAACATGAATCCCATTCACTTTCTTTCCACTTTTCATCTCCACTCTCCCTTGATTGCTAGCACTTGCAATCACTGAAAAGCTTCTGCATCGTCTCGGTTCAATCAATCGCCATGAAAGATTATTAAAGCTTAAATTTGCTGCCATGGGGTCAAGCTTGAATAATTTTTCAGCATAGAGTAATGTTTACACAAGTGATGGCTCTGCCATGGGGGGGGTGTCTTTTGCTAAGTGGTCATTCAATTTCTTTTCTAATTAACTTGTGTTGCCTTGTTGAATAGAGTAAATTATTTTCAAGAATTAGTTGGTGTAACAACTTATGCACAAAAGCATAAGACAATGAGAGGCAAATTTAGCTGGGATTTGCAGTTGAACCACTTTGATGGGTGGGGGAGAATTATTAGAGAGGTCACAGAGAATAGAGATGACTTACACTTACACGTAAATTAGAGGAAGTGTACTTATTTTGGATTTTAAGGAATATGCCACAAATTAACTTCTTCTTTTTTTTTTTTGTGCCTTATAACAATTTGTATGAAGTGGTTTTGAATTTGAAGAAAAAGATTTTTTTGTTGGCTGAATAGCAACATATGTAGCAATATATTTTACTCAAAATCGGCTCTCTGTAATGGCACTATATGAATGTGTGAGACGATGGAACCTTCCTCAATTTAAGTGTTCCACTAACGCTAATCTCAAATATAAGATTCCATAAAAAATTATATCATTACATTTAAATATTTTTCAAAAGTAATAATATAATTTTATATAAAAATAATATTTTATTTTTTTATTTTATTTTAATGTTTTATTAGGTATTGTGATTTGATTTGTGATGAGATGACAAAATTGTATTTTACTCTAAACATAATTTTTAGCTGTTTGGCTAATGATAAAAAATTACGACTATTAATCATACATGATTTGTGGTGAGATGACAAAACTGTATTTAACTGTCCAAATAATTTATTTACACATTATATTTGATGTAATATAATATAAATTATTAAGTGGGATATGTGTCAAGTAATTAATCATTTTATTTAATTAATCAATATTGTCCTAATATTTAATATATTTAATTTAATTAAAATATATTAAATTAGGAACAAGTGTCACTTTATCACAGAAGACATGAAAAAGTTATTTTGACTTGACAATGACTTTTTTGCCTCTATTACAATTAATGAAACACTACAAGAAATTACAGTTTTAACGACGGAATTTAGCGACAGAATATTCCGTTTCAAAATTTAACGACGGAATAGAGACGGAATTGAAACGGATAATGAAATTTGGGACGGAATTTAGCGACAAAAAAAATTTCATCTCTAAATTAGAGACAGAAATGAAAATCCGTCGCTAATTAGAGACGGATTACTATTCCGTCGCTAATTTTGTTTAGAAACTGAATTTTTCCGTCGCTAATTAGAAACAGAATTTCAATTCCGTCGCTAATTTTTAAAATTTTTTTTTTTTTTTTTTTTGTTAATTAGAAACGGAATTGTTCTGTCTCTAATTAGAAATGGAATTAAAATTTCGTCGCTACTTAGAAATGGAATTTTAATTTCGTCGCTAATTAGAAACGGAATTTCAATTCCGTAGCTAATGTTAAAATTTTATTTTAATTTTAAATTTTTTTGTTAATTAGAAACGGAATTGTTCCGTCGCTAATTAGAAATGAAATTAAAATTCAGTCGCTAATTAGAAACGGAATTTCAATTCCGTAGCTAATGTTAAATTTTTATTTTTATTTTTTTGTTAAGTAGAAACGGAATTATTCCGTCGTTAATTAGAAACAGAATTAAAATTTCGTCGCTAATTAGAAACGAAATTAAAATTCCGTCGCTAATTAGAAACGGAATTAAAATTTCGTCGCTAATTAGAAACGGAATTAAAATTCCGTCACTAATTTTAAATTTTATTTTTATTTTAATAATAATTTAAACAATAATAATAATTTAAAACATATACTGCCATACCGTATACATGGAACAAAAAAAAAAACAATTATTATTCCCTTTCACTATTCTTATTAATATCAAAATCTATTATGCACAATTTAAAAAAATAATAATTAAAAAGTATATTTCCATATACATATTTATGAAAAAAAAACAATCAGACAAAACAAATATTAATCACTTTTAGTATTATAATTGAAATCAAAATCTATATATTATATTATTCTATCATAATTTTAATAAAATAAATCAACAAGTTGCCTATCGTACTTTTGCTTTAAAAAAATAAATGAACTGACGATTCAGCATTCTAATTCAAATCAAAATTGCTCTTTTTGTCTCCAACAAATATATCATATTTTTAGTAAAATAAATCAGCAGGTTGCCTATACTTTTGCCACTTTGCGTTTCAAATTTTATTTTCATTTTCTTATGTTATATATGTTTTTTTTTAATTTCAGTTTGTTATTTTTAAAATTAAATATTTTTCATGTCGGCTTAATTTTTCAAATAAGAAGATTTTAAACAATACTAATTTAATGAAATTAAATATTAAATTGAGTTATTATATTTCTAATAAAATTACTATTTAATTGCAACTATATAAGTGTTGATTAACAAACGAGACCCATATTTAATCTTTTGTTTAATAAAATGTTACATATATATATATATATATAACAAAGAATGTTTCTGCCCCTCATACAGTGTCCTTGTGATATTAGTGGCAGCATATAGGCATTATTTCCCTTTCCAATGAATGTTGTGTTTTCTTAATGTTGGGTAAGCTCTATTGTAATACCTGCTTTGCAATTGCAGCGGCTGGAATTTCTCGGAGATGCAGTCTTAAATTTTTATTTTTATTTTAAATTTTTTATAATTAGAAACGGAATTGTTCTGTCGCTAATTAGAAACAGAATTTCAATTCCGTTTCTAATCTTAAATTTTTTTTTTTATTTTAAATTTTTTTGTTAATTAGAAACGAAATTATTCCGTCGCTAATTAGAAACGGAATTAAAATTTTGTCGCTAATTAAAAACAGAATTTCAATTTCTTAGCTAATTAGAAACGGAATATCAATTCCGTAGCTAATTTTTAATTTTTATTGATAATTAGAAACAGAATTATTTCGTTTTTATTCCGTCGCTAATTTTTAAAATTTTCAATCCCCCCAAAATTTATTCCTTTCGGCGCCACTTTTTTTTTTAAAAAAAAAATAGAGACGGATTTTCTGTCGCTAAATAGAAACGGAATATCTATTCCATCGCTAATTTTCGTCAAATTTCAAAAAAATTTCCGCCTTGTGAAAATTTCAAATGTCTACAAAATTTACAAATATTCCCGCTTCTCTTATTTTTTTCCTCTATATATACATCATAATTTTTTTAACTCTCAACTCCAATACACCATCCAAAATTTTCTTACTCAATTTCATATACCATCAAATTTTTTCATACCTCAACTCTCATTATCAATCTCTCATTTTTCTTATCCCCTCTTTTAAAATTTTCTAAGAAACAAACGGTGGACATTTCGTAAATGGATGGTGGTGTGTCGAAGCTCACGGTGGACATTACGGTATCTTGTATAATTGAAGATGAATATATAACAATTAAAAAATCCACTTTTTAAAAATTTTATACCATTCAAAATTTTTAAAATTTTCCCTCTTCTAAAAATAAAAACTTCATATCTCTACAATTTATAAATTTTTCATATCTATATAATTATAAAATTTCTCACCTCTCTAAAATTTAAAACAAATTTCCTTTCTAAAATTTTAAATTTTTTCATTTCTAAAATTTTAAGAGTTTCATATATTTTTAAAATTTTAAATTTCCCGCCTCTAAAATTTTAAAATTTTCGTTTTTTTTTTTTTTCAAAAAAAAATATATATATAGCTACGGAATAGCTACGGAAATATTCCGTCGCTAAATATTTTTAAAATTTTAAATTTCCCGCCTCTCTAAAATTTTAAATTTTAAAATTTTATTTTTTAATTTTTTAATTTTTTTTCAAAAAAAATTATAGCTACGGAATATTCTGTTGCTAAATATTTTTAAAATTTTAAATTTCCCGCCTCTCTAAAATTTTAAAATTTTAGATTTTAATTTTTTTTTCCAAAAAAATTATAGCTACAGAATAGCTATGGAAATATTATGTCGCTGAATAGAAACGGAATTTCCGTCGCTATATAGCGACGGATGGAAAATTCCGTCTCTAAATAGAAACATAATTTTTCGTTGCTATTTAGTGATGGAATACTAACCGTTGCTAATTAGCGACGGAAATTCCGTCGCTATATAGTGACGGAATTTCCATCCGTCCCTAACTTTAGCGACGGATGAAATATTTCCGTCGCTATTTTTTTTGCGACCAATAAAATAGAGACGGAATTTTACCTTCGCTAATGGTCAATTAGCGACGAATTAGCTACAGATTTTTCCGTCGCTATTTGGCAGTTTTCTTGTAGTGAAAATTTACTTCAAGCTTATATGATAAGCTTTAGAAGTTAAATGACAATTGTGTTTTTATGTTATCAATGAAACATTTGTGTTAGTTCCATTTTTTATTGACAATGTCCGTAATAAAATAAGTTCAATTGAGTTGTAATAAGTCTTGAAGAACTTGGAGCAATTAGACTAGTATTTGGCAAAGTTGGAGCAAAGTCGTTAGTGTTGCGTTCGTTGAAGTGTTCGAACGTGCGGCATTAGTGGCACGTTCGCTGTTGGGTTCGAACGAAATATTTCAGAGAGCAAACGTTTGTGGTGCGTTCGAGTAAGAATTCGAACGAACCATTCCAGTGAGCAAACGTTCGTGGTACGTTCGAGTAAACGTTCGAACGAACTTTTTCAGAGAACACGCGTTTGTGGCGCGTTAGAGTGGCGTTCGAACGCCCGTACAGAACTGAGTTATTTTGGATGCGTTTTTAACCTAATTTGATATTGGGAAGCCTATCTTTTTACCCTACCTTTATAAAGCACATATAGTCACCTTTCCTAAGTGTTGAAAAGATATTCCTCTAAGCCACAAAACCTTCATAGCTTTCAACCTACTTGTTCATCACCTTGAAGACTTCTTTGAATTGTTGGGTTTCTACTATAGTCCCAAGATCATTCAAGCAATGAAAATAATGTGAATACAATAAAGAAGTATGGCGGAATCATACTTACAATGATCGGATTTGTGATGCGTTGAACACAAAACTTTTACTCCTATATGAAGCTCTCGGCAATGGCCCTCTTTGTGCTCCTTTGATTTTCGATCAACCTCCATGGAAGTCCTCTAAGCTCCAAGCTTTGATTTGAAATTCCACGCTCATGAGTTTGTTTCCCTATCACCTTTGTGTGACCATTTCGTGTGCTAGCACTCTTGAAGATTTGCAACGAATCCTCTTATTTTTCTCCTTGGTGCTCACGGCTTTTAGAAAAAAAATTGGGAGAGAAATAGTGGCCCTTGGCCAAACATTGAGAGAGAGAGAGAAGAAGTTGTAATGTGTATTTGGTATTTGATTTTCAAAAAACAAAATACCAATTCTCTTTTTTCCAAAAAGGTACAAGGCAATTAAGCCTTCCAACCACCACCATCAATCACAAGTGACTTACATCACATCACTCAAAGTGACAAGACATCCATCACTTGAATGACTAATGATGTGATGCGTGATGTGACTTGTGGGCCCCACTTGATTTGAAATGCGAGTGGGCTCGCAAACACTCCCGGGCTCGGGTTCGTTAATTCCGAATTAACGAATTTTCCGTTGCGACGTAATTAAAAAAATTTAATTAAATAATTATGCCTAGCAAAATTATTATTCACGTCGCTAGCGAATTAATTCTAAATTAACTCGTTCGCCCGAATTAAAATCTAATTTTAATTTTGCGTCGAAATCTAATTTTGTATAATATATCGAATATATTATTTTATCGATTAATTCCAAATTAATCGTTATCTCTCTTTAAATTATATTTTATCCCAGATAAAATATCTCCGTAATTAATCCTAGATTAATTTTCTCTCTCTACTAATTAATCCCAGATTAATTATGTACGAGTCGTACGTCATCGGTGAATCTTCGGGAAGCGACCCATGAGATCCCCGGATATGTTGGCAGTAAATCCGATCGTCGGACTATCCGAACATGTACGTACCTAGTACTACGTTTTTACCGATTTACAAGACATGGTTGGCTTCTAGCAAAGTACCGTGCCAACCCAATTTTCCAGAAATATTCTTAAAGGAATATGTAATCTGTATCAGGCGTAATATACATAGTATTGCGTATTGCGATCCAGTATCGGATGTCACGTGCAAGGCCTAGGGCTGGAATTGTGTCTGCCCCGTACGAAGCACATATCGGATCTCTGGTAACTAGTCTCTATAATCGGATAACTATGACCTTGTCATATTATCCCGATAGTTGCAGCATATAAGAGTACCAGTTTCGTATCCTACGTGATCATAATCTCCACTATGACTGGAGTGATACTTTTATCTTGACATCACATCCAATACACTACGATTCTCAATATACCCAAAAGAGGCGTACACAGAACCTGTTAAAGCCCTGGACGACCAAAACCAAAGTATATTGATTGTCGCAAGTATTAGCAGTGCAAGTCTCAGGTTAAGACCAAATACACCTACCCTGATTCGGACTCCCATAGACACACAGTCATACTACCAATGGGATTCCGAGGGGTCTATCCAAAGTGAAGCTGTTTTCGTACCATCGGTAAACACAACCTCCTATTACACTTGCATAAGTAAAAATACTTAAATATATGAGAACTATGCCGTTATGCTCCCATAACACGCACAAGTGCAATACTAGTCTATTCTGCATTATCGATGTTCAATCTCGATAATACTCCGACTAGGGATGTTTTAATGATTAAACCTTCATGGATTGATACTGTCACATATCTTATCAATCCGGAACTAATCATATGGACTTTTATCATTTATATATCCCGGTAATCTAATTACAAATGATAAAAGAGCAATTTCCTTTGTCACATAGTTAATTTGTACAACAACACCATGTTCTGTATAAATTGTGATGCTATGGGTCATAATTGTCCAACAATCTCCCACTTGGCCTATAGCCAATCACTCAAGTGTCCTACACTTGAACTATGTACGGTTCGCTCAAACTTTTGCTGAGAAACTGCTTTCGTCAGCGGATTCACAAAGTTATCATCTGATGCGATTTATTCGATCATCACACCGCCACGGTGTATGATCCGAACGAATCAGATGAATAGTTGAAGTGTATACTTGGATCGATAATGAGACCATTAATTCTTTAGCCTGTGTTGTAGCCTACCTCAGCTGCTAACAAAACTACTCCTAATCTTATTAGGATTATTAAGATCCAAATGGTTTCTATTGATGCCTTAGCTGCAGTAATATTCCACTTTTGTTGTTTATTCGGCAATAGTATCTTGCTTGGAAGATTTTCAGCTCACTGTTCCATTATTCAAACTATATAGTACCTTTATTACGACTAATAGTCATTTTTATCGGTTTTGAAACATGCAACGGTGAACCCAGTCACTTCAAGTTCTCTTTCTCCATAGTTTAAGAAAGCATCTTTAGTTCATCTAAGATATGTAAGGATGTTCTCAACATCAATCCAGTGACTATCACTTGGATTGGCCTGATTGTGACTCCATATGCTCAAAGCATATGAGACACCAGGTCGCGTACATTTATTTTAATGTACGAGTTCTCAGAGAGTGCCAACAACTTTTAGATCTCTCCCAGTAGATCTTTATTCCTAGAATAAAGGTTGTCTCTCCCAAGAATTCTACGGAGAATTTTCATGAGAGCCTAGCTTTCACTGATTGTATTATGGGAATATCATTTCCAAGAAATGATATATCATCATTTTATAGGACAATCATTGTCAGTGCGCTCCCATTATCCTCCTTATATACACAAGAATTATTTTCGTTTTGAATTAAATCATATACCATTATGATTACATCAAAACAATAGTTCCAAGAACTCAATGCTTGCTTCAACCCATAAATGGATCGATTAACTTGCAAACCTTGTTTGCTCGTTTTGATGCGACAAAACCGTCAGGATGTTGTAAACATCCTCCAAAAGGTTTCCGTTTAAGGAAAGCGATTTTGACGTTCAGCTGCCACATTTCATGAATGAAACATGCAGCATTAGCAAGCATTATCCAAATGGATTTAACCATGGCAACTTGTAAAAGGTTTCATCGTAATCGACACAATGTTGATAACGATACCTTTTCGCTACAAGCCTAGCTTTGTACGTTGGTATGTTGTCATCCATGTATGTCTTCCTTGAAGACTCATATAGTACCAATAGGCATAATTCCTTCTAGTACATCAACTAGTGTCCAAACTTAGTTGATATACATGGAATCCATTTCGGACATCATGGAACTTTTCCATAATAGGGAGTCGATACCTTGTATCACTTCCTCATACGTAGCCAGTTTTTATTCCTCAATAAGATTGACATCTTCATGAGGTGAGATCAGAAACCCATACCTCCCAGGTTATTTTCTGACTTTCTCCGACTTATGTGGTTCTTGTGTATTTGAAGATTATGGTACAATTTCATCCCTGATTAACTATTCGTGTTCCATTAAGGAATCGGTGCCTTGAACAGTATTACTCCGATTTTCATCGAGTTTTACTTTCCCCCCACTTACCACTACATATAGGTATTCCATTTAAGAAAACCTCATAGAGAGCAACAATTAAATTGTTCTCTTGTGAGTTGTATAAGTACTATACTTTGGTTACCCTATGATAACCTACAATTTAGGCACTTATCCGATTTGGGTTCTAGTTTGGTATCATCCAAACATATGCCTAGCATTCCCAAATCTTCAGGAATGAGAAAATCTAGTTTCTTTCATGTTCATATCTAATATGAAGTCTGTCAAACAGATTTTATGGAACCTTATTCAAAATAAGTTTTGCACTAATTAATGCGTATCCCTAAAAGGAAATGGTAGCTCAGAGCGACTCATGATTAACCTTATCATGTCCAACAAAATTCGGTTTCTCAGTTCGGACACACCTTCAAATTGAGGTGTTCCGGGAGGAATCCACTTTGAAAGAATACTATACTCTTTCAACTAATTGAGAAACTTATTGCTTAAGTATTTTCATCATGGTCCAATCGTGATGGTTTAATACTTTAGCCGATCTGAATGTCTACTTCGTGTCGAAACTCTTTGATTTTATCAAAAGTTTCCGATTCGTGTTTCAAAGGAAACACATAACCATAACGTGATGTCACATCCGTAAAGGTTACGACGTGTTCATATCCACCTCTAGCCTAGCTAGATATGGGCCCACTTATGTCACTATGAACAAGGGCTAACAGATCGGTGGCACTTACAATTTTACCAAGTAAGATGTGTTTTAGGCACTTTGCCTAATAAACTAGATTCGTAGACATCATTTGAATAGAATCAAATCTGTCCTAGTATCCACTCTTCAAAAGTGTGGATATACGAGTCTTGTTTAATGTATCCCAGACAACAATGCCACAAATAAGTCTCAACTGATTAATTCAGTTTGAGCTATTGTTTGTCATGTTATATGTTTGAGATTCATTTATATTCAAAATATAAATAATGTTATTCACATCTAATGTGTTTATCTCAACATCATCTTTATAAAATAAAACACTTTAGTGTTCTACAATATAAACGTATACCCGCAACGAGTTAAACCCTGATATAGAGATAATGTTTCTAGTCAAACTAGGTACACTATAACAGTTTCCTAATTTAAGTACACACCCAAAGGGTAGTTCCTAAACTTAGGTTTCTACGGTTAAAACAGTGATTCTCGTCCCGTTTCCGATTCGTAGATAAATCTCAATTGAAGTCAGTATCCTTCTAATCAGCAGATTATGCACATCAGTACATATCTTATGTACCACATCTAGTATCAAAAATCCAATTTTGAAACCAGTAATGAACATGTTTATGAAAAACATACTTAAAGCTGGAGCCTTGCCCCACTTTCACTTCCTTCATGTCTGTCTTGTCTATACGGCAGTCACACTTTCAGTGACCCCGTTTGCCACTGTTTAGGCAGACACCTTGGGACATGTCCTTTGTCTTCCTAGAAGAATTGTGATGATTTTGCCTTTGCCCCTTTTTGAAGCTCTGGCTTTGCCTCCTAGAGCATAGCCATCAACTCTCCAAGAGTTTAATCTTGGTTCATAATGAACCTGTCCCAGCTTTCGGGTAGAGACTATAAGATCAAATCTTTGGTAGTCTCGGCCACGTAGGTAATGCCTAGCTAACCTAGCTGATCGATGTCAGCAATCATCTGTGACACCTAGTGCTCGACAGATGTACCCTCTGACATACGTGAGCGAAATAGATTCTTATGCAATTTATACTTCTAAGATTTAAGAATAAATCTATGAAGATCTTTAATTTCATCATCATGGTAGAATGATCTAATCCTTAATTTTGATGACGAAATTAAAGTGTCATTGCCGTAAGCATAATGGATTGAGCACTAAAGTTATCATCACATGAATCTTCCAAAGATCATGTTCTACTATTTGCTCAACTCCGGGTTTAGGCCCGAGATGTTTCTTTATCAAATAAAGTAACTCCTCATTTCCCAGGACTATCCTGAGGTTCTATTCCCAATCTGAAAATTAAAGCCGTTTAATGACATTTTTACCAGGATTATGTTTTAAACACTAATCTTTCAGTTATCTTGATTGCTATAGTCCAACTATCCAATCAACAATTTCAGGTACTATTTAATATAATGATTACTATAGTCTAACTATATAATCAACTATAATTTAATTATTTAAATTCAAATATATTGATTACTATAATCCAATTATATGATCAACTATAATTTGAAGTAGTTTGAATACAGTCCAACTGTTTTAATTAAAAAAACAATTAAATATTAGTCCAACTAATATATTTAATTATTTGACGAAAAATTGAAATGAGCGCGTATTGGCAAATATCTAAACGAAATTGTAAATTTAATACTTGCCTCCCACTATTTTTCGACGAGCCTCTAACCCTCTGTTGAGTACTCGGGAAACCTTGTTTCCTAGTGGGCTTGGATCCCGTTAGATAACACACAACCTTGACTTTGGCCAACAAGATGTATGATATTTAACTAGGTAGATCTCTAAGATCAATTGGATCTCATCCAATTCCTAGATCCAGTAGGTGGACATCCAAGTCCGAAACATATATCTTATATATGCCAATATATCCAATATATTGCTTAACTTTTCCCTCTGAATCAATTAAGCCTTGGCTTTGGCACAACAAACTTAATGATTCCAGTTAAGCGGGACCCATTGACTTTGGAAAGCTTCGTAATCGATGTCGATGGACAAGAAATGATCTTGACTTTGGCCAACAAATCACAACTTGGACAAGACATGCGATATGGAACAAAGTCTTCATGATTCAAACACATCCGCGATGGACAAAGGTCTTGACTTTGGCCAATAAACCAGTGCCAATCTTGGATCTTGAGAATGAATCATTCAATGGAAGGAAAAACGCTTAATATATGTTGAGGGTTTTTCGCATAATTGGCAACCAATTAATTATCTTTGTTAAGGTCTCATCATACACCCTTAAACATGCATTCTAAAAACATAATAAGGCGCGTAAATAAATTTATAATGTTATGCGGATGGATATTTAAAACACTTGTTCCTAGAACAAATCTCTCCATTTCCTCTCTTCCGCTAGCACAAAACTTACTTCTACCAAATTACATAACACTTCTAAAGAAACCTCATTTACATTGAGGGGAATAGGTGAGAAGAGAAATACAAAGAGTCAAGAGGTAATAGGCTGGACACGCAGGTCCAATTAATAAATTCTAAATTTATTACAATAATTTCCAAAATTGCCCTCACTCATCTAATATCCACCCGATATACATTATTCATACATCACATCCATGTATTCACACAAAGCATGTTATCAATCAATCTAATCCAATTAATTAATCTGAAATTAATGAACATCCAATGTTCAAACAACGATTTGATTTGCGCGAGTCAAACTCGTTTTAAGAATAAGTACTCAAAGTACGAATTCTCGAATTATATCAAACTACAACATTAAATCCAATTTAATTTGTATTCAATACTAATTTTTTATTTAATTCTAAATTAAATAATTACACTTTATTAATGAGCCTTTTGAGACTTAGATTCTAAATCTAATCATTACGGGTCCCAAAGCCCAATTAACATCCAATGTCAATTTAATTAAAGTCCAATGGGCTTTCAATTAATTTATAAGGCATGGACTTTGGCAACCAAAGCCCAAAAAGGAATCACCCTTTTGCCAAAAATCAATTTAGGCCCAATTAAAATTTCAAAGGTCCATTTTATTATATTTGGACTTTATGGATATGGTTTTGGGCCCAATTGGATCAAACCAATTAACTTAAACCAAACTTGGCCCAACCAAGCCTATTAAGCCCAAATACAACTTTTAAAAGCCCAATTCCAAATTTAGCCCAATTAATTTAATTACAATATTCCAACTATCACAATTAAATCAATTAAAGTGTATAGCCATAATTAATTACTTAAATCAACATTTCCAAAACACCAATTTAATCAATTAATCATGCTTATCATCATCAAGACATGTCCAACACAATTGAGGCAAAATCAATCCCATTTCATGCTTAATGGTCATGGCAATTTGGGGTTTTTGTCCGATTTCGATTTTAATCCAATTAAATCATAAATCAACATTTCCCAAGTCATTCAAACTCATCCAATGATTCAAAAAAAAAATCACCATGACATTTAGGGCACATAACTTTCGGCCAAGCCAATAATTTGGGGAAAATTTGATCCAATTCAATTCTCATCAAATTGATCACAAATAACTCTAAGTTATCATCATTCAAGCATACTCAAACAATAAATTTCATCCAATTTGCTCAAATCAATTTTACTCAATTTTACCCTAAATCCAATTTCATGCTTAAATAAAGCTCTTGATAACATTGTTGAGTTTCTACTATAGTCCCAAGATCATTCAAGCAATGAAAATAATGTGAATACAATAAAGAAGTATGGCGGAATCATACTTACAATGATCAGATTTGCGATGCGTTGAACACAAAACTTTTACTCCTCCATGAAGCTCTCGGCAATGGCCCTCTTTGTGCTCCTTTGATTTTCGGTCAACCTCCATGGAAGTCCTCCAAGCTCCAAGCTTTGATTTGAAATTCCATGCTCATGGTTTGTTTCCCTATCACCTTTGTGTGACCCTTTGGTGTGCTAGCACTCTGAAGATTTGCAACAAATCCTCTTATTTTTCTCCTTGGTGCTCACGGCTTTTAGAAAAAAAATTGGGAGAGAAAGAGTGGCCCTTGGCCGAATATTGAGAGAGAGAGAGAGAAGAAGAAGTTGTAATGTGTATTTGGTATTTGATTTTCAAAAAACAAAAAACAAATTCTCTCTTTTCCAAAAAGGTACAAGGCAATTAAGCCTTCCAACCACCATCATCAATCACAAGTGACTTACATCACATCACTCAAAGTGACAAGACATACATCACTTGAATGACTAATGATGTGATGCGTGATGTGACTTGTGGGCCCCACTTGATTCGAAATGCGAGTGGGCTCGCAAACACTCCCGGCCTCGGGTTCGGGTTCGCTAATTCCGAATTAACGAATTTTCCATTGCGACGTAATTAAAAAAAAATAATTAAATAATTATGCCTAACAAGATTACTATACACATCGCTAGCGAATTAATTCTAAATTAACTCGTTCGCCAGAATTAAAATATAATTTTAATTCCGCGTCGAAATCTAATTTCGTATAATATATCGAATATATTATTTTATTGATTAATTCCAAATTAATTGTTCTCTCTCTTTAAATAATATTTTATCCCAGATAAAATATTTCCGTAATTAATCCTAGATTAATTTTATCTTTCTACTAATTAATCCCAGATTAATTATGTGCGAGTCATACGTCATCGGTGAATCTTCGGGAAGCGACCCATGAGATCCCCGGATATGTTGGCAGTAAATCCGGTCGTCGGACTATCCGAACACGTACGTACCTAGTACTACGTTTTTACCGATTTACAAGACATGGTTGGCTTCTAGCAAAGCACCGTGCCTACCCAATTCTCCAGAAATATTCTTAAAGGAATATGTAATCTGTATCAGGCGTAGTATACATAGTATTGCGTATTGCGATCCAATATCGGATGTCACTTGCAAGGCCTGAGGCTGGAATTGTATATGTCCCGTACGAAGCACATATCGGATCTCTGGTAACTAGTCTCTATAATCGGATAACTATGACCTTGTCATATTATCCCGATAGCTGCAGCATATAAGAGTACCAGTTCCGTATCCTACGTGATCATCATCTCCACTATGACTGGAGTGATACTTCCATCTTGACATCACACCCAATACACTACGATTCTCAATATACCCAGAAGATGCGTACACAGAACCTGTTAAAGCCCTGGACGACCAAAACCAAAGTATATTGATTGTCGCAAGTATTAGCGGTGCAAGTCTCAGGTTAAGACCAAATACACCTACCTTGATTCGGACTCCCATAGACATACAGTCATACTACCAATGAGATTCCGAGGGGTCTATCCAGAGCGAAGCTGTTTCCGTACCACCATCGGTAAACACAACCTCCTATTACACTTGCATAAGTATCCAATACTTAAATATATGAGAACTATGTTGTTATGCTCCCATAACACGCACAAGTGCAATACTAGTATATTCCGCATTATCGATGTCCAATCTCGATAATACTACACTAGACTAGGGATGTTTTAATGATTAACCCTTCATGGATTGATACTGTCTCATATCTTATCAATCATGAACTAATCATATGGACTTTTATTATTTATATATCCCGGTAATCTAATTACAAATGATAAAAGAGCAATTTCCTTTGTCACATAGTTAATTTGTACAACAACACCATGTTCTGTACAAATAGTGATGCTATGGGTCATAATTGTCCAACATGAATATCTTGTCTTCGTGTTTCCTGGTGATATAGAACTTTGATAAACCATCAAAACAAACAACCCAACTTCCTAACCCTTCAGAGTTCAGAGCTGCAGAGTTGATTCACTCAGAGACTCTGAAGAAAATCATGGTGTGCGGGTTTGAGGAGTTCCTTGAGTTCTTGCAGTTTAGAGGTATTAGAGTCGGTGGAGTTTCCGACATAGGTCTTTTAACATCGCTGTAAGTTTTTCTCTATATAATGGATTTGGGCCGGTAGCCGAGATACTCTGAATGATTTTTTACTCGCACGAATTTTTCAATTCGTCATCAAAATTATTGTGTTGATTTTGTGTGGTTGATTTATTTCGTGCGATTTAATATTTTACTTTGATAAATTACTATTGTTTGATAAATTACTGCTGTTTGATAAAGTACTGCTGATAAGCTTTAGAAGTTAAATGACAATTGTGTTTTTATGTTATCAATGAAACATTTGGATAATTTTGTCATTTTAAGATAAGCTTTAGCATGGAAATGACATATATGTCGTTATTTTTGCTCACGGTTTTGTGGCTTAAAAAGGATATAATTTTGTTTTATTTTGAGGAAGAATTTTGGCACGGTGCCTTGAGCTTCCATGGAGAGAAATGAAATATTTTCTCCAAATTAGAACAATAATGGGAAAGAGATTGGAAGAAAATAAATAGACTAGGGCAGGGAGAAATTAAGGAAAAAGAGAAATTGAGGTAATTTCTATTTATTCTTAATTTTAGAAATTATTTCTATATTGTCATAATTTTTATTGGTTGATTAAATGGTTACTTGATTGGTTGATTGAATGTGGATTTGCTAAATAAATAAATAAATAAAAACACAAAAGAAAATACTAAAGAACATAAATAAAAGACACAAATATCTAGGGTTGTGATTACACACAATATTATTCTAATGATTAATTGACTCTCTTATATGTGTAATAACTCAGTTTGCTAACCTGAAACACGAAGATATGCAAAAGCCTGTGTCGATGGTCAGATGCAAACACCCAAAATAATCCAATTAATCATATGTCTATGTTAACAAAGTTACATGAATTTATTAAGTTCAAGTTCCAATTGTGGCTACCCCTGCCCGAGAGGTATATGTCTATCCTGGAAGGAAATCTACCTAAGGGTCACCATGCCCTAAGGTGAGATCGTGAGCTATTGAATCTAAGGCTGAAACCTAAAATTCTCTTTTTCAAGTTCATTTTAAGTTTACCCCATCAATCTTATTGGTGATCAGGCAACAAGAAGCATTAAGCTTAAGATTCAATAAACAAAACAACGTTAAACATAATGTAATTAAATCAATTATTAAACTCATGAATATTGTATTTCATCACTTCCCTAGAATAAAAATAAAATGTTGGGGGTTAGGGGATCCACCTTTAATATTCAAATGTAGAAATCTCACTTTATTATAATATATAAAATTGTCAGTGTTACCCAATTAAGTTAAACCAGTAATAAAAACGGTGTTATTGTTTGTCCATAAACCAGCCATATAGGCGGTAATCATCTTGTCACCTAAAGACCGACCATATAGGCGGTGTCACATTATGTCAAATAAATAAAATCATTCATTAAGGCGGTATCAACTTAATCCATATTATTAAATACAATTTTCATACTATAAATTAAGTGAGACTAATCTACCTTATCATATTAAAGGTTTCACCCTTCCCCAGCGGAAATTAACTACTAAACATAAAAGAAAATAAAAACAAACAAACTATTTTTACTAAAAAAAAAAAATACATTAAAAAACTACTAAATAAAACACACAAGATACAATCCTTAATTCCTTATCAAGAAACCAAGGAAAGTATGAAATTTACAAATGAAATGACTTGGTATTTATAAGCAAATTTTGCCTCCACCAAATATGGCCCCAAATCCTCCACCAAACATGCTGTTTGGTGGAAATTTGACAATTTTCATTTTTTTATTTTATTTTATTTTATTTGTTTTGAAAATGACTTTAATAATTACACATACATACTTACGGATGTTTTATCAATTTCGGCCATGACAACTTCAGAATTCGAAATTAGTATGAACATCAAAGTTGTCGCTCTTTGCGTCTTCTTTAATCTGGAACTTGAATCACCTCAATTCGATATCGGAGTAGAAAGTTATGGCCAAAATACGAAAATTATGCAAAGTTGAAATTTCCGAAATTGTACTTCGTTAGAACGCCATTTCAAGTTTCCAACCTCCAAAATCCAAATGTCAAGTCCAGTTTTTACCCTTATTTGTTCCATATTTCATCCTGATTGATTCCATTGAGTCCCGATTTTATTTTATCTGCAAAATAAACTAAAACACATCAAAACATTCATAAAACTCAAGAAACTATACAAAATATTATGTCAAATGGGCGGGAAATAATGATATATTTTCCGCTCATCAATATTTCACTACATAAAAAATAGTCAAACCGTGATTCTTGGTTGAGAATTTTGTATCAATAAAGCCTTAACCATTTCATCACTCGTAATGTCCGCGAGGAATCCTTCGCGGTCATCTGTACCAAAAACGGATTTAAAAACTCTCTTCAATAAATGACAATATTTATTTGAACTTTTACCGATTGACACATATATTTTTTCAATTAACTGATCAAATATAATATCATTTGTCATGATAATTCATTCTACATTTTTCTGAAGTTATCCTTGATCCATCATACCACATTTTCAGCACAATTAAATTCATTGAACCTGCAAAATCACACAAAATGAATAAATTTCTAATTGTTGTTCTTAGAGTAATAGTTACTCAAATAAGAAGCTCGATGCATGTGTATAAATTTGTAGAATTAAGTTATGGTAACTTAGATTCTATTTGTATCATTAAATTACATGTTGTCATTCTAAAGTTAGTATATCACTTTATGGTGACCTATAATAGTTTTAGAGTGGTTCATGTGGTGGGGACTAAATTAGTGTGGACTAATTTGGTTTAGACATGTGAATTAATGATTTAATATTTGATTAATTGTGGTAAAAATATTAAATCATGAATTTGGTAAAATTGACATGTTTAGGATGAAATTGGAAATGTCAAATATGAGTACAATTATTTGGAAATTATTATATTTGAATTGGGTGTAAAATCACATTAAAAGTTTTATTAGATAGGATCCGAATTTCCTTAATTATCACTAGAATGAGGTTATATTTATGTGCCTTGAATCCAAGTATCAATAAATCTAGATAACAATTGTATGTAGAAATAATGAACAAAATTATAATAAAATTTGCATGCCATTTTGTCTTTATTATTTGTTCACTATTTTTTCTTTTTGTGTTTTATTTGAAAATCAAAATTGGTTGATTTTAATTGATATAGATCCGGTTAAATGGATACCCTATCCGGATCTATCCCAATCAAGAATTATGTCTGAAATGTGATTTCGGAGATTTACAATTCAAAATTAATATTGGATATTGGTATTCAGATCAAGGTAAAATAGAAACTTGTCACCCGATATTGGATATCGGTTCCCTGGTTGAGCCGAAAAAATTTTAAATATCGTTTTTACCTCTATCCCACTCTTCCGCCTTTATTATTTTAAATGTACATTATTAAATTTTTAATTAATTTTTTAAAACATAATAATATATTCAATTTACACAATCTAACCCGCGAGTCAATCCGGGACCGCATGGATTGTGCTAGTCAAATTGGGTTGGAAAAATTCCAACGGCGAATTGAATCTTAACTCAACTCGTGCACACCCCTGATTGGGAATTGCAATTTGGAGACTTCTCTCAAGCTAATAATCTGATTCAATTCAATACCACATACATGGATAAACACAATTACTTGAAAAAAAAAAATCCAAAGACTAAACATAATTATCATGTCATTTTTAACAAGCAAAGTTCAAACCAATAACATCTAAAGCTTTCTAATTTCGTTGGCTTCGATTAGACGTTAGGCTGTTCTGAAAAGGTGAAGCGTTGATAAAGAAATTCCAACGATCTTTTGAAATATTTTACTCGGAAATAAATTAATCATCAAACTAAAATTTTAAAACAAAAAGATTTTGATGGCAGCTTCGTATGCACATGAATAACATAATTAATTTTTTTAAGGGTGTCAACTTTCTGACGTGTATCAAATCTTATCGATCAAACAACTTGTTTTTCACATGCCTAAATAATTAATATAGTGCCCTTTGAACAATTTAGGATTTGATGGAAAACTTGCCAGAAATTAGAGATATGATGTCGATTATGATGATGATGGACAAATCATAATATTAAAATCTAACGCTCATTTAACATTGTACTTCAAATTGTTATTTTAAATCTTGGAGACATCTACTCTAAGAAAATCTATATAATACAGATTTCGTAGCATTTGAGAGATAATATTTCGTCATTAATAAAAATTAAGTTGAAATTCGAGATTAATTTTTCTTGAATTTTGAATCTTTTTCTAAAAAAGCATGAATCATAATCAGAGTTCGAAATCCCAACCATTCATTTTGGGATTTAAAACAATTTTTCCTTGAATTTATAATTGGGACAATATCAAAATTGATAAATCTATATAATATGGTTAAGGTTTGTTATCAATTCACATGCATATCTAGAGTCTCTCGATTTGATATTTAATCTGATGACCTAAAACTCTCATCTTCTTCGTCAATTTTTCTTAGGACGGTTGCTCAACCACCAATTAGAATCAATTTCTTGTGGCTCCAGCTGTTGACCAGAATGAGAAAGAGGGTAAAGGATATAATTGGAAGTTTGGAATCCATTAAACATTTACAAATGCGATTAAATAAATTAAATGATTGACTTTATTATATAATTAAAGAGCTAATAATGGAATATAAAAAATGCAGGGCAGGTGATTCTCTATTCATTAAAGTTCGATGGATTAATCTTTATATAATATAAAATACTTTTCGACTCTTGTAGACATGAGTGTTTTAGATAATTTTTAAGAAGAAAGTAGCTAACTGAGTAATTATCTCAAACTATAGGGAGTTAAAGGAATATATTATTTGTTAATGTAGCGTATAAGCAAAGAATTGCTCTTTCATAATAACATACAATACAAATTCCATAATTCATATAGCTTGCATATATATATATATATATCTTGGGATTCTATAAGCATTCAATACATCTCTCTGTGTATATCGAGCCACGTAATTAATAAGCCTATTTAATAGCATAGGGCTATTAAAACATTGCATTTACATATTTTCAGGAAACTCCTACTGAGAAGCAAAGTCTGAAAAATGAAAGTTCAAATTCAGAATCTTTTGATATTTCACTTCCTGGTATGCTTCCAAGGTTTATTACGATGTCAAGGAACCACTCTCATCAATCGGAGTAGCTTTCCAGCCGATTTTGTATTTGGGACAGCAGCAAGTGCTTACCAGGTAGCTATTGCAAATGTTGATATTATAATTTCTTCTGATTAAAGTTTCTTTAATTATCATTTACATGTTATTATTTTGTTTATTATTCTTTCAGTATGAAGGAGCAGCCCATATTGAAGGAAGGAAACCAAGCATATGGGATACTTTCACCAAAGATCAGCCAGGTCTCTTTCCCAAATAGCAAAAATTAATTTTTACTCATCCTACGATATATACTTGATGCTTTCATATGACATTGAAGTTGAAATGACGGTCATCGAACTTGAAATATTTCATATTCAATGTTAAAGTTTTAAGTTCAAATGGTACCATTTGTTTCAATTTCAATATTCTTTGTATCGGAAATTGTACGATATATTAAAATTAAGTTGATTGTCCTTAATTTAATTTGGTGACATGACAGAAAAAATATTGGACCATAGTAATGGAGATGTAGCCGTAGACTTTTATCATCGTTATAAGGTATGTCTTACACAATACATTTTGTTGATTTTTAATAGAATAGTGATATGTCTACATTCAAGTGACACATTCTAAACATAAAAATTTGATTTTTAATTTTACATATAATATGTTTTTATTTAAATGTACACTTATCATTATTGTTTTTTAATAGAAAGAAAACAACAGAAAAGAAAAATGATGTGCCTTGAATATTAATTGTAGGAGGACATTGCTTTGTTGAAGGAAGTTGGCTTTGACTCCTTCAGATTCTCCATATCCTGGTCTAGAGTCTTACCTTGTAAGATTGTCATCACTTGCACCAATTTTTTTCCCCATATATACCTAACCTTATCTAATCACTTATTCTTGAGATTTGAGGGCATGAATGTGATTAATAATTTAATACTTTGACAGTGATCCTCTCCAATTTAATGTCGTGTGACACAAACAATTTCATTGAATTTTTTTATGTTTATTTAATTTTATCAATGACGTCACATCATTTAAAATAAAAATAAAAATAATGTTAATTTTTTGTGTATTGTTTGGAGTTTAGATAATATAAATAAATTTGAATTTAGTATTGAGCTGAACTTTTTAATGAGTTTTTTTTTTAAATAAATTATAATTGGTAGTTATTAGTAAAAAATTTAAATATAACTAAATCTTAATCTTGTATTATTATTAAAATATACGTGATAAAAAATTATAAAAATTTAACAAATACAATCTTAATGCCCTTTTAGATCCTCATATTTCTAATATTTTATCTTCCATTTCCCTATAAACAATATAATTATATTTTTAACTTGGCCTTGAAGGTCCATCTTTATTCTTATTATGAAAAAAACATTATTAATTAGATTGTCAGTTTGTTTTATTTCATTTATATAATGTTAAAACTACCTAAACAAATGCTTTTTTCCACATTACAAAATCATATATAACCAACCAATTTAATTATTAATTGCAAGTGACACCAATGATCTGATCGAACTTTTGCATATAGTGGGCAAAATTAGTGGGGGAGTGAACCAGCAAGGTGTTCAATTCTACAATAATCTCATCGATGACCTCATATCAAACGGTCAGGTTCTGATCTTTTCTAATTCAATTGAGCACAAAAATATACTCTTAATTAATTATCTAAGGAAGATTATCATTTTTACATTAAAAAATTGGCTTACGTATAGAAAAATTCATAAACTTTGATTAAGTTTAATTTTACACTCAAAATTTCAATCAATGTATTGATTTACACTGATTTAGGTGTAAATTAGTACATTGATAATTTTTTAGGTATAAATTAGTTTGTTGATTGAGATTTTGAGTGTAAATTTAAACTTAAAAATGTAAATTAATATAATTATGAAACTTTGAATGTAAAATTTAAACTTATTTAAAATTCAAATTTTTCATACATAAATCAATATTCGGATAGAAAATGATAATATCGCATTATCTAATTAACAATATATGGTCATATTTATTTGTAGCAGGCATAGAGCCGTTTGTGACTTTATTCCATTGGGATCTTCCACAAGCCTTAGAAGATGAGTATGGCGGATTCCTAAGCCCCGAAATTGTGTAAGCTAGACATGTAATCCTACTTTTTATAGGGTTAACTAAATTTATAATAAAATAATAATTGGGTATTATGAATTTTGAAATATTATATTTTAATATTAAATTCATGGTAAAAAATATTTTACTATTAAAGTTATATAAAATTTAATACTTTCTGTTAGTTGACTTTAATGTAAAAATGTAACGATTTACAAAAGGTCAATTAAAATTTTTATGAAAATATAATAAAATATTATTTTATCATAAATTTAATAGTAAAATATAATTTTTTAAAATTTGCAATACCTAATTATTATATTATCATAAGTTAAGTAATAAAATAAAAATAACCCTTTTTATTTGACCAATTATATTATTATTTTCAAGTCATTAATTGATTTTCAATTTATTAAATGAACAGAAAAGACTTTGGTGATTATGCGGATTTTTGCTTCAAACAATTTGGTGATAGAGTGAAGCAATGGGTTACTTTGAACGAGCCAAATTTAATGAGTAATTTTGGATATGCAACGGGTATTTTGGCACCTGGTCGATGCTCCAAGTATATGGGAAATTGCTCGACGGGGAACTCCGCTACAGAACCTTATGTGGTGACTCACCACCTTCTTCTTTGCCATGCAACTGCTGTAAATTTGTACAGAAAAAACTATCAGGTTTGTCGTTATTGATTAATATGTAATAGATGTCAAAACTTGTCTTAATATTAGTATTAGGCCTTAGATTAATTTTTTTTTTTTTTTGGATCCAACGATTTCTCTAATATGGTTTCATGGCCAAGATCAAATTAAGAAAATAAATTATCTGTGAGGAAATGATGAATTAAAGTAAATATATATTTGTAATATTCATTTTTTTTGTTCCAGGTATCACATAAGGGAACTGTTGGAATTACAATATACGCACTATGGGCGGTGCCTAAATTTCAAACCCTTGCTAGCATCCAATCTGCATCTAGAGCTGTTGATTTTATGATCGGATGGTGAGTTTCGAACCCTTAAATATATATATATATATCATTACAGTTATTTTAGTTCGACGGTGCCCATATAGAAATAACAAACTTGAAGAGACCAAGGCATAAAATTAAAAAAGTTGAGGCTACAAAATTAAAAATAGGTTAAATTTCAACTTCTACTCTCCTCTTTCTAATTTTTATTTTTATTTTTATTTTTTAAATGTAGGATTCTTGATCCAATCACGTACGGCGATTATCCCAAGATAATGCGATCTTTGGTAGGGAATCGACTACCTAAATTCACAAAAGCACAATCTGAGATGATAAAAGGATCCATTGATTTCCTTGGAATCAATTACTACACATCATTTTATGCCGACGATATAACATCATATAGCAGCATCAATCCAAGTTATTCAACAGACAATCGTGTTAATTTAACTTGTAAGCTAAAGCTATTGACCTTAATTAGTAGACATTAAAATATACTTGTTTTTTTGTGTGTCTCTTATCATATATTCTATTGATGTATTTATAATTTGTTGATGATATAGCGGAGAAAAATGGCGTTCCCATTGGTGAACCAGTAAGATTCCCTTTTTAATATTTTTTTTTTAACAATACTAATATACACACGCACATACTAATAGCGGTATTGTTTTAATTATTTCAGACCAGTTCGGAGTGGCTTTACATTTACCCAAAGGGATTTCTAGATATGCTGTTATTTATAAAGAAAAAATACAATGCTCCTCCCATTTATATTACTGAGAATGGTAAATACTAGTAACTTTTTCAACTATGATAGTGGTGAGGTAACAAAAATATAGTTTTTAAGCGTCTAGTAAATGATAAAAATTGTGATTACTGATCATAATTTCTTTTGAAAATTGAGTTTTGTAAAATTTAAAATTTTTAACTTTTTCCTACCATCAAAATATTAGTAAAGTACACCGTAATTTTTAACATAAAATAAAATCATATAGCACCATTTATGAATGACCATTTGTTCATTATATTTTTTAATCGCAATATCAAACATTCTTTTAATATTTATATTTTCAAAATATCAATTAGTATTTACTTTTCTCTTCAGGTATAGGTGATGTAAATAGTAGCTCATGGGGAGTTGATGTTGCTCTAAATGATACCTTGCGAGTAAAATACTACAGTCTACATCTTTCATATCTCTTAAAAGCTATCAAGTAAGTACAAATATATCTTATTTGAGTTCTTAGGTGCATGTCAACATTTTGTAAATTATGAATTTCATCATCTAGGTAACAATACCAAAAGATTAAAAAAAACTATAAACTTTAATATGATGAAGAAACACAGGCACGACATTGGAATTAACTTTGTTATGTATGATGAATTTGAATACAGTATTCAGTTGGATTTTATTAAGTTTTTTATAACATTTCTTTAACGTGTGTATTGATAATAATGATCAATTAAGATTCAAATATATATAAATTTGTATTCAATAGCTATAAATCACAATTTGTAAAAATAATCTAAGCTCAATATAAAACTCAATTTATTACCAAATACAAGTCCATGGATGATACCTAACATAAGTTAACTTAGCATGCATCCTATTACGTACATATTATAAAATTCATCTTGCTTTAGAAATAATTCAGTTTAAAATTTTGAGTACATGTATGACTTATTAATAGTTTTGTCAACATAATTTTAGGGAAGGAGTTGATGTAAGAAGATATTATGCCTGGTCCTTTCTCGACAACTTTGAGTGGTATTCTGGTTATACTTTTCGGTTTGGGATCGTTTATGTAGACTACCAAAACAGATTGAAAAGACATCTCAAGAACTCTGCATTATGGTTCAAAACTTTCCTCAAGGAAGATGTTTCCTCTATCTCTTCTTTAAATTTATATTCTGATCAGTGATTTATTTTGTTTCATAATTAATAAGATTGAGATATATTCATTCATTTGTAATTTGTAATTGAACAACTATAATTGTATTTCAAGATTATACAATTAATTTATAATTATAAAACTATAGTCCCAACCATTGCTACATGATTCTGCTTCTTCATACCATACATTAAACCATAACTCTCAGTGCCCTCAAGGTGTCTCATCAGCCACTGAATAGCTTTACAATGTTGATATACAGTATTCCTATTCCCCATTTGCTCACAATACTAATAGCATAGCCTATATCAAGTCTCGAATAAACCATTGAAAACATAAGCTCTATCACTTGTTCTGAAGTTGGTACTTGTGGAAACTTCAAAAAAAAAAAAAATAATAAAAAAAAATAATAAAAAAAAAAAATCTAAACAAACATTAATGTATTTAAGAGTAAAGTACTGCAAACCAAATTTATACTTCAAGGCACGTTACTTACGAAAGTCACTTTCCTTAAGACATTATTTGCCCTCACGAATATGCATATCCTGTTAGTCGGATAATTACTTCATTTTGAGAATTCTTCAACAATCCTCCATCATTTTCAAAATGAATGAAATTTAAAAAATTGTCTTGCATAGGCTTGGAAAAACATATACATAAATGAAAGTTTTTTTTGGAGTTGAACTTTCACTTAGTAAAATGGTAGACAAGCTTTCAACCATCAACTTTATTAGATTAACCAGACTATCTCACACACAAGTTTTCTAGTTCTTAGAAACCACTATATCTTACTAAATATTTTATAAGTCTATTAAAGCCTGAGTAGCTAAGAACATATATAGATAATATTATAGTGCTCGCTATCACAAACATATATATGATGTACTTTGCTCATTCAACCTAAGAACTTGATGTTTCAAGTGTTGGGTTCAGTTTCTATCATTGGTGATAAAATGATACTAACTTCAGTCCCATCCCCGTGGATGTTTTCAATACAATATTCCCTTGCAAGGCCTTTTATTAAGGGGTCCGCCTAATTTCGGCATGATCTCACAAAGTCAATTGTGATGATTCCATCCGTCGCTAACGGAAAATAACCCTCGCTAATTAGCGATATAAACATAAATTAGCGACAAAATTTATTTTTTTGTCACTAATTTTAATTTTTCATTTATATTTAAATATTAATTTCTAATTTGAAAAAGTATTTTTAATTAGAAACGGAAATTCCGTCGCAAAATAGAAACATAATCTATATTCCGTTATTAATTTTTAAAATTTTCAGTCCCCCAAAATTTTATTCTGTCGGCGCCACTTTTTTAAAAAAATTAGAGACAGATTTTTTGTCGCTAAATAGAAACTGAATCAATATTTCATCGCTAAATAGAAACTGAATCTCTATTCCGCCGCTAGTTTTTAAAATATTCAATCCCCCAAAATTTTATTACGTCGGCGTAATTTTTTTTAAAAAAATTAGAGACGGATTTTCCGTCGAAAGGGAATTAATATTCTGTCAATAAATATAAACGAAATTTCTATTCTATCACTAATTTTTAAAATTTTCAATCCCCCAAAATTTTATTCATTCAGCGCCACTTTCTCTAAAAAATTAGAGACAAATTTTTTGTTGCTAAATAGAAACGTAATCCCTTTTCCGTTGCAAAATTTCACAAATTTCAAAAATTTCCCGCTTTGGAATTTAGCAAAAAAAAAAAAATCGTCTCTAAAAATGGCGCGAATTTAGTGATGAAATAGCGACGAAATTAGTGACGAAAATTATGTTCGTCTCAACTTTCGTTGCTAATTAGTAGGGGTGGCAAAACAAATTAACGAATTGAATTTGTATCGAATCCTAAACGAATCGAATCAAAATGTGATGGATTCGTATTCGATTCGTTTATTAAACGAATCCTAATATCATGATTCGTATTCGTTTCGTTTATTAAACGAATCGAATACAAATATTTGTTTAGTCAATGTATTATTCCATCGCTAATTTTTAAAATTTTCAATCCCCCAAAAATTTAATTCCGTCAGCGCCACTTTTCTAAAACACTTAGAGACATATTCTCCATTGCTAAATAGAAACGTAATCCCTATTCTGTCATAAAATTTCATCAAATTTCAAAAATTTACCGCTTTTCGAAAATTTCAAATGTCTCAAAAATTTTCAAATCTTCCCGCTTCTCATTTTTCCTCTATATATACACCACAATCTTTTTATCTCTCAACTCCCATACACTGTATGGGTCAAAGGCAAAATCATCATTTCACATCAGGCCCAATATCAGTATCAGCCCTTAAAATTTAAATTATTCTAAACTAAAGCCCAATTCCTTCAAAACTGTCGATTCATGAACCAAGGTTGGACCAAATGGCCGATACCTCTCAGGCCCTTATACAATGAGAAGCCCACAAACCAACCTCTTGATTTTCCCAACAACCAAACTGATGAGTGGTATTTATATCACTATTTTCCACTCATTTAACCTAATATTTTGTATAATTTCTCGGGTTTTATGAACATTTTGATGTGTTTTGTGTTATTTTGCAGATAAATAAAGTTGGGAAAGTATTAGAAGCAATTTGGGGCAAAATAGAGAAAAAATGACAAAAGGGGCATTTTCGTAATTTTCAGCATCGCGACGCCTAACTTGTTCCGGTCATGCTAACGTGCGCCGATGGGACACGTGTCAGAATCTGAGAAATTGTGCCACGTGTCAGCTTCTTATTGGACCGAAATATCAGCCATTCACCGCATGCCACATGTCAGCTTCTCATTGCACCGTTTCAGCGAGTGCCACGTGTCATCATCGGATTGTGTCGACAGAATCCGCGGGGTCAAACCGCGTTGACCGTAAACGCGTGCCAGCGTCACGACGCTGGGATGTTGGCGTCGTGACGCCGGACCAGAAATTGCCTATAAATTAGTTCAGTTTCACTTCATTTGGTGTGCTTTCCTTGGGAGCTTTTCCCTGTTTTTAGAGGATTGCATCTAGTTTTTGTAAATATAAATAATATTTAATTAATGTATTTTAATTTTCAGTAATAATAATAATTCTTCTTCTTCTTCTATTTTCTTTTATGTTTTGTAGTTAAATTTCTGCTGGGGTAAAAGGTGAAATATTTAATATAATTATCTAGGTAAATCTCACTTAACTATAATTTATAAATTATAATTTAACCGGATTAATTAATGTCAGACTTTATTACCGCCTATATGGTCGGGTTAAATATAAATTACTTTACCGCCTATATGGCTGGTCTTTATGTGACAGATAATTACCGCCTATATGGCTGGTGTAGTTGGACTAAATGGATTACTGATGAGTGGTATTTATATCACTATTTCCCACTCATTTAACTTAATATTTTGTATAGTTTCTTGAGTTTTGTGAATGTTTTGATGTGTTTTATTGTTATTTTGCAGATAAATAAAGTTTGGACAGCACTGGAGGCAATTTGGGGCAAAACCGGACAAAAATGCGTCAACAGGGATATTTTAGTCTTCTGCGCGTCGCGACGCTGGAACACTGCGCGCCGTGACGCCCAGCGTGAGCCGGATCTGCTAACATGCGCCGTGGTCAACGGGTCAACGGGTCAACAATTTGAAAAGTTTGACTTTGCTAAAATGCGCCGTGCCACGTGTCACCATCACATCCCATCTGCTAAAATGTGCCGTGCCACGTGTCATCATCATATGCTGCCGACACTCAGACTTGACACGTGTCGCCTCGTCATCAGCCACATCATCGGTCAACAAGTCAACCATGCCACGTGTCATGCCACATCATTGTCCACGTCAGCTGGTCAACCGAGTCAACTTGCCACATCAGCCTCAGCCAATCACAACTTGACACGTGTCGCCACGTGTCGCAATCCTATTGTGCCGACAGGTGAACAGTCAGCCGCCACGCCACGTCATCGCCACGTCGTCGCCGCGTCAGCATGACGTCATCAATGACGTCATCACAATTATTGAGAATTAGCCGCCTTGACACGTGTCGCGTGAATAGTCAGCCGCCTTGCTACGTGTCGTCTCCTCAGCGTGCCACGTCGACAAATCCAGCGCGCGACGCTGAGA